>CM067361.1:51465739-51605739 GCA_034401795.1 Chaetoderma sp. LZ-2023a
ACGTAATTTCAAATTGTTAATATTTTTAAATTAGGATGTGTTGATTTTAAGATTGCTGGTACAGTATTCAACAGGTCGCCGAAAAAACAGAATTATTTCAGCAGCACAATCCATCCCATCGGTGGTATCCGTTTTTGCTATTACTGATGGCCTATGTCAATGAAAAGGTTCGATTCGTTCGATGATAATCTTTCTATTACCTGGACAATTTTCGTAACTCCTAGACTTTATTGAAAGTATTGAGGAAGGAATCATATTGGTTCAAGTAGGGACTATAGATTGCTCTATATTCTTTTAATTCGGTATTATAGGCTTTCATCAAAATGCTCTTGTAGTTATTGTATTCGGTTATTTTCGAATTTACTATTGTGCATCTCAAGGAAACGAACCTGGATGCCATTGTATTCGTTTATCTTAGTCCTGTCTGTATTATACGCTAGATCACGACAACAAGACATCATGGACGAGAATTGTATTGTGCTATTTCTCGATTAGATTTACTTTTTAGATGTTGCCAATAAACTATTCCTGATGTACGGAATAACAAATCCAATGTATGCCAAGGAAACTTGCCGAAGCGAGTATTGCTCAAACTTCAATAATACGTGATAGAAATATTTTATAGACGTCAACTATAAATTTAACCTCATTATCATTGGAGGTATCACAAGGCACTCAAGTGTTTGACGTCATGATCAAATACGTCACGTGTTAGCCTGGTCACGCAAATCGAAACATCCATACGAATTGCATGTCTTTGATGAATTTACAATTTCATAAGTTGAATATTTTGAAACTAATTCGGCTGGGAGCTATTGATGATATAGGTAGCAACGGCTCCAAGCACAAATAGTTGCAAACTATTCAACAATGTCCTATGTGATTCTATGGAAATTGAGATTTGAGACACTGTGATTCCACGTGTTAAAATTAATAGTTATGATAAATCTATGTAGCGCGTAATCGTGGGATCTGTGTCTGAATTTTAAGGACCTTTAGCGCACCAAATTATAGTTAAAGGAAAACTCAACTTGCATTAAACTAGCCATTCAGTTGAAAAAATTTGCTACCCACAATCCATCCCCGATATTATAGCTTGTTAGCATGCCGATAACGAAATATATGCAGGCTTAGTAGTTAAATTCGATGCACTTCTGTCATGATTAACTTTTCAACCATTCACAAAAAACACCACTAGCGTGTCTGCCTTGGTATATACGATCGGTCATTGACGTGTCATCTATAGGTTGGCAATGTGGTTTGGCAATGTGGTACACAAATAATCATAGGGGTACGCTGTTGAATATCTTAAAATAATTCAACCGGAAGTTGTTGCTGTTATATGCAGCAGCAACAACTGCCAGTTAAATTAGTTTCAAATAAGTCAACGAGATGAATATTGAATAATAAAGAATATAATGCATTGCCAATTATATGACATCACCCGCTTTCGTTTGAGGAGACACAATGGTAGCAAGCATTTTTTCAACGTTTACGCGATGTTACACTGTAGACAATTGTGATACAAATAAGGGAAAGTGACAGGATATGAATGATATGGAATATATAAACCATAATCTATCGTTACAAATATAATATTTGAGATGCGATCAGCATGTCTTTAAAGCTATCGAATTCCAACGACGCGGAGAGGATTGGACTATATTTATCTAAATGATATGAGAGGCGATAGTTCCTATCTAAGTGCGTATTTATTAAACTATGTTGCAAATACAAATCTAGAACTGTGTATGATGTTTTAGATATTCGTCGGTTGGCACACTGTTTTATGAATATAATTGCAACGTTGCAAACGGAAATTAAACGTGTCCTCTATCGTAAGTTAAGCAAGTACTGGCATGTATAGTAAGAAACAGCTTTCTTAGTGCTAGCTTTTCCAAAAAAAAGAAGAAAAACACGCACACACGCGTGTACGGACGCGAAACACAATATGTATTCACAAAGAATCGTACAGGGTAGCACCAAATAGCGATACCTTAGAGGTGCATGTCCAGTTAACAAATACACGTGTATAACGATGCTGTACTTCCGTACAACTATTGTGGCAACACCAGCGACAGCGACAGAACTTAGAAAAATCGATTTAGCTTACCGGGCCCAACGCCACCACAAACACTACCGCGTATATCTAGACAGCAAAGGTATCAATCTTCTATAGCGTGAGAGCAATATTTGAGCCAATAGCGTTTGTTTTACAGTCTGGAGAATTTAGTCGCTGCCGTTCCTGCTGTAGACGCTTGCTTGGTACCGTCGGTGTGCCGCGCGTCGCCCGTCCTCTTGGGATGTATTTAATCTCGGCGGTCCGTAAGCGCGCAAGTGAGGGGAAGTCACCATAGCGCTTGTTGTGTGACTCCTGATCCACAGGTTGCGTGGAGGTGATGCTGGTTATTGGAGACTCGCAGACCGGATAGTTTCGTAGCCAGAGTGAGCGGCAACACAAGGACAGACAGCTTTGACTGGCAATTTCTAGACAGATCGATAACTATTGAGCGCGATATTTAATGCATATATCTCGACATGTATTCATTCATGGGTTCGCTCATCGTTCGCGCCGTGATTTCTTAATCAATGAACATTTCCAGTTTATCCATGCATCATATGCGCCATAATCAAGTACGTGACGTGTAGGATGGCGTCATAATCAATGGCGTTATGAATGACGTAGAAAAATACGTCATGAACGCATAATTGGTGACGGGCTATGCGTTTTTGTACGAAATGTATGCCGTTACTATTTAATACACATACAGTTATATATTTTTAAACCAATTTCACTTGACGCTGTTGTTGCCATAGGCAGAAACAGCACCAAGTCAACTTAGTTTCAAACTATTTAACGGCTTATCTATATAGTTTTTTTGGAACTTAATAGTCAGGGAGTTCAGGAGTCGATCGGCTCTAGCAGGAACGAGGTGCGGGTGGAGCTTAGCTAAAGATGGGGTGGGGGTGGGTAACTAAAACTGGAACGGTCAATTAGCATTTATGGAACAGATCTGAGAGTGTATGCACATATACTAGGAGATAGGCATGTACTCAGGCAGAGATGTTGTAAACCTAATCATATTGAACGGACAATACCATCAACCTGTTTTTGGAGATTAGATATCTATGGACCATCCTTGTTAAGTTGTGAATATTGTAGAAATTGTCCTTTGCCATGGCACCCAAAAATACAAAACGACAAATATCTCATGATGTATATGAGGAGTTTCGCAGCTTTTGTTTCTAAACATATGTTTTACTTAATGGCCAATCGAATGAGGTCTTGATCTTGGGGTTTCGTGGTCAACGTCATTGCAAATATATAAGGTCAATCTAACATGTATTTATTTTCGATGAAATTGTCGTAACACATCCATTATTGGTGCCGGATATCGTTTGGGGAGAACATTGATTAAATGCCGTCCTACAGGATATCAAGACAGTCATAGCAATTAATGCAAATGAATTAGTCATGTTGTTAACATCATATGATGTTGACAAATGTTTTGATATATGTGAATGCTCTATCTTTCTTCTCAAATGTGATTTATGGCATGCGTGCGTACTTGCGTGTGGTGTATGCCTGGGTGTGCGTGCGTGCGAGTGTGTGTGCCATTTGCAATGGTAATTCCTGCAGAATGCGAGGAAGCCATTGTCTGGTTCGACACCTGGAGTATTGCTTTTATCTTCAATTTTAGTCAGATCAGAGACGATGGACTCTATTGGCATCTGGAAGCAGAACTAGCTTCATATCCTAACATTACCGTGAAGTTCCATATAAACTTTGGAACAATCTATGCATCAAAACATCACCTCAAGAGATTGCGTAAGAGGAGTGGGTCTGGCTACTTTGCCGACCATGCAGGCGAAAGTCAGAGAAAATCGGAAATTCCAACCTTTGTCATTTTCCGTCACCGAATCGTTTGCGGTGACATTTGTGAACTTGAAAATGGCTAGACAATCCCTCTCGGCGGATACATATTGTGATGTGCCGAACACGTAAACGCGGTGTACAGATATAATTAAAAGACAGTACAACCATGCGATTCATGTGGGGCTAGGTTGACTAATGGCATCCGCTTACGAGAATTGCCAGCGGTTGGTGACCTGTTTGCAGTAAGCCATCTGCATCCGAGCTACCATTGTGATTGCAACACAACGTTTATGGCACTTTCTTATTTACGGCTTCAAAAGGCAATGAAGCCCAATAATCTGACAGCAATGATAAACCATTCTATACATATTAAATGCATTAAATAAGAATCGAATGCAAATCGATATTCCATCGACAGTATGAGTTATACACACGCATTAAGGGAAGGGGTTTGTTCTTTGACTAGCATGTAAACAACTTACTAGACGAAGAGCATCTTGCTCCCGGTACAGCAGATATTGCAAGTATTCTAACATTTTTGTAGTAGAACTCAAGCCTTCTTCAAGATGGGAGCTAGTGTTGATGATCGCCATATTGAACCTTCCATCGAGAGGCTTGCCATGCATGTACACCAAGCACGGAAATCACTTTACTCAAACCCTTTAACCCTCGAATTTCTTTTAAAATGTTCAATTTTCTAATATAAAATATCCATTTGCGGACCAAGAGAAGATTATTTCTGAAGTCTTTCCACAGAAATGTCTGGCTCGGTTATTGAGCCGGTCATTGCAGTGGGAGAATTTAAAAAATAGTCTCTTCTCGCGTTCTGCAAATGGACATTTCTCAAGACGACTGTAGAAGCCGTTTTACCGGGTGAACGTGTTAAACGGATACACACCGATAGCGATCAGTGCATGCTCAATTCGTATATAACCAAAGAAGATTCATGCGACCTAATTCATCATTTCATAAGCAGCGGCTGCCAGTCGTAGACAACCGCTTGACAGGCTGCGATTTGGATCCCTGCATACGAAATTCCCAAAATACGTTTCAGGTAATGCCTGGCATGCTTATCAAAGAGAATGAACTAATCCAGGAATTAAACCAATTTGGAGTGTTATGTACCTATAGTGTGGTTATAAGATTTCGTCTCCAGCTCACACATCGGCATGATTGGTTCCAGTGATGCAGACACTTTTGACGCGACCATACCGAAAACAAACAATATAGTCTGCAATGTGCCGAATCCATACGCCGTAAACAATTGTAATGCAAACAGAAGATGATTTAAAGAAACATAGGTTTGCGGGTCCAAGGAAACAATACATGCCTCAGAGAGGATTAAAATGAGTCTGTTTTATTCCCCCAAGCCCTTGCCAATGTACGCCCTAGTCGACAGAAGGACCCGAGCAAGGAATGTGCCTTCCATTCAGAAACCGGTGGGAAAAATACTGGATGAGAGTGGACTGGATTTGAACAGGCAAATGGCCAGCGATGAATACCATGCACTGAACATTCCATTCAGAAGGGTTTATGTACCGTTTATAGATAAGAAGCCCACGGATTCTGATACCACGGTGGCAGTCATGATAGAAGCAGAGGGACTAAGATAGCAAGTGGGATAATATATCACAGTATTGACATCCGACAACCGCTGCACATGGTTGCTGCCAACACACAATTACAGCAAAGTAACAGATTCACTAACATGCTCTTACATCTTAGACGATTGTAATTCCTCCCGAAGATGTCGTGTCGGATTGCAGATGGCAGAAAATGGTTTTGCACATATCTTGGACGGTGCTTCTAATGTTGCTGAACATATGTTGGCATGAAGAAGTATCATAAGAATTCCCAATAACTGAGAGTTGCCGCAGATATAGAGGATACCGTCCAGGAGATGAGGATAACCTGATGCCATATTTGGCGTCTCATGCGAAGAAAACGTCAGCAGAACCGCAAAGCCCTGGCTAGATGGAGACACCCGACCAGTCATCTCCATGATACTATTTTACAGGGAGGAAAAGGAAGCATACTGGCCAGTAACCTACGTCCAGTGATCACGTACCTCTTTGCAGCCGGTATCCCAACTATTGTGTTATGGTTTATACTTCCTTCGATCATCTGAAGCAAAGTTTGAGTAAATCTGTAGGCAATTCCATCAAGCCGAAGTTGTGACTTGACATCTCTCCGTGGCTTTGTATGGAATGCAGGTAGATGTAATGCATGAAACCGTCTTTATCTGATATGTTAACTGTCCCCGTGGTGTTATTGGGCATCAAGGCGAATGCGATGACACCTGGGCTTTAAATCTGCGTATTTATTGCTACATATAGAAGGAACTCCGAAATAAGACATAGATTGAGACGTCGATGCAAACCTTCTTAAAGAGGAAATGCTGCTACGCATACCATCAAATGAAAGGGAACGTGAACCCACAAACACATGGTCTAAGAATCCATCGATCAATTGGAAAGTGCACATCATCACACGGACAACATCCTAAAGATGGTGAATGATAGAATCCTACCAGATGACGTCAATGTTAACAAAGCTCTGCACATTGGCGAGATCATTATGCGGACATGTAATCTCTTTTGGCCGAATGTATCCTCTAAAAAGCGAAGAAGTTGAGACAGTGCAGTTGATAAAGAAACACACCTGTGTTGGTACAGTGGAAGTGTATCCCATTAACGTAAGTTACTCTCGGGGCATAGGATTGCACACTTCAGGATGGGAGGCAGCTTTAGATGACGTCTTGATGTAAAATTTAGCACCGGTTCAAATGACGATGTTCGACAGTTCGAATGACATACGAGTGGCTAAGTCAAAGTCATCGTCGAAGAGAGGTCTGCAAATATAAACTTGAAACATATATCTCAGCACAGACTGCACTTTATTAGCTCATCATGGTTTGTGACTCACATCAGCTCATCACTGTCTACACCTCATCAGTAGTTTAGCATAATCAGCTGATTGTGGCGTATCAAAATGAAACGAGGGATACAGGGACATAGACTCATATGCGATATTTCTCACATGGTATCTGTACAGATCTCAGAACTTGAAGATATGTGTCAGGTGACATAAAAGGGTGTATCTGTCAACTAAGGTAATATTATGAGCCATTAAAATGCTCACTAAAACAGGTTACTACTTAACATAGGAATTTGTTTTGTGGTCACAATGTGGCAGGTCTTTAAAACAGATATAGGCCTCTGCGAATAGTTTGGCAGCCAAACTGGAAATCATGTTTGCTCCAAACATGCGCTGGCGTACCAATAACATTTTTATAGCATCTATTAACACGCAAGGGCAATACCATTACATAGCGTAACCCTTTAACACTTAAATCTGTTTTTAAAATATCAACTTTCTCATATGAAATGTCCATTTCCAGACCAAGAGAAAGGTATTTTTTAATTTTTGCGACTGGAATGACTGGCTCGGTTATCGAGGCAGTCATTCGGTGGTAAATTTTCAAAAAACACTTTTCTCTTTGTCTGTCAATGGACATTTCTCAAGGCCACTGCAGATGTCATTTTTGGCTGACATGAGGGTTAAATGGTTAAATGGTTAAATGTCACGATATCATTACATAGACCATTCTCTAAATCATGTACATATTTGTCATTTACATCAAGAGATCTTTGCGTTTCTGTATTTCTTATTTTAGTATCAGTTGTCATGGAACCCAGCCATTTCTTCAAATCAGATTCTTAATAGGGAGAGTCTATAGATGCATAATCTTCATGAAACCTAGTGTGAGTACTCCGGTTAGATAAAAAGAAATCGTAGTTTGGCTGTCGGGGGACAAATATTTAAAGAGTGGTGGATACATGGACGAAAGGAGAACTTAATTGTCCATTGGTGCATGGGCCTGATGCCATCAAATCAGACATACATACATACATACATACATACATACATACATACATACATACATACATACATACATACTGCTGAATTTGGTCACCGTGTGAAATTAGCTGATTTTTTTCAAAACTCCAATAGTAATATTCCACTATTCATTGAAAAAACTGGCTGGGCTCCAAACTTAAAATGTGTTGACCCAGCAATCGGTGAAAGTATAAAACTTTACTCTGAACGTATTGAAAATACTACATTTCCAAACGATCAGCAAAATTTATCTTATGAGCAACGCCAGGCCCTATTAGGTTTATCTAGAAAAAGTGAAATTGTCATCAAACCTGCGGATAAAGGATCGGCTACTGTAATAATGGATAAAGACCACTACATCAAAGAAGCGCATAGACAGCTTAGTAATCCGAAGCATTACCAAAAACTAAATGAACCACTTTGGCAAAATAACTGTAGCAAATTCAACAAAATTCTCCAAAAAATGGTTGATAACAAGAAGATAACTGAAAAGCAATATAAATACCTGTGCGCAAAAGATGATTCGAAACCACGTACATTTTATCTTCTTCCTAAAATCCATAAGTCTGTTGACTTGTGGACCGACCCTATGACACCACCAGGGCGACCCATCATTTCAGATTGTGGTTCGGAATCATATAGGATTAGTGAATTTATCGACTACCATCTTCAGCCAATTGCAAATAGACATTTTAGCTATCTGAAAAACACTGAAGACTTCCTAGCCCAGGTCTCTAAGATCTCGGTCCCTCCAAATTCATTCTTAATTACAATGGACGTCGATGCTATGTACACAAACATTGACATCGAAAAGGGTCTAAATTCAATTCGTAGAGCATTTGCCGACTATCCTGACACCAACAGGCCCGACAGAGAAGTAATAGCTCTATTAGAGCTTAGTCTGAAGGGCAATGACTTTGAATTTGCTGGTGAAATTTTTCAACAAATTTGTGGCTGCGCAATGGGTAAGCGTTTCAGCCCAGGTTTCGCTAACCTTTACATGGCAGAGTGGGAAAAGGAAGCACTCGAAAACTGTCCAAATCAGCCGCTCATTTACCGCAGGTACCTCGATGATATTTTCATGATCTGGCAACATAGTAAGGAAGCATTTACCGAATTTCTGGCCATTCTGAATAATCATGATCCGAATATCAAACTAAAAGCTCAAATCGATGAGCTGTCCGTAGATTTCCTAGATGTAACTTTATACAAAGGTATAAAGTATGAAACAACTGGTTACTTAGACTACAAAGTTTATTTTAAGCCAACCGACTCGCATCAACTACTACACAAGAAATCATTCCATCCTCCGCATACTTTCAAGGGACTTGTAAAATCACAAATAATCCGTTTTCATAGAAATTCGAGTGATAAGAAAAACTTTGAATCATCATGTTCGACGTTATTCAAAGCCCTCAAACCGAGAGGGTACTCTTCTCGGTTCCTGCGCAAAATAAAGTCTGAAACTTTGCATAATTTGGAAATCATTCCAGATAATGCCAGAAATTCTCGGCCTACCAAAATTTGTCATAATCGTCCGATTATTGGTGAAGGAGAATCTCGGAAATGTGAAAAGAAAAGGTGTAAATTGGATAAATTTCTTCCTTCCCAGAGTACATTCACGAGCTTTCAAAACAAAAGCAAATTTCAAATTCAGTCGAAATTAGATTGCGATTCTGAAAATGTCATTTACTTAATTTCATGCAAATTGTGTCAAAAGCAGTATGTTGGCGAAACAAAAAATCGACTAAGATGCCGAGCAACCAGACACCTTTCAGATATTAGACTAGAGGAAGACACACATGTGGCTGAACATTTTAATCTTCCTGATCATTTAGTCACCCGTGACTTTGAAATTATGCCCATCGAACAGCTACCTCTTTCAGACACAACAGAGGAAACTGATAAACAAAGATCACTAAGAGAATCGTTTTGGATTAAAGAACTCGAAACACAATGGCCAAGGGGTATAAATTCGGACCCATGCCTCTCGGATCAACGTGAGATTATCCCATTTACTCTCACATACAATCGGAAAAATGTTGAAATTGCGAAAATCCTAAAGGATGAGTATCACAAATTACAGGACAATTTAAAACAACCATTCAACAAGCGTCCAGTAATTGCATTTAAGAAAAATCCTAATCTACGCGACATCTTGGTAAAAGCGAAACTCAAATAAGTGTTCAAAACATCAATCAATGATTTATCATTGTATACTAATCAGGCCATATGGCATCTATTAAACAAAATTGACAATCTCAGGTGATAAAATAAGCAAAAATATTTTCAATTCTTTTCAATTTTGAAAATTCTGAGCCGGTGCGTTTACAATATTACATACATACATACATAAAGGATCGGCTACTGTAATAATGGATAAAGACCACTACATCAAAGAAGCGCATAGACAGCTTAGTAATCCGAAGCATTACCAAAAACTAAATGAACCACTTTGGCAAAATAACTGTAGCAAATTCAACAAAATTCTCCAAAAAATGGTTGATAACAAGAAGATAACTGAAAAGCAATATAAATACCTGTGCGCAAAAGATGATTCGAAACCACGTACATTTTATCTTCTTCCTAAAATCCATAAGTCTGTTGACTTGTGGACCAACCCTATGACACCACCAGGGCGACCCATCATTTCAGATTGTGGTTCGGAATCATATAGGATTAGTGAATTTATCGACTACCATCTTCAGCCAATTGCAAATAGACATTTTAGCTATCTGAAAAACACTGAAGACTTCCTAGCCCAGGTCTCTAAGATCTCGGTCCCTCCAAATTCATTCTTAATTACAATGGACGTCGATGCTATGTACACAAACATTGACATCGAAAAGGATCTAAATTCAATTCGTAGAGCATTTGCCGACTATCCTGACACCAACAGGCCCGACAGAGAAGTAATAGCTCTATTAGAGCTTAGTCTGAAGGGCAATGACTTTGAATTTGCTGGTGAAATTTTTCAACAAATTTGTGGCTGCGCAATGGGTAAGCGTTTCAGCCCAGGTTTCGCTAACCTTTACATGGCAGAGTGGGAAAAGGAAGCACTCGAAAACTGTCCAAATCAGCCGCTCATTTACCGCAGGTACCTCGATGATATTTTCATGATCTGGCAACATAGTAAGGAAGCATTTACCGAATTTCTGGCCATTCTGAATAATCATGATCCGAATATCAAACTAAAAGCTCAAATCGATGAGCTGTCCGTAGATTTCCTAGATGTAACTTTATACAAAGGTATAAAGTATGAAACAACTGGTTACTTAGACTACAAAGTTTATTTTAAGCCAACCGACTCGCATCAACTACTACACAAGAAATCATTCCATCCTCCGCATACTTTCAAGGGACTTGTAAAATCACAAATAATCCGTTTTCATAGAAATTCGAGTGATAAGAAAAACTTTGAATCATCATGTTCGACCTTATTCAAAGCCCTCAAACCGAGAGGGTACTCTTCTCGGTTCCTGCGCAAAATAAAGTCTGAAACTTTGCATAATTTGGAAATCATTCCAGATAATGCCAGAAATTCTCGGCCTACCAAAATTTGTCATAATCGTCCGATTATTGGTGAAGGAGAATCTCGGAAATGTGAAAAGAAAAGGTGTAAATTGGATAAATTTCTTCCTTCCCAGAGTACATTCACGAGCTTTCAAAACAAAAGCAAATTTCAAATTCAGTCGAAATTAGATTGCGATTCTGAAAATGTCATTTACTTAATTTCATGCAAATTGTGTCAAAAGCAGTATGTTGGCGAAACAAAAAATCGACTAAGATGCCGAGCAACCAGACACCTTTCAGATATTAGACTAGAGGAAGACACACATGTGGCTGAACATTTTAATCTTCCTGATCATTTAGTCACCCGTGACTTTGAAATTATGCCCATCGAACAGCTACCTCTTTCACACACAACAGAGGAAACTGATAAACAAAGATCACTAAGAGAATCGTTTTGGATTAAAGAACTCGAAACACAATGGCCAAGGGGCATAAATTCGGACCCATGCCTCTCGGATCAACGTGAGATTATCCCATTTACTCTCACATACAATCGGAAAAATGTTGAAATTGCGAAAATCCTAAAGGATGAGTATCACAAATTACAGGACAATTTAAAACAACCATTCAACAAGCGTCCAGTAATTGCATTTAAGAAAAATCCTAATCTACGCGACATCTTGGTAAAAGCGAAACTCAAATAAGTGTTCAAAACATCAATCAATGATTTATCATTGTATACTAATCAGGCCATATGGCATCTATTAAACAAAATTGACAATCTCAGGTGATAAAATAAGCAAAAATATTTTCAATTTTTTTCAATTTTGAAAATTCTGAGCCGGTGCGTTTACAATATTACATACATACATACATACATACATGTAAACTGGTCGGCCAATCCTTGACTTTTAGTCTTGGTGCGGTGGTCCAGTGGAAAGATGCCTGGTTGCTGATGCTATGCGGAGTTGCAGGATGACGGTTCGATCCCCCGACCGGGAGATGGTGATCAACAAATTAAACTAACGGGTGCAGCACTGTCGGCTAAGTTAGCACATGGAAATTGAAGCCGCACGTTGCCAGTGCGTCAATAAAATAAAAATACATGTAAACTGGTCGGCCAATCCTTGACTTTTAGTCTTGGTGCGGTGGTCCAGTGGAAAGATGCCTGGTTGCTGATGCTATGCGGAGTTGCAGGATGACGGTTCGATCCCCCGACCGGGAGATGGTGATCAACAAATTAAACTAACGGGTGCAGCACTGTCGGCTAAGTTAGCACATGGAAATTGAAGCCGCACGTTGCCAGTGCGTCAATAAAATAAAAATACATATACTGCCAGAGCCGTGCTGGAGTCAGAGTACAATAGGCGTAAAAGCCTAGGATTGATTGTGACAGATGCATCCACAGATAGTCCCATATGAATCGTCAGTGTGTCAGTATATCAGACATGTGAAAGCTGGTCGGCCAATCCTTGACTACCAGTCTTGGTGCGGTGGTCCAGTGGAAAGATGCCTGGTTGCTGATGCTATGCGGAGTTGCAGGATGGCGGTTCGATCCCGCGACCGGGAGATGGTGATCAACAAATTAAACTAACGGGTGCAGCACTGTCGGCTAAGTTAGCACATGGAAATTGAAGCCGCACGTTGCCAGTGCGTCAATAAAATAAAAATACATATACTGCCAGAGCCGTGCTGGAGTCAGAGTACAATAGGCGTAAAAGCCTAGGATTGATTGTGACAGATGCATCCACAGATAGTCCCATATGAATCGTCAGTGTGTCAGTATATCAGACATGTGAAAGCTGGTCGGCCAATCCTTGACTACCAGTCTTGGTGCGGTGGTCCAGTGGAAAGATGCCTGGTTGCTGATGCTATGCGGAGTTATTTATTATACTTTGAAAAGGTCATTTAAGCACCTTTCAAATGATCTCACTGTTCACATCAAAGTCAGATTATTAGTTCTCTTTGAACCAGTGAGCAGTCCGCCGCTAAGCCATTGAAAGTAGCTCAATCTTTAACACCTTTCCAAATTGAAAGCAACTTATTTATCCAGAGCTCAATTAGTCAACAATACATTAGTACAATGAATTATAACACCTTATTGGCGGCGTGTACCTCAAAGCAAACAACTTAGTAACTTTAAAGAAAGTGATTAAGTCTCAAAAGAATTCACTTGCCCAATAAATAGTAGGGCAAACTGTTGGACTGGTAGATTTGTCTAATAGGCTGCTGAAGAAGTGTGTAAACACGAAACGCGTCCAGCCCTCTGACGATGTGAAAAATTTCATTACTGTGTATTCCTGTGTATTTCTGTGTATATCTGGATAGTACTGTATTCCTGTATTGCTGTGAGTAAGTTTAATATTTATATTGTTATTCCTGTATTGATTGCTCCTAGGTATTAAATATTAACATGTCATTAATCATTGCTACTAACCATATTCCTTCCATTTCAGCTCTGTAAGTTAACCCCTCTTGAATTAGGAAATATAAAGACAGCCCATCTGTCAAGATTTGTAGTGTGGGCCTGTTTACATTGTTAACTGATTGACTGTCTGAGTGTATCCTGCTGATTAAGTGATTAGTTGATGGTGTCTGACCTGATTGCGTGAATACGTGATTGATTGATTGATTGATTGAATGTGATTAGTTGCTTGTTTGTCAGGTTGGTTGATTAATTGATTGAATGATTGAATGATTGCGTGATTAATGGGTTTATCGATTATGAGTGTTTCTGATTGATTGATAGATAGATAGATTGATTGGTTGTTTGAGTGTGTGAGTGACAGATTGAGGGAGCGACAGATTGATTAAAATTGATTGAAATTGATTGAAATTGATTGAGATTGATTAAGATTAATTAAGATTGATTAAGACTGATTGAGATTAATCGAGATTAATCGAGATTAATCGAGATTGATTAAGATTAATTAAGATTAATTAAGATTGATTGATTGACTGGGATTTTCCTGACCAAGAAGTACACTATGGCCAGACCGGGCAAAGGTAGACGAGGGGATGGTGCGGGATGTGAATCGCATCACCACCCGTCTGCCCAAGCCCGCCTAGTCAAGGTGTACTATATGGTGATCCAGTGTTTTCACCATATTAGTATTTTGAACAACCACCTCAGGTTGGATACTTTGCCTAATGGCTTAGGCCAGAAGGTAACGGATCTAAGTAAGTTCCTGAAGCCGGCCATGCCAAATGATGATATCCTCTTTGACATTTGGTCGGTGAACTCTGAGTGGGCAAAATCAATGGTGAGAACGCTGATTGGTCATTATAACTGTCAGCTAGGGTGTTTAAGGTCCCAGATCCTCTCCGCCCAAGACCATCCCAACCTTGACCTCGGCCTGGATAAGTCCATCGCCATCCGCTGGGCCAAGAACAACCATGGTAGAAAGCTCAGTGGAAGCGCTATTGCAGCATTTTATGATTTCATTAGGCCTATTGACCCACATTTCCGTTCGACTGTTGGCACAAAAAATGTTACGCCGAAACGTAAACCAACAGTCAAACAGACATGTGTGGCTCCACCCTCCCAGGCTAGGAAGAGAGTAAGATCGCCCACTGAGGTTTCACCACCCCTTAAACGTCTAAATGACAGACCGTCCCCTTGTAATTATTCGCTTGTTAACCCGCTCTTGATCCCTCTCCCTGAATCGCCACCACCCCCCCCCCTATGTCACCGTTTCCACGGGATGATCTTGCACCTCTACCACAGCGCGTAGCTGGTGGAAGATCATCACGCAGAAAACGCTCTGAACCCGTTGTTAGTGTCATTTCGCCAGTAGACCCATCCTTGATTCCACTACCCGAATCCCCATCATCTCCTATGGCGCCATTTTCACCTGATGATTTTCCATCACTACCACAGCGTGTAGCTGGTGGAAAATCATCACGTGAAAAGCCACCTGTAGCAAAGATTCCACAACCTCATTTCACCCCATCTCCGTTTTGTAAGCTCAGAAGACCCACCCATCCCACTGAGCTAGAGAAGAACACCTTTTGGAAATTCCGGAACGAGTCTGTAAATAGACCCAACTGGCAGCTTCCCACTATTTGTAAAAAAATCTTGATTGTGGGAGCATCAAATCTGAGCCGAATCAACGTAGACCCGCATCCGGACATACAGGTGGCCTGCTTACCTGGCGCATCTATTAATGACATAAGAACTGTCATTAATAGATACACAGGGTCAGTCCATCCTGAGAAACTGATCCTTAATATAGGTATCAATGACCGGAACAGTCCACTCTCAGACACTGAGACTCGACTGAGATTGATGTTCAGCATGATAAGGAAGAAATTCCCTAAAACTATGATTTATTTCAGCCAATTAAACTTTTCAGCTACCTTGACCCCCAACCAGAAGGAAATTCTTGAGGCAATTAATCGAATTGCAGAATCCCCTAGGTCCAAGGTTACTGTCATACCACGCCTGCCAATCGCAGATTTCAGTGTGTGTCGTGACAATATACATTGGACTGAGGGGACTGCTAACACTATCTATAGCAATTGGCTAAATGTCCTTAATTTAAACTAGATTCGGGTCAAGGTAGTTGCCACCCAGAAATTGGACTAGGCAGTAATATTGTCAACCTAGCTGGTTCCCAGTTAAGCGAAAGCGAAAAATCGCTGCTTAATTTTGGTTTAACCTTTGTACCAACTCCGAAACCCAAAATTGGTTTGGATGCAGATTTAGAAAATGGCCTTATTGAAACTGCTGAATTTGGTCACCGCATCAAATTGGCAGATTTTTTTCGAAACTCGAATAGCAACATTCCACCATTCATTGAGAAAACAGGCTGGGCACCACATTTGAAACTGGTTGACCCAGCAATCGGTAAAAGTATAAACCTGTACTCAGAGCGTATTAAAAACACAACATTTCCAAATGATCAGCAAAATTTATCTTATGAGCAGCGCCAGGCCCTACAAGGGTTATCTAAAAATAATGAAATTGTTATTAAACCTGCGGATAAAGGATCAGCTACTGTAATAATGGATAAAAATAACTATATCAAAGAAGCACATAGACAGCTTAGTAATCCGAAACATTACCAAAAGCTAAAGGAACCACTTTGGCAAAATAACTGTAGCAAATTTAACGAAATTCTCCAAAAAATGGTTGATAACAAGAAGATAACTGAAAAGCAATTTAAATATCTCTTTGCAAAAGATGATTCGAAACCACGTACATTTTATCTTCTTCCTAAAATCCATAAGTCTATTGACTCGTGGACCGACCCAATGACTCCACCAGGGCGACCCATTATTTCAGATTGTGGTTCGGAATCATATAGGATTAGTGAATTTATCGACTACCATCTTCAGCCAATTGCAAATAGACATTTTAGCTATCTGAAAAACACTGAAGACTTTCTAGCCCAGGTCTCTAAGATCTCGGTCCCTCCAAATTCATTCTTAATTACGATGGACGTCGATGCTATGTACACAAACATTGATATCGAAAAGGGTCTTAATTCAATTCGTAGAGCCTTTGCCGACTACCCCGACACCAACAGGCCTGACAGAGAAGTAATAGCTCTATTGGAGCTGAGTCTGAAAGGCAATGACTTTGAATTTGCTGGTGAAATTTTCCAACAAATTTGTGGCTGCGCAATGGGTAAGCGTTTCAGCCCAGGTTTTGCTAACCTTTACATGGCTGAGTGGGAAAAGGAAGCACTCAAAAGGTGTCCAAATCAGCCACTCATTTACCGCAGGTACCTGGATGACATTTTCATGATCTGGCAACATACTAAAGAAGCATTTAATGAATTTTTAGCCATTCTGAACAATCATGATCCGAATATCAAACTAAAAGCTGAAATTGATGAGATGTCCGTAGATTTCCTGGATGTAACCTTATACAAAGGTATAAAGTATGAAACAACTGGTTACTTAGACTACAAAGTTTATTTTAAGCCAACCGACTCCCATCAACTACTGCACAAGAAATCATTCCATCCACCACATACTTTCAAGGGACTTGTAAAATCACAAATAATCCGCTTTCATAGAAATTCGAGTGATAGGAAAAACTTTGAATCATCATGTTCGACCTTATTCAAAGCTCTCAGACCGAGAGGATACTCTTCTCGGTTCCTACGTAAAATAAAGTCTGAAACTTTGCGTAATTTGGAACTCATTCCGGATAATGCCAGAAATTCTCGGCCTACCAAAATTTGTCATAATCGTCCGATTGTATGTGAAGGAGGATCTCGGAAATGCGAAAAGAAAAGGTGTAAATTGGATGGTTTTCTTCCTTCCCAGAGTACATTCACAAGCTTTCAAAACAAAAGCAAATTTCAAATTCAGTCAATTTTAGATTGTGATTCTAAAAATGTCATTTATTTACTTTCATGCAAATTGTGTCAAAAGCAGTATGTCGGCGAAACCAAAAATCCACTAAGATGGCGTGCAACGAGACACCTCTCAGATATTAGACTAGAGGAAGACACACATGTGGCTGAACATTTTAATCTTCCTGATCATTCAGTCCCTCGTGACTTTGAAATTATGCCTATCGAACAGCTACCTCTTTCAGACACAACAGAGGAAACTGATAAACAAAGAAAACTAAGAGAATCATTCTGGATTAAACAATTAGAAACACAATGGCCTAGGGGCATAAATTCTGACCCAGGCCTCTTAGATCAAAGAGAGATTATCCCATTTACTCTCACATACAATCGGAAAAATGTTGAAATTGCCAAAATCCTAAAAGATGAATATCACAACTTACAGGACAATCTCAGACAACCTTTCAACAAGCGCCCAGTAATTGCATTTAAGAAAAATTCGAATCTACGTGACATCTTAGTAAAAGCCAAACTGAAATAGGTTTTCAAAAATACCACTCAGTGATTTATCATTGTGTGATAATTAGGCCATATGGCGTCTCTAAAACAAAATGACAATCTCAAGGAATAAAATAAACAAGAATTTTTTCAATTTTGAAAATTCTGAGCCAGTGCGTTTGACAATATCATATACATACTTGCCAGTGCCAGTTTCGTTATTTTATTACTTTATAAATCCACTTGTATATAACATTCGTCCACATCGTCAGGCAATCTATCAGTCCTTCATTAGATCCACCTAGTAAAAGGTATATAGAAATCTCATGAAGGGTTAAATTGAACCTATCATCACTTTTTGAATTGCATGATTGTTTGAGCAAGAAAACTGTCGTTCAGTCCATCCTTCCTCCCTCTATCCTGCCTTCCCTCTATCCATTATTCTGTCCTTCCTCCCTTCATTCATTCACTCTTTCCCTTATTCCTTCATTCCTTTCAGCCTTCCTTTCTGCTTTCCGTCCACCTCAGTTCATTCGTACGTTCGTTCGATCGTTCGTTCGTTCGTTCGTTCGTTCGTTCGTTCGTTCGTTCGTTCATTTGTTCATTTGTTCCTTCCTTCCTTCCTCCCTTCCTTCCTTCGTTCGTTTGTTCGTGTATTCGTTTGTTTGTTCGTTCGTTCGTTCATTCGTTCCTTTCCTCTTTTCCGTCCACCCTACTTCCTCCTTCTGCCCTAATTCCTCCTTCCTTCCTCCCTCCCTCTCCATCCCTTCATTCATTCATTCCTTCCTCTTCATCCCTTCCTTCCGGCCTTCATCCCTTTCATCTTTCCTTCCTTCCATCATCGCATCCTTCCTTCAAGCTTTCATTCCTCCAATATTTCCTCCCCATACCATTCCTTCCATCTTTCCCTCCATTCTTCCATCATGGTGGGTTGGTTGGTTGATTGGGTGGTGGATTGGATGGTTGGGTACTTGTTTGGGTGGTTGGTTGCGTGATTTGTTGGGTGGGTAGATGGTTGGGTGGTTGGATGGTTGGGTGGTTGGTTGGTTGGGTGGTTGGTTGGTTGGGTGAGCGGGTGGGTGGTTGGTTGGTTGGGTGATTGGGTAGCTATGTCCATCCTTCTTTCCTTCTATCCTTGTATCATTCAATCATGCGATTTGTATGTTCATTTATCAGTTTTAGGAAGAAAATTACTCACAGAAAATGACTTTATTTCTCAACAGAATGATAATCTTTGAAACCAATACCTATGGAAACTACTGACATTTGAGTAACTATATTACAAAGCAAAGGTTTTAATCAAAATTACTCATTCAGATCAAATATTTTCAAACAAGGCCATCAGTCACGTATTTCTTTGAAATGTTTCCTTTGCATTCCAAATTATTTATTATACTTTGAAAAGGTCATTTAAGCACCTTTCAAATGATCTCACTGTTCACATCAAAGTCAGATTATTAGTTCTCTTTGAACCAGTGAGCAGTCCGCCGCTAAGCCATTGAAAGTAGCTCAATCTTTAACACCTTTCCAAATTGAAAGCAACTTATTTATCCAGAGCTCAATTAGTCAACAATACATTAGTACAATGAATTATAACACCTTATTGGCGGCGTGTACCTCAAAGCAAACAACTTAGTAACTTTAAAGAAAGTGATTAAGTCTCAAAAGAATTCACTTGCCCAATAAATAGTAGGGCAAACTGTTGGACTGGTAGATTTGTCTAATAGGCTGCTGAAGAAGTGTGTAAACACGAAACGCGTCCAGCCCTCTGACGATGTGAAAAATTTCATTACTGTGTATTCCTGTGTATTTCTGTGTATTTCTGGATAGTACTGTATTCCTGTATTGCTGTGAGTAAGTTTAATATTTATATTGTTATTCCTGTATTGATTGCTCCTAGGTATTAAATATTAACATGTCATTAATCATTGCTACTAACCATATTCCTTCCATTTCAGCTCTGTAAGTTAACCCCTCTTGAATTAGGAAATATAAAGACAGCCCATCTGTCAAGATTTGTAGTGTGGGCCTGTTTACATTGTTAACTGATTGACTGTCTGAGTGTATCCTGCTGATTAAGTGATTAGTTGATGGTGTCTGACCTGATTGCGTGAATACGTGATTGATTGATTGATTGATTGATTGTGATTAGTTGCTTGTTTGTCAGGTTGGTTGATTAATTGATTGAATGATTGAATGATTGCGTGATTAACGGGTTTATCGATTATGAGTGTTTCTGATTGATTGATAGATAGATAGATTGATTGGTTGTTTGAGTGTGTGAGTGACAGATTGAGGGAGCGACAGATTGATTAAAATTGATTGAAATTGATTGAAATTGATTGAGATTGATTAAGATTAATTAAGATTGATTAAGACTGATTGAGATTAATCGAGATTAATCGAGATTAATCGAGATTGATTAAGATTAATTAAGATTAATTAAGATTGATTGATTGACTGGGATTTTCCTGACCAAGAAGTACACTATGGCCAGACCGGGCAAAGGTAGACGAGGGGATGGTGCGGGATGTGAATCGCATCACCACCCGTCTGCCCAAGCCCGCCTAGTCAAGGTGTACTATATGGTGATCCAGTGTTTTCACCATATTAGTATTTTGAACAACCACCTCAGGTTGGATACTTTGCCTAATGGCTTAGGCCAGAAGGTAAGGGATCTAAGTAAGTTCCTGAAGCCGGCCATGCCAAATGATGATATCCTCTTTGACATTTGGTCGGTGAACTCTGAGTGGGCAAAATCAATGGTGAGAACGCTGATTGGTCATTATAACTGTCAGCTAGGGTGTTTAAGGTCCCAGATCCTCTCCGCCCAAGACCATCCCAACCTTGACCTCGGCCTGGCTAAGTCCATTGCCATCCGCTGGGCCAAGAACAACCATGGTAGAAAGCTCAGTGGAAGCGCTATTGCAGCATTTTATGATTTCATTAGGCCTATTGACCCACATTTCCGTTCGACTGTTGGCACAAAAAATGTTACGCCGAAACGTAAACCAACAGTCAAACAGACATGTGTGGCTCCACCCTCCCAGGCTAGGAAGAGAGTAAGATCGCCCACTGAGGTTTCACCACCCCTTAAACGTCTAAATGACAGACCGTCCCCTTGTAATTATTCGCCTGTTAACCCGCTCTTGATCCCTCTCCCTGAATCGCCACCACCACCCCCTATGTCACCGTTTCCACGGGATGATCTTGCACCTCTACCACAGCGCGTAGCTGGTGGAAGATCATCACGCAGAAAACGCTCTGAACCCGTTGTTAGTGTCATTTCGCCAGTAGACCCATCCTTGATTCCACTACCCGAATCCCCATCATCTCCTATGGCGCCATTTTCACCTGATGATTTTCCATCACTACCACAGCGTGTAGCTGGTGGAAAATCATCACGTGAAAAGCCACCTGTAGCAAAGATTCCACAACCTCATTTCACCCCATCTCCGTTTTGTAAGCCCAGAAGACCCACCCGTCCCACTGAGCTAGAGAAGAACACCTTTTGGAAATTCCGGAACGAGTCTGTAAATAGACCCAACTGGCAGCTTCCCACTATTTGTAAAAAAATCTTGATTGTGGGAGCATCAAATCTGAGCCGAATCAACGTAGACCCGCATCCGGACATACAGGTGGCCTGCTTACCTGGCGCATCTATTAATGACATAAGAACTGTCATTAATAGATACACAGGGTCAGTCCATCCTGAGAAACTGATCCTTAATATAGGTATCAATGACCGGAACAGTCCACTCTCAGACACTGAGACTCGACTGAGATTGATGTTCAGCATGATAAGGAAGAAATTCCCTAAAACTATGATTTATTTCAGCCAATTAAACTTTTCAGCTACCTTGACCCCCAACCAGAAGGAAATTCTTGAGGCAATTAATCGAATTGCAGAATCCCCTAGGTCCAAGGTTACTGTCATACCACGCCTGCCAATCGCAGATTTCAGTGTGTGTCGTGACAATATACATTGGACTGAGGGGACTGCTAACACTATCTATAGCAATTGGCTAAATGTCCTTAATTTAAACTAGATTCGGGTCAAGGTAGTTGCCACCCAGAAATTGGACTAGGCAGTAATATTGTCAACCTAGCTGGTTCCCAGTTAAGCGAAAGCGAAAAATCGCTGCTTAATTTTGGTTTAACCTTTGTACCAACTCCGAAACCCAAAATTGGTTTGGATGCAGATTTAGAAAATGGCCTTATTGAAACTGCTGAATTTGGTCACCGCATCAAATTGGCAGATTTTTTTCGAAACTCGAATAGCAACATTCCACCATTCATTGAGAAAACAGGCTGGGCACCACATTTGAAACTGGTTGACCCAGCAATCGGTAAAAGTATAAACCTGTACTCAGAGCGTATTAAAAACACAACATTTCCAAATGATCAGCAAAATTTATCTTATGAGCAGCGCCAGGCCCTACAAGGGTTATCTAAAAATAATGAAATTGCTTTTAAACCTGCGGATAAAGGATCAGCTACTGTAATAATGGATAAAAATAACTATATCAAAGAAGCACATAGACAGCTTAGTAATCCGAAACATTACCAAAAGCTAAAGGAACCACTTTGGCAAAATAACTGTAGCAAATTTAACGAAATTCTCCAAAAAATGGTTGATAACAAGAAGATAACTGAAAAGCAATTTAAATATCTCTTTGCAAAAGATGATTCGAAACCACGTACATTTTATCTTCTTCCTAAAATCCATAAGTCTATTGACTCGTGGACCGACCCAATGACTCCACCAGGGCGACCCATTATTTCAGATTGTGGTTCGGAATCATATAGGATTAGTGAATTTATCGACTACCATCTTCAGCCAATTGCAAATAGACATTTTAGCTATCTGAAAAACACTGAAGACTTTCTAGCCCAGGTCTCTAAGATCTCGGTCCCTCCAAATTCATTCTTAATTACGATGGACGTCGATGCTATGTACACAAACATTGATATCGAAAATGGTCTTAATTCAATTCGTAGAGCCTTTGCCGACTACCCCGACACCAACAGGCCTGACAGAGAAGTAATAGCTCTATTGGAGCTGAGTCTGAAAGGCAATGACTTTGAATTTGCTGGTGAAATTTTCCAACAAATTTGTGGCTGCGCAATGGGTAAGCGTTTCAGCCCAGGTTTTGCTAACCTTTACATGGCTGAGTGGGAAAAGGAAGCACTCAAAAGGTGTCCAAATCAGCCACTCATTTACCGCAGGTACCTGGATGACATTTTCATGATCTGGCAACATACTAAAGAAGCATTTAATGAATTTTTAGCCATTCTGAACAATCATGATCCGAATATCAAACTAAAAGCTGAAATTGATGAGATGTCCGTAGATTTCCTGGATGTAACCTTATACAAAGGTATAAAGTATGAAACAACTGGTTACTTAGACTACAAAGTTTATTTTAAGCCAACCGACTCCCATCAACTACTGCACAAGAAATCATTCCATCCACCACATACTTTCAAGGGACTTGTAAAATCACAAATAATCCGCTTTCATAGAAATTCGAGTGATAGGAAAAACTTTGAATCATCATGTTCGACCTTATTCAAAGCTCTCAGACCGAGAGGATACTCTTCTCGGTTCCTACGTAAAATAAAGTCTGAAACTTTGCGTAATTTGGAACTCATTCCGGATAATGCCAGAAATTCTCGGCCTACCAAAATTTGTCATAATCGTCCGATTGTAGGTGAAGGAGGATCTCGGAAATGCGAAAAGAAAAGGTGTAAATTGGATGGTTTTCTTCCTTCCCAGAGTACATTCACAAGCTTTCAAAACAAAAGTAAATTTCAAATTCAGTCAATTTTAGATTGTGATTCTAAAAATGTCATTTATTTACTTTCATGCAAATTGTGTCAAAAGCAGTATGTCGGCGAAACCAAAAATCCACTAAGATGGCGTGCAACGAGACACCTCTCAGATATTAGACTAGAGGAAGACACACATGTGGCTGAACATTTTAATCTTCCTGATCATTCAGTCCCTCGTGACTTTGAAATTATGCCTATCGAACAGCTACCTCTTTCAGACACAACAGAGGAAACTGATAAACAAAGAAAACTAAGAGAATCATTCTGGATTAAACAATTAGAAACACAATGGCCTAGGGGCATAAATTCTGACCCAGGCCTCTTAGATCAAAGAGAGATTATCCCATTTACTCTCACATACAATCGGAAAAATGTTGAAATTGCCAAAATCCTAAAAGATGAATATCACAACTTACAGGACAATCTCAGACAACCTTTCAACAAGCGCCCAGTAATTGCATTTAAGAAAAATTCGAATCTACGTGACATCTTAGTAAAAGCCAAACTGAAATAGGTTTTCAAAAATACCACTTAGTGATTTATCATTGTGTGATAATTAGGCCATATGGCGTCTCTAAAACAAAATGACAATCTCAAGGAATAAAATAAACAAGAATTTTTTCAATTTTGAAAATTCTGAGCCAGTGCGTTTGACAATATCATATACATACATACATACATACATACATACATACATACACGGCCAATCCTTGACTTTTTGTCTTGGTGCGGTGGTCCAGTGGAAAGATGCCTGGTTGCTGATGCTATGCGGAGTTGCAGAATGGCGGTTCGATCCCCCGACCGGGAGATGGTGATCAACAAATTAAACTAACGGGTGCATCACTGTCGGCTAAGTTAGCACATGGAAATTGAAGCCGCACGTTGCCAGTGCGTCAATAAAACAAAAAATACATATACTGCCAGAGCCGTGCTGGAGTCAGAGTACAATAGGCGTAAAAGCCTAGGATTGATTGTGACAGATGCATCCACAGATAGTCCCATATGAATCGTCAGTGTGTCAGTATATCAGACATGTGAAAGCTGGTCGGCCAATCCTTGACTTTTTGTCTTGGTGCGGTGGTCCAGTGGAAAGATGCCTGGTTGCTGATGCTATGCGGAGTTGCAGAATGGCGGTTCGATCCCCCGACCGGGAGATGGTGATCAACAAATTAAACTAACGGGTGCATCACTGTCGGCTAAGTTAGCACATGGAAATTGAAGCCGCACGTTGCCAGTGCGTCAATAAAACAAAAAATACATATACTGCCAGAGCCGTGCTGGAGTCAGAGTACAATAGGCGTAAAAGCCTAGGATTGATTGTGACAGATGCATCCACAGATAGTCCCATATGAATCGTCAGTGTGTCAGTATATCAGACATGTGAAAGCTGGTCGGCCAATCCTTGACTTTTTGTCTTGGTGCGGTGGTCCAGTGGAAAGATGCCTGGTTGCTGATGCTATGCGGAGTTGCAGAATGGCGGTTCGATCCCCCGACCGGGAGATGGTGATCAACAAATTAAACTAACGGGTGCATCACTGTCGGCTAAGTTAGCACATGGAAATTGAAGCCGCACGTTGCCAGTGCGTCAATAAAACAAAAAATACATATACTGCCAGAGCCGTGCTGGAGTCAGAGTACAATAGGCGTAAAAGCCTAGGATTGATTGTGACAGATGCATCCACAGATAGTCCCATATGAATCGTCAGTGTGTCAGTATATCAGACATGTGAAAGCTGGTCGGCCAATCCTTGACTTTTTGTCTTGGTGCGGTGGTCCAGTGGAAAGATGCCTGGTTGCTGATGCTATGCGGAGTTGCAGAATGGCGGTTCGATCCCCCGACCGGGAGATGGTGATCAACAAATTAAACTAACGGGTGCATCACTGTCGGCTAAGTTAGCACATGGAAATTGAAGCCGCACGTTGCCAGTGCGTCAATAAAACAAAAAATACATGTAAACTGGTCGGCCAATCCTTGACTTTTAGTCTTGGTGCGTGGTCCAGTGGAAAGATGCCTGGTTGCTGATGCTATGAGGAGTTGCAGGATGACGGTTCGATCCCCCGACCGGGAGATGGTGATCAACAAATTAAACTAACGGGTGCAGCACTGTCGGCTAAGTTAGCACATGGAAATTGAAGCCGCACGTTGCCAGTGCGTCAATAAAATAAAAATGCATGTAAACTGGTCGGCCAATCCTTGACTTTTAGTCTTGGTGCGGTGGTCCAGTGGAAAGATGCCTGGTTGCTGATGCTATGCGGAGTTGCAGGATGACGGTTCGATCCCCCGACCGGGAGATGGTGATCAACAAATTAAACTAATGGGTGCAGCACTGTCGGCTAAGTTAGCACATGGAAATTGAAGCCGCACGTTGCCAGTGCGTCAATAAAATAAAAATACATATACTGCCAGAGCCGTGCTGGAGTCAGAGTACAATAGGCGTAAAAGCCTAGGATTGATTGTGACAGATGCATCCACAGATAGTCCCATATGAATCGTCAGTGTGTCAGTATATAAGACATGTGAAAACTGGTCGGCCAATCCTTGACTTTTAGTCTTGGTGCGGTGGTCCAGTGGAAAGATGCCTGGTTGCTGATGCTATGCGGAGTTGCAGGATGACGGTTCGATCCCGCGACCGGGAGATGGTGATCAACAAATTAAACTAACGGGTGCAGCACTGTCGGCTAAGTTAGCACATGGAAATTGAAGCCGCACGTTGCCAGTGCGTCAATAAAATAAAAATACATATACTGCCAGAGCCGTGCTGGAGTCAGAGTACAATAGGCGTAAAAGCCTAGGATTGATTGTGACAGATGCATCCACAGATAGTCCCATATGAATCGTCAGTGTGTCAGTAAATCAGACATGTGAAAACTGGTCGGCCAATCCTTGACTACCAGTCTTGGTGCGGTGGTCCAGTGGAAAGATGCCTGGTTGCTGATGCTATGCGGAGTTGCAGGATGGCGGTTCGATCCCGCGACCGGGAGATGGTGATCAACAAATTAAACTAACGGGTGCAGCACTGTCGGCTAAGTTAGCACATGGAAATTGAAGCCGCACGTTGCCAGTGCATCAATAAAATAAAAATACATACATACATACATGTAAACTGGTCGGCCAATCCTTGACTTTTAGTCTTGGTGCGGTGGTCCAGTGGAAAGATGCCTGGTTGCTGATGCTATGCGGAGTTGCAGGATGACGGTTCGATCCCCCGACCGGGAGATGGTGATCAACAAATTAAACTAATGGGTGCAGCACTGTCGGCTAAGTTAGTTCATGGAAATTGAAGCCGCACGTTGCCAGTGCGTCAATAAAATAAAAATACATATACTGCCAGAGCCGTGCTGGAGTCAGAGTACAATAGGCGTAAAAGCCTAGGATTGATTGTGACAGATGCATCCACAGATAGTCCCATATGAATCGTCAGTGTGTCAGTATATAAGACATGTGAAAACTGGTCGGCCAATCCTTGACTTTTAGTCTTGGTGCGGTGGTCCAGTGGAAAGATGCCTGGTTGCTGATGCTATGCGGAGTTGCAGGATGACGGTTCGATCCCCCGACCGGGAGATGGTGATCAACAAATTAAACTAATGGGTGCAGCACTGTCGGCTAAGTTAGCACATGGAAATTGAAGCCGCACGTTGCCAGTGCGTCAATAAAATAAAAATACATATACTGCCAGAGCCGTGCTGGAGTCAGAGTACAATAGGCATAAAAGCCTAGGATTGATTGTGACAGATGCATCCACAGATAGTCCCATATGAATCGTCAGTGTGTCAGTATATCAGACATGTGAAAACTGGTCGGCCAATCCTTGACTTTTAGTCTTGGTGCGGTGGTCCAGTGGAAAGATGCCTGGTTGCTGATGCTATGCGGAGTTGCAGGATGACGGTTCGATCCCCCGACCGGGAGATGGTGATCAACAAATTAAACTAATGGGTGCAGCACTGTCGGCTAAGTTAGCACATGGAAATTGAAGCCGCACGTTGCCAGTGCGTCAATAAAATAAAAATACATACATACATACATACATACATACATGCCGGGAGATGGTGATCAACAAATTAAACTAATGGGTGCATCACTGTCGGCTAAGTTAGCACATGGAAATTGAAGTCGCACGTTGTCAGTGCGTCAATAAAATAAAAATACATATACTTCCAGAGCCGTGCTGGAGTCAGAGTACAATAGGCGTAAAAGCCTAGGATTGAATTGTGGCGGGTGCATCCACAGATAGTCCCATATGAATCGTCAGTGTGTCAGTATATCAGCCATGTGAAAACCGGTCGGCCAATCCTTGACTTTTTAGTCTTGGTGCGGTGGTCCAGTGGAAAGATGCCTGGTTGCTGATGCTATGCGGAGTTGCAGAATGGCGGTTCGATCCCCCGACCGGGAGATGGTGATCAACAAATTAAACTAACGGGTGCATCACTGTCGGCTAAGTTAGCACATGGAAATTGAAGCCGCACGTTGCCAGTGCGTCAATAAAATAAAAAAATACATATACTGCCAGAGCCGTGCTGGAGTCAGAGTACAATAGGCGTAAAAGCCTAGGATTGATTGTGAAAGATGCATCCACAGATAGTCCCATATGAATCGTCAGTGTGTCAGTATATCAGACATGTGAAAGCTGGTCGGCCAATCCTTGACTTTTAGTCTTGGTGCGGTGGTCCAGTGGAAAGATGCCTGGTTGCTGATGCTAGGCGGAGTTGCAGAATGGCGGTTCGATCCCCCGATCGGGAGATGGTGATCAACAAATTAAACTAACGGGTGCATCACTGTCGGCTAAGTTAGCACATGGAAATTGAAGCCGCACGTTGCCAGTGCATCAATAAAATAAAAATACATATACTGCCAGAGCCGTGCTGGAGTCAGAGTACAATAGGCGTAAAAGCCTAGGATTGATTGTGACAGATGCATCCACAGATAGTCCCATATGAATCGTCAGTGTGTCAGTATATCAGACATGTGAAAGCTGGTCGGCCAATCCTTGACTTTTAGTCTTGGTGCGGTGGTCCAGTGGAAAGATGCCTGGTTGCTGATGCTATGCGGAGTTGCAGGATGGCGGTTCAATCCCCCGACCGGGAGATGGTGATCAACAAATTAAACTAACAGGTGCAGCACTGTCGGCTAAGTTAGCACATGGAAATTGAAGCCGCACGTTGCCAGTGCGTCAATAAAATAAAAATACCTATACTGCCAGAGCCGTGCTGGAGTCAGAGTACAATAGGCGTAAAAGCCTAGGATTGATTGTGACAGATGCATCCACAGATAGTCCCATATGAATCGTCAGTGTGTCAGTATATCAGACATGTGAAAGCTGGTCGGCCAATCCTTGACTTTTAGTCTTGGTGCGGTGGTCCAGTGGAAAGATGCCTGGTTGCTGATGCTATGCGGAGTTGCAGGATGGCGGTTCAATCCCCCGACCGGGAGATGGTGATCAACAAATTAAACTAACGGGTGCAGCACTGTCGGCTAAGTTAGCACATGGAAATTGAAGCCGCACGTTGCCAGTGCGTCAATAAAATAAAAATACCTATACTGCCAGAGCCGTGCTGGAGTCAGAGTACAATAGGCGTAAAAGCCTAGGATTGATTGTGACAGATGCATCCACGGATAGTCCCATATGAATCGTCAGTGTGTCAGTATATCAGACATGTGAAAGCTGGTCGGCCAATCCTTGACTTTTAGTCTTGGTGCGGTGGTCCAGTGGAAAGATGCCTGGTTGCTGATGCTATGCGGAGTTGCAGGATGGCGGTTCGATCCCCCGACCGGGAGATGGTGATCAACAAATTAAACTAACGGGTGCAGCACTGTCGGCTAAGTTAGCACATGGAAATTGAAGCCGCACGTTGCCAGTGCGTCAATAAAATAAAAATACATATACTGCCAGAGCCGTGCTGGAGTCAGAGTACAATAGGCGTAAAAGCCTAGGATTGATTGTGACAGATGCATCCACAGATAGTCCCATATGAATCGTCAGTGTGTCTGTATATCAGACATGTGAAAGCTGGTCGGCCAATCCTTGACTTTTAGTCTTGGTGCGGTGGTCCAGTGGAAAGATGCCTGGTTGCTGATGCTATGTGGAGTTGCAGGATGGCGGTTCGATCCCCCGACCGGGAGATGGTGATCAACAAATTAAACTAACGGGTGCAGCACTGTCGGCTAAGTTAGCACATGGAAATTGAAGCCGCACGTTGCCAGTGCGTCAATAAAATAAAAATACATATACTGCCAGAGCCGTGCTGGAGTCAGAGTACAATAGGCGTAAAAGCCTAGGATTGATTGTGACAGATGCATCCACAGATAGTCCCATATGAATCGTCAGTGTGTCAGTATATCAGACATGTGAAAGCTGGTCGGCCAATCCTTGACTTTTAGTCTTGGTGCGGTGGTCCAGTGGAAAGATGCCTGGTTGCTGATGCTATGCGGAGTTGCAGGATGGCGGTTCGATCCCCCGACCGGGAGATGGTGATCAACAAATTAAACTAACGGGTGCAGCACTGTCGGCTAAGTTAGCACATGGAAATTGAAGCCGCACGTTGCCAGTGCGTCAATAAAATAAAAATACATATACTGCCAGAGCCGTGCTGGAGTCAGAGTACAATAGGCGTAAAAGCCTAGGATTGATTGTGACAGATGCATCCACAGATAGTCCCATATGAATCGTCAGTGTGTCAGTATATCAGACATGTGAAAGCTGGTCGGCCAATCCTTGACTTTTAGTCTTGGTGCGGTGGTCCAGTGGAAAGATGCCTGGTTGCTGATGCTATGCGGAGTTGCAGGATGGCGGTTCGATCCCCCGACCGGGAGATGGTGATCAACAAATTAAACTAACGGGTGCAGCACTGTCGGCTAAGTTAGCACATGGAAATTGAAGCCGCACGTTGCCAGTGCGTCAATAAAATAAAAATACATATACTGCCAGAGCCGTGCTGGAGTCAGAGTACAATAGGCGTAAAAGCCTAGGATTGATTGTGACAGATAGTCCCATATGAATCGGAAGTGTGTCAGTATATCAGACATGTGAAAGCTGGTCGGCCAATCCTTGACTTTTAGTCTTGGTGCGGTGGTCCAGTGGAAAGATGCCTGGTTGCTGATGCTATGCGGAGTTGCAGGATGGCGGTTCGATCCCCCGACCGGGAGATGGTGATCAACAAATTAAACTAACGGGTGCAGCACTGTCGGCTAAGTTAGCACATGGAAATTGAAGCCGCACGTTGCCAGTGCGTCAATAAAATAAAAATACATATACTGCCAGAGCCGTGCTGGAGTCAGAGTACAATAGGCGTAAAAGCCTAGGATTGATTGTGACAGATGCATCCACAGATAGTCCCATATGAATCGTCAGTGTGTCAGTATATCAGACATGTGAAAGCTGGTCGGCCAATCCTTGACTTTTAGTCTTGGTGCGGTGGTCCAGTGGAAAGATGCCTGGTTGCTGATGCTATGCGGAGTTGCAGGATGGCGGTTCGATCCCCCGACCGGGAGATGGTGATCAACAAATTAAACTAACGGGTGCAGCACTGTCGGCTAAGTTAGCACATGGAAATTGAAGCCGCACGTTGCCAGTGCGTCAATAAAATAAAAATACATACATGTAAACTGGTCGGCCAATCCTTGACTTTTAGTCTTGGTGCGGTGGTCCAGTGGAAAGATGCCTGGTTGCTGATGCTATGCGGAGTTGCAGGATGACGGTTCGATCCCCCGACCGGGAGATGGTGATCAACAAATTAAACTAATGGGTGCAGCACTGTCGGCTAAGTTAGCACATGGAAATTGAAGCCGCACGTTGCCAGTGCGTCAATAAAATAAAAATACATATACTGCCAGAGCCGTGCTGGAGTCAGAGTACAATAGGCGTAAAAGCCTAGGATTGATTGTGACAGATGCATCCACAGATAGTCCCATATGAATCGTCAGTGTGTCAGTATATAAGACATGTGAAAACTGGTCGGCCAATCCTTGACTTTTAGTCTTGGTGCGGTGGTCCAGTGGAAAGATGCCTGGTTGCTGATGCTATGCGGAGTTGCAGGATGACGGTTCGATCCCCCGACCGGGAGATGGTGATCAACAAATTAAACTAATGGGTGCAGCACTGTCGGCTAAGTTAGCACATGGAAATTGAAGCCGCACGTTGCCAGTGCGTCAATAAAATAAAAATACATATACTGCCAGAGCCGTGCTGGAGTCAGAGTACAATAGGCGTAAAAGCCTAGGATTGATTGTGACAGATGCATCCACAGATAGTCCCATATGAATCGTCAGTGTGTCAGTATATCAGACATGTGAAAACTGGTCGGCCACTCCTTGACTTTTAGTCTTGGTGCGGTGGTCCAGTGGAAAGATGCCTGGTTGCTGATGCTATGCGGAGTTGCAGGATGACGGTTCGATCCCCCGACCTGGAGATGGTGATCAACAAATTAAACTAATGGGTGCAGCACTGTCGGCTAAGTTAGCACATGGAAATTGAAGCCGCACGTTGCCAGTGCGTCAATAAAATAAAAATACATACATACATACATACATACATACATACATCCCGGGAGATGGTGATCAACAAATTAAACTAATGGGTGCATCACTGTCGGCTAAGTTAGCACATGGAAATTGAAGCCGCACGTTGTCAGTGCGTCAATAAAATAAAAATACATATACTGCCAGAGCCGTGCTGGAGTCAGAGTACAATAGGCGTAAAAGCCTAGGATTGAATTGTGGCGGGTGCATCCACAGATAGTCCCATATGAATCGTCAGTGTGTCAGTATATCAGCCATGTGAAAACCGGTCGGCCAATCCTTGACTTTTTAGTCTTGGTGCGGTGGTCCAGTGGAAAGATGCCTGGTTGCTGATGCTATGCGGAGTTGCAGAATGGCGGTTCGATCCCCCGACCGGGAGATGGTGATCAACAAATTAAACTAACGGGTGCATCACTGTCGGCTAAGTTAGCACATGGAAATTGAAGCCGCACGTTGCCAGTGCGTCAATAAAATATAAAAAATACATATACTGCCAGAGCCGTGCTGGAGTCAGAGTACAATAGGCGTAAACGCTTAGGATTGATTGTGAAAGATGCATCCACAGATAGTCCCATATGAATCGTCAGTGTGTCAGTATATCAGACATGTGAAAGCTGGTCGGCCAATCCTTGACTTTTAGTCTTGGTGCGGTGGTCCAGTGGAAAGATGCCTGGTTGCTGATGCTAGGCGGAGTTGCAGAATGGCGGTTCGATCCCCCGATCGGGAGAGGGTGATCAACAAATTAAACTAATGGGTGCATCACTGTCGGCTAAGTTAGCACATGGAAATTGAAGCCGCACGTTGCCAGTGCGTCAATAAAATAAAAAAATACATATACTGCCAGAGCCGTGCTGGAGTCAGAGTACAATAGGCGTAAAAGCCTAGGATTGATTGTGACAGATGCATCCACAGATAGTCCCATATGAATCGTCAGTGTGTCAGTATATCAGACATGTGAAAGCTGGTCGGCCAATCCTTGACTTTTAGTCTTGGTGCGGTGGTCCAGTGGAAAGATGCCTGGTTGCTGATGCTATGCGGAGTTGCAGAATGGCGGTTCGATCCCCCGATCGGGAGATGGTCATCAACAAATTAAACTAACGGGTGCATCACTGTCGGCTAAGTTAGCACATGGAAATTGAAGCCGCACGTTGCCAGTGCGTCAATAAAATAAAAAAATACATATACTGCCAGAGCCGTGCTGGAGTCAGAGTACAATAGGCGTAAAAGCCTAGGATTGATTGTGACGGATGCATCCACAGATAGTCCCATATGAATCGTCAGTGTGTCAGTATATCAGACATGTGAAAGCTGGTCGGCCAATCCTTGACTTTTAGTCTTGGTGCTGTGGTCCAGTGGAAAGATGCCTGGTTGCTGATGCTATGCGGAGTTGCAGAATGGCGGTTCGATCCCCCGATCGGGAGATGGTGATCAACAAATTAAACTAACGGGTGCATCACTGTCGGCTAAGTTAGCACATGGAAATTGAAGCCGCACGTTGCCAGTGCGTCAATAAAATAAAAAAATACATATACTGCCAGAGCCGTGCTGGAGTCAGAGTACAATAGGCGTAAAAGCCTAGGATTGATTGTGACAGATGCATCCACAGATAGTCCCATATGAATTGTCAGTGTGTCAGTATATCAGACATGTGAAAGCTGGTCGGCCAATCCTTGACTTTTAGTCTTGGTGCGGTCGTCCAGTGGAAAGATGCCTGGTTGCTGAAGCTATGCGGAGTTGCAGAATGGCGGTTCGATCCCCCGATCGGGAGATGGTGATCAACAAATTAAACTAACGGGTACATCACTGTCGGCTAAGTTAGCACATGGAAATTGAAGCCGCACGTTGCCAGTGCGTCAATAAAATAAAAAAAATACATACATACATACATACATACATGCCGGGAGATGGTGATCAACAAATTAAACTAATGGGTGCATCACTGTCGGCTAAGTTAGCACATGGAAATTGAAGCCGCACGTTGCCAGTGCGTCAATAAAATAAAAATACATATACTGCCAGAGCCGTGCTGGAGTCAGAGTACAATAGGCTTAAAAGCCTAGGATTGATTGTGACAGATGCATCCACAGATAGTCCCATATGAATCGTCAGTGTGTCAGTATATCAGACATGTGAAAACTGGTCGGCCAATCCTTGACTTTTTAGTCTTGGTGCGGTGGTCCAGTGGAAAGATGCCTGGTTCTGATGCTATGCGGAGTTGCAGAATGGTGGTTCGATCCCCCGACCGGGAGATGGTGATCAACAAATTAAACTAATGGGTGCATCACTGTCGGCTAAGTTAGCACATGGAAATTGAAGCCGCACGTTGCCAGTGCGTCAATAAAATAAAAATACATACATACATGCATACATACGTATGGGTGGAATGATACTTGGCTATACAGACTCGCAGATAACACATCATAAGACTGGATGCAGAAATGGATGTATAGACGAATGAATCTATGCGACAACCGTGAGTCGTGTGTAGACATGTATGCACAATGGCGGACAAATAAATTGTAAATTCATCGTAGATATACACTTCGTACGCTTTCGCGATGAATATTTTGATTCTCGGGATGGAAGTACGTCATTTTGATCGTGTCGCCAGCTAACATGTGACGTGGCCCAACCAATTTACCCATATGCACACTTACACATACTACATACAAAGACAGTGGATGGAACTAATGGACCGTTCCATTTTTATGTGTGCCCCGCCCATTTCTAGCTAAGCTCCACCCACACCTCGCCGTGTTGGGATTGATCGATCCCCGAATGCCCTAGCTATCAATTTCCTGAAAACTATACAGGGAAGCTGTTGAATATTTTGTAACTAATTTGAACAGTCAAATGAGTTTCAAAATATTCAACAGAATATTTATTAAATAGTAAAAGCAAACAATTTGTACAACAACGCATAAACCGTCTTCAAATATGCGTTCGTGACGTACTTATCGACGTCACTCATGACGTCATTCATTATGATGCCATTCTACAAATCACGCAGTTCATTATGACGTCATATAATGGGTGGGTACTATGGAAAGGTGAATTGCCTGCCACAATAACTCCTTGCTACAAAATATAAATTACGAATGTAGCTAAGTATCAGTAAGAGCTATTATCTGACAATGAGCCAGTACCCGACAACTACATTTATGTTGCATAGCAATATAAACACAATACCGAGTTCAGCAGTTGTATGCTTAGCCTGGAAAGATTACAGTGGACTTGATAACAATCGAATCTGTCCCGAATTGATTTAGAACATGCTGATAAAGGTTAAATGAAGTAATCTGCTCGCGGGATTATAATAAGTCTCACTAGATACTTAACCGACATAGCGTAATACTGAGGTATGGCGTTATTCCCGATTAACTCTCCAGTGAGAAGACGCCGGGATTTAGATTCCGAAAAAAAGTGACGTATTTATTCGGGGATAAGTGGTAGGCCAATGAGAACGCTTGCCTTTACCCGGGAGGTACAGGCTTGTGGGTCCTTTGGACGAATAGACTTTCGACCACTTATAAATACCCGCTCTCGCACAGGTTTGAGTAGATTGCCTATGTCCCCGATAATGCAGGCTGCTGGGCCGGCACTGGGCCCAGTGACATGTGTTATCATATGCGTTTCTAAGAAAATCGCATAATAATGATCAAAGGATCAAGGATTCACTCCACAATCCAGCGAAACATAAAATAGTTATTATTTGTCCAATGCGTACGCAATTACTTAGTTGAGAGCTATTTTCCCTTTTTATTAGTACGGGTTATGTGTATTTGAATATCGCGTAGGGTATCTGCAGACTGCTGGGTAAGGAGTAGCGAACACGAAGCCACATCACCGCACAGTAAAAGCCTACATACATGTCACTGTCTGTCTGTCCATCCGTCCACCCCCCACCCCCCCGTCCGCCTGCCCGGCTGCCCACCCTCCCGCCCGTTCGTTCATTTGTTTATTCGTTCGGGCATTTGGTTGCTCGTGCATTCGGTCGGTCGGTCGGCCGGTCGGTTGGTTGGTTGGTCGTCGGTCTGTCGGTCTGTCGGTCTGTCGGTCTGTCGGTCTGTCGGTCTGTCGGTCTGTCGGTCTGTCGGTCTGTCGGTCTGTCGGTTGGTTGGTCGGTCAGTCGGTCAGTCAGACGATCGGTCGCTCAGTCCATCGGTCGGCCGGTTAGTTGATCGGTCATGATGTTGGGTTTTACTGAAGTTGATGAAGTTTCAGTCGCGCATTCAACAGAAATAAGCAACACCATAAAAGATTATTATTGCCAGCGCGCATATTTTATCCTCTTTCCCACCGTCCGACGCCAGATTCCGTAATTTATAATGCTCTGGTAGTGACGACAGATTTTATATTGGGGGTTTATACGAGCGATCAAGATCGACATTGATTTGAAAAAGGTTCGTGACGGGAAAAAAGACCCAAGTAATACCGGAGGAATGATTATGATAGGAAAATTATACAAGGCTCAGCGGGTAACACCGTAAATTATTGGGATTATATGACCCGGGGTGATAAAATAAAACGGCATTGTCGCTTTGAGGGAGATAAATGGTTCGTTATTGTTGGAGCCGCGCCGCTACTGTTAGAAATAAACATTGAATATTTGCGCACGAATTCATGAATAAGAAACACGTTCAAACAGAGAGAGAGAGAGAGGAACACTTAGCTGAACGTAGCTACTCTATGACTTCATCACTTCTGTTTTAATGGTGTGCTTTTTTATTATTGATATTTTTGTCCTGATAGCGTTAACATACCATAGCCCATATTACAGATCGAAGACAAACGATGCATAATTTAGTACATCTCAATATCGATCGCTAAGCATAATATTAAAGATATCACTTGCCTGCCAACATAAATACTAGAGGGTTCCATTTCTAGCTATGCCACGCCCATTTCTGGCTAAGCTCCGCCCACGTTTTCCACGTATTAAGATGGATTTATATATCTTTTGAACCCTGACCCCGTAGAATCCCATCTCCAGGTTAACTATACCTGTAAGCTATGGCCTATTTTGAAACTGATTTGACTGGATTCTGCTGTTGCCTATCACCCCAATCAAATTAGCTTCACAATATTCAATAAAATGGTTATTCAATAGTAAAGACATCCAATACGTACACTTAACGGAGTTCTCCATGCTCATGACGGATATAGATACGTGATTCATTAGGGATTTTGATTTTGACGTCAAAGTACATATGCAGTAGTGGACGAATCCAGTTTTAGCTAAGCTCCACCCACACTTTGCCCATGTTGGAATCGGTCGGACCCTGAACTCCCTGATTATCAATTTCCAGAAAACTATGCTGATAAGCTGTTGAATATTTTGAAACTAATTTGACTTGGTGCTGTTGTTGCCTATGGGAGTAACAGCGTTTAGTCAAATTAGTTTCAAAATGTTCAACAAAATATTCAACAGCATATTTATTATATAGTGAAAGGCATACAATTCGTACAACAACGCTTAGTCCGACATCAACTAAGCATTCGTGACGTACTCATGACGTAATTGATTATGTCGTCATCCTACACGTCGATATGAGTCATATGATTGATGTAAAAACTGGAATCCCCCATTGTTTATGGCGTCGTATACTTGCGCTACAAATAGGAGGCATCCATTTCCATACTGAAGTTAGAACAGTTAACGTCGCTATGACTTATTATGAAATCTCACTTTTGGTTGTACCATCCAAACTGGTGATAACATATGTCACATACAGATTATGGACGGCAGACACGGACTGGGGATGCTTTAGGGGCTGTGTCATCAAATGACTGGAGAGCGCCCAGAGGACACAGAGCTGGTAAATGGAGCCTCGTAGCAGGATGGGCCCTTGTGTCCTTGGCACAACGCCACACTGGCCAATCCTACCCTTTTGAGCCGCATGGTAGCTTTTTATATTGCCGCCAAAGATATTAATTAATAGCTAAATCTTGATAGCAGTTATTGTTTTTATTATCGAATCCCTAAGCGGTAGGTCCAATTCAGACCATATCCAGGCCAGGTTTTATTTCAGGCTATTATGCTTAACATATCAGGTGTTACACTGGTACCCAACTATACCCTATTATACCTCTGGGTGGAGAAAGGCAGCGAGGAGCAAGAAGAGTGTCCACTAGTGGGGCGGATTAGTTCCAAAATTTGGACAATTGTGCAATTGTGAAAAAAGCACCAAACTTGGTAGCTATCTAGAGGAATGCTATTATGAAAAATTTTGACGTTGAGGCATCTCGAATTCTACATCTAAGCAGTCCCAAGATGTCCGCCAAAATGGCGTCTAAATATATAAATATCTATATATTTGCCATATGATAGGGAGAATAGTCATTTAAATGTCTAGATATCTTTTTTCAGGAATCTTATGGCATATTTTCACAGTTCCAATTGACTAAACAGCTTTATGATGGATAATTTTGAGATAGTTAACAAAATTGATCGAAAAATCGTAAAAATATGGCAATTCCTACTATTAAACCGGATCAGTCAGCTAAACAGTCCTTTAGATTGCCTTATAGTTTCAATGGCGCCACTTAGTAACATAAAAGTAAGGGAAAAAAGCTGACCTACTTTATTAATTGTTAACAGCTGTGGCTTAGAAAGTACCCACATAAATGATGCTAGCGTATAGAACACTCGCCTTCGCATACACCCAACGCTGTACATTTCAGTGCAGGCTTTATGCAGTTACCTCGCGTCTGACATCATTCTTTTGCAGCAACAGGAGACTAGCTCTTAACATATTTATTAAGCTTCAGGAAATGTTGTCCAGCGGGGTACATACACACCATCTTCAATTTGTAATCTACCCCCATTTAGTGGACTTTACATTTTTAGCTATGACCCGCCCATCACTACATAAGCTCCACCCCCACCTCGCCGTGTTGGGATTGGTCGATCCCCAAATGTCCTAGCTAACAATTTCTTGAAAACAATACAGGGAAGCTGTTGAATATCGTGTAACTAATTTGGCTAGGTGCTGTTGCTGCCTATGGCAGCAACAGCGCCCAGTCGAATTAGTTTCAAAATATTCAACATAACATTTATTATTTCATCAGACTACATCCCCAGATCTGTTCCTACCACCTTATCACATACACAATGTTAATTTATTACTCCCTCAAACATGCGTTCTTGACGTACTTATCGACGTCATTCATGACGTCATTAATTATGATGCCATTGTAAACATCAGGCAGTTAATTATGACGTCATATGATGGGTGGGTACTCTGGAAAGTTGAGTTGGCCTAGGAAGACAGCCATGACCACCCTGACGTCGCTCTCTTCACATCTTGCTCCAAAGCAGCGGGCGTAGGTGAAGTCGCTCTACAGACTTGCTCCTAGTAAATATCCTCTTTCGAGCAATATTCGCATCTGCCCGCGTGCTTGTTCGGTTGTACATAAGTATAACAAAGCGTTTAATAACACGCACGCAGTCTGAAGGAATTGAAATTGGTGAGCATTATAATCTTGTAAGTGCATTGGTGTTTGCAAGGGGTAAGTGAAGCGAGGTCACCTTGAATTAAGTGGTTGACTGAGTATATGCTCATCATCAGTGACCTCCATTTTTATCGCACTATCTTGGCGTGAGTGAAGCATTGCTTTTGAGAGGAAGCTGAAGTGTTCTTTTTTGTTACTGTCCACGCGCAGGAAGTTATGCCAATTTCCAAGAATTATGGTAGCTGAGCAGACACCACGGCTAGGAACCTCCTTGCTATATATATATCTTTACCCACCATGTATAGACTGTGTGCATGTTGAAGTTGCAATAACATACACGGGGTGAATACATTATGCCATATTCGTCAAATGGTTTTGCAGTTTCAGGCTTCAACATTTGAACAATGACTGATCCATCGATGACTACATAGGTAACGTTCTGCGCAAGAGAGCAGATCACGCTTGTTACCAAGCTACAGCCTGCCTGAATCTGAGGGTGATGGTGAACATGCCTGGCTTTCATTTCGAAAGAAATCATTTAGATTCGTATCAAGTGTTTGGCACCGAATATGCATCCTAGAAAAAGTTTCAAATGACTTTTTATTGAGGTCAACGGATGCTTGGCTTTGCTAACTGTTTTGTGTGCAGAAGTACCAAACAATGTTAATTTATTACAAGTAGTAATATCATGTATGTGTTTAGTTTTTTTCCATTAGACAGTATTTTAATGTATGCATCAAACGGTGTTTGACCAATCTCCTGGCCATGTCCAACTAACGCTATTGCATCAAGGTCCGCAATCTACTTGGTATCAAGAACACGCAAATCCTTGCTCTGTTCTTTGCAAGGGTGACCAAGCGCTTCAATCACAGTTGTGAGTGAGAAGACATCGTGTGCACATGATGGATGTGCAGTAGCGGGTTGGTCGTGATGACGTGCATACTTTTTTCTATTGTTGTGATGTTGTGTGCTTTCAAATTCCCTTATCACTCGCGATACCTCTGGGCCAGCAACCATACTACGGTGCTCTTGGAGTATCTGTCAGTCCAACTGTACCTCCATATCCTTTGATACATGCACTATTCTGGTATGTACCTGATCTATTGGGATTGCTGAAAACGCACGTTTGGTGTTGTGTGCTACACAATGAGAAAGACTGCATTCTTTAAGAATACCTGGCGGTTCGGATGAACGCATATACATACCTCTCAGCTGTACTGGTATCCAACAGGAATAGTGTGTATGGTCCATAGCAAGGAACCATGGGGGTAATTTCAGACAGGGCATCGAGATACATCCAAAAGTTGTCCTCCTGCAATGAATGCGCATATATGAAGACGCATAGTTTTAGGGCCATGACGGTTGCCCAAATGTGAAATTTTGGACAGGTATGTGTTCTTTCTTAACGCCAGCAATTGAAGCTCAGAGGAAGACGTACATCTTCCAGTTTGGCACAGTATTGATCATATGCATGGTGTTGCAGAACGTATAGTGAAACAGCAGCGGGTTTGTGTGCCTGCATTGTAGCCGTAACATATGCTGCTCGAAGGACAGATTCTGCTATGCAGGAATTCGTTATCTCTGCTTGTCCATGATATTGGGACCATCCACTCCCTCGTAACCAGCCACATACAGTTTTTCAAGCTGCCATCTCCATCTGGAGGCCCCCAAACATAACAACAGACTTTTCTTCAGCATAGTTCTCAGGCCATTTCCATGGGATCGGTTTTGCAATCGAATATAAAGTTTGGTCATAGAGAATCGCAGGTACTTTTTCAGAATTTAGATGTTGGTCTTCACAACATCCATTGAATGCCTAATCATTACTACTGTGTGGGAACTCTCATATAATAGTGAAAGTAGTGATGTGGGTTTAATGACATGGGACTTGGGTTGCTGGTGGGCCGAATGATATGCAGCCCAAGATAAATGTTCACTGTTAATATCAGTAGGGTCTTCAAGAGCGTCTTTTGTGTTCCCCATCCACTTGTACTCTTCATCATTATACTATTGATAATTGGTCCGATTCACGGATACCAGACCTCCATCTGAAACGTGTATAAGTGTAATGTTTGATGCAACGGTAGGCATACCAATGTAATAGTATGGTAGATAATCAACTGTTTTAGCCTGCATTACATTGAACAATGTGTATTCCACGATCTATCCCTTCACCATCATAATGTGGATGCTGTAACAAGGATATACCAATGCCATGGAATGAATCTTTGGCGGTGGTACTGCAAGGGTTGTGGCTAGAGCTGCTGTTATGAATATATTACCACGCATATTCGGTGGACAAAGGATATTGTTCCGTTGACAGTCTGTCAACCAACTCCCCTTTGCGTGTGTATAAATGTTTCTCTTGGGCAGTTTTGCGTCTGACATGTGTGGCAGCAATTGTCTGTGCGCATTTTTCTCTGCCGGGCAGCTTTGTACTTCAGAAGTTGAGCAAGTGAACACGTTCCATGTGAAATAGTCTCACAACGTTGGTTCATTATGCTTGGTCCTCCAAGTATGATTCTAACTAGTGCAAGCAACACGGGCGGCACAGTATTTTCTTGACAATTATTTTGTAAGGACCCATCAATGAATTTCGGATCATCAAACATATTCCTTCGTACAACAGTACATTAGAACCACTGCATCACTGCATCACTATCAGTGCCATCACATGTCTTGGTGAATGCAGGGCCAATATCTTTATCAAACACCATTAACACATATCGCCCCTTGTTGTGGGCTCGCTGATTTGGTAAGTCGGCAAGTAGTCTCAGTTGCAGTCGTGTTGTCTGTACTGTTTGATCCATGGCTGTTCCACATTGCTCCATCCGTGCTTGAAGATAGTTTGAAGATAGATACATAATTGCCATCCATACGTGCTTCTTCTATGTACATTATCAGCTCAGCAAATAAAATTCCTGATATTGTGCGCTCATCTGTGTTTGATATTGTGTATCAACCATGCTCTTGTCCTATTATAAAGTGATGTTAAGTACATAGTATGATATTTGCTTTTCAGGGCAACCACGCCACTCATACTGCGTTTAGCCAAGAGCTCATGTCCTCGACACGTGCTGCACTTTCAAGTAACTGTCGTTCTATTTGGAATGCTGATGCTTCATGAAGTCCACCAGTACCACTTGATTGTCCACAAAAGAAACAAGAAGCCTCCGTTGTTTCACACATGCCTGAAAACTGTAAGCGTATGCGTTTACATACATTTGAAGCATGCACCACTTGTACAGGACTAAGGGCTTTTGTGAAGTCTACAAGTGTACACTTTTATGACATGATTTGTTAGTTTCTCTCTATTGTTCTTATATGGAATGCGATATTTGTCACTGAACAAATTAATGTGATTGCTATATATGTGTAACCAAATTTCACATTAACAACTCAGGGGAGTATCTGCGTGTTGCTTAATGACATAATTCTGAAAGCAGACGACGAATTACAAACGATATTTATTAAACGGTAGATAGCGCGTTTTCCTTTTACTTTTGTTGGCAATTTCTAAATTTACCCAGGGCCAAATATATATATTTTTAATAGACATTACAGCATTTTTGAAGGGGGCAATTTAATGCTTTGTATTTATAGATAGTAATTGTCACTTTAACAATAATAATGACGGTTTCTTATTTGTAAACTACATATCACGCCGAGCAAAATGCATTAGATGACAACTCCAAAATACGGTAAAATGACCACATTTGTGGGATTTTAGAAATGCTTGCATAACAATTCTATATTTGTCCATGAAACAAGCAGTTGTTTTGACTAGTAACGCTAAAATATGACATCGGAGTACTGAATTTCGGCACTTAAATCATTATTCCTGCTATCATATCAACGCATATATACATGTTTATATATTTAGAAGCATTTCTTGCGGCCATCGTCGAAAATAGCGGCCCAGATGGAAATTTCGCAACGCCTCCACATTTGAAAATATTAAAAAATATACACATATTTCAAAGTTGGTGCTTTTATCACAAAATATACAATTCCCGTTATATTAGTCCGCCCCACTACATTGACTTGGGCCGTTGAATACAATAAACTGCACGAGAAAAAACATAAAACTAACTCTAATCAACTAGATTTTCTCGCAGTCATTAACTGAGCTTGGCCTCAAAGCGAAGGACGGGTATTTCACATCTAATGTCATAATACTCAGTTAGGTTATGATACTCGAGGTTGAGTAACGGCAACAGTATGCATTTTTGATGCTGCGGGAGAACTCTCTCTGGGATTGAAGAGGGAATGGAACCGTATTATACGTGAGTCGAATCAAATTAATTACTAATTAATAATGCAACATGTATGGCTTCAAATCATATATAGAATTATGTGTAGAATAATTAATATCCCAAGCGGCGCTCAAAGCAATCATTATAATTATTTTTGAAAATAATTTATGTTTGAATTTAATACATACAATTGCAAATGGGTGGCCACCATCACATACGCAATTCCCACTAGGATTAACCGTGCATAAACACCACAATGCCACAAACATATCAACTATTGATATGCGATGATGTACTTCGAAGTTTGGAAAACTTAACCAAACAGACAGCAAGGAGCGACTCGACTTGTGTATCGGCTCCTACTGTATTTGGAAATACAATGGTAAAATTCGGTGAATGTATGATTACCGCAGCTGATTATGCAGCTGTGGTAGTAGAAACTTCCTACAGCTGCAATCAGCCCTTCTTCGCCTTTGACCACCGTGTCTTGACCACAGCCACAATCTTTAGCTTCCTCGGGTGATTAATTAGCGACATTAATCGTATGCATGGTGTATGCACAACTAATGCGGCATTTAAGAATTCGTGTCACCATCAGGCTAACTGGATAGAACACTTTTCTGATAAATAACAAAAGAAGTCTTCCATCAGATCGACTAAATATTATGCAAGACGAACGCAACGGCATTGCCCGAAACTCGTGATTCTATATGCAGCCGTCGAAACAAATACCCTCGGTAACTCAAGCACTCGCAACTGTAACAAAGAACAGACCAAGCAGACATTGCATAAAGAAATAATAGGCGAACAGATTGCCAATGTTGACCTCACATTTGAACCAAACTAAGCTACAATATACAACAGTATTCAATGCGCATTATAAAGTGGTACTAACGGTATCAAAGTACTCAAAACATCAGCCAGCATGTATCAGTTATTGACGATGCACCTGTGACACAGCTCTCTGCAACTGGAGCATCTAAGTCTGCATTTATCGAAGACGTTATAGCAACCACAAGACGAAAAGAACATTGCACTAAGAAAGCAATACATCAATACCATGGGGCAAATGGACATTCTTTTTGCTAAACCCCGTCCATCTCAATCTACGCTCCACCCACACTACGTCCGTGTTGGGATCAATCGATCTCTGAACTCACTGACTATCAATTTCCAGAAAACTATACATGTAAGCTGTTGAATATTTTGAAACTAATTTGACTGGGTCTGTTGTTGCCTATAGCAGCAACAGCACCCGGTAAAATTAGTTTCAAAATATTCTACAGAATGTTTAGTAAACAGTAAAGACATACAATTCGTTCAACGTGTCGGACTATTAGGAGTTAAAGACGGGCCAAATAGAATCATTTATGACGTAATGATTATGACGTTATCCTACACGCCGTTTAGCTGATTATGACGTCATATGACGTCAGATGATAAGTGGATACCATGGAATGGTGAATTATGGAACGGTTGAAATATATTTCTACCACAAGAAAAGATAGCATTTTAAGTGAGATCAATTCCATTGATGATTGTCATAGAATGATCAGAGCGGCCAAAGCACTAAGAATCCACAGTCCTAAGAAATTGCCCTTTCCAGCTTTAGCTATGCCCTGCCCATCTCTAGCTAAGCTCCACTCTCAACCGCTCGTGATGGGATCGATCGATCTCTAACTTCCTGACTATCAATTTCCAGAAAACTATACGGGTAAGCTGGTTAGTTTCAAAATATACAGCAGCATCATTATTAAATAGTAAAGACATACAATTCGTACAACTCCAATAATATGTGCGTTCGTGGCGTAAGTATCTACGTCATTCATGACGTCACGTAGTAGCTTATGCCATCATATGATGGAGGGATACACTGGAAAGCTCCATTATTCCTTGCTTATACCTCAGGAAGACACTCCATAGACTGTGACCATGAACAGGCTGAGCTGATAATAGACTTGTTCAAAGACCAGTTCACTGATACACAAAACTAAACATGTGAATTATGTTTAACGGCGATCCATGATTCCTACATACCTCAAATCATGGAAGCAGCTGGTACAAGAAACGACGCACTAACGGCACTAAAGAATGGTCACATGTGCAGACCATGTAGCATCAACAAACGAACTGCGCAAGCATGCAGTTGGTATTATTTCAGAACACATAACACTGCCACATATATGGTGAACTCCGAAGAACACCTCCCTATAGATGACGTGGGAGAAGGCACACGTGTGGCAATGTCTAAACCCAATAAAACCCATCCAAACGTCTCTCCAACATGATGCCAAACGATTCCTAAACGGTATGGAAACTATTCTGTAAATTCTAAACTAATCTCATATCAGTGATTTACAGCAACATGGCAGAGCGGTTTTAATCGAAGATTAACGTGCACTGAATGAAACAATGCTGTCATAATGTATGTTACATCGTTTGTTCGATAAAAGCATTGCGCGTCTGCAGGATAGGAATTCAAATGTAACAGACATATGGGACCAGATATTCTATAATTCTACAAATCTCCCTTCATTTTGATTGTGGTGATGACGAACTACACCTATGGGCCCAGATAACGAAGTTTATTGACCCTATACTGGGCTGATACCGTGCTGATACTTTCAGTATTGGTCAAGTATCGTCCCAGCATCCACCCAGTAACCTGTGTTATCGGAGAAGACACATATTGACAATCACAAAATTAACTAGTCCTCGTAATATCAACGTCTTCTGCAAAATCAAGATTATTGATATGGAAGACCACCACAAGAATATGATTTATCATAGCATTCTTTACATCTTCACAGATGTGCGTGAGCACTCGATATTACAAGACTATACCCTTATAACACATTACCGAGCAAGTACTGGACCAAGATCGTACCAATACGAACAGGCCACACACAGACACCATTAATTTACAGACCAGTGTAAGATGTGTCTCGCTGGGCAGCTTTAACGCGTTCACGACGAAACCGGCCAAAACCGACCTCTGTACTGGTCTTGAGGAATCCCAATTTGTAGACCAAAAGAGTGAAAATTTACAACTGAAACGTTTGGCTCGATGAATTTCAAAGGTAGTGTGCAAATTGACATTTTCTTAATAATATGGCTGCCGTTGTGATACTGTGATTTCATTGGTCAGCTCAATGCGCTAGTGGCTGATATGCTCATCGATAGAGACTGACGTAGCAAGTATCACTAAATTGACAACAATTTTCTTTTATTATCTCTTTCATGTCAATGAAAATGTTGTTGTCGTCGTCGTCGTCGTCGTCGTCATCGTCATCGTCGTCGCCGCCGCCAGCGCCGCCACCAGCACCGCTGCCACAACCGCTACCATTACCACCGCCATGACTACCTAACGCAACTCTGTTTTCCATTCCAATTGTTTTCAAAATATTGCACAGAACACTTCTTACATCATGCTAAACATTATACTAACTAGCATGTTTTTGTTTTTGTTTTGGAAACACGATCACTTATTTATTAGCTGTACCCTAACAGCTAACCCTAACCCTAACGCTTACCCTAACAGCTAATCCTAACCCTAACCCTAACCTTAATCATAACCCTAACACTAACCCTAATCCTAACGCTAACGCTAACGCTAACGCTAACGTTAACGCTAACGCTAAGCCTAGCCCTAACCCCGACCCCTACCCTAACCCTAACCCTAACGCTAACCCAAACACTAACCCCAAATCTAATCATAATCACAACCCTAACACTAATCCTAGCCTAACCCTAATCCTAACCCTAACCGTAACACTAATCCTTACCATAATCCTAACTCTAACCCTAACAATGATTAACACTAATCCTAAACCTAATCCCAATCCTAACATTAACGGTAAATCTAATCCTAAACCTAAGCCTAACACTAACCCTAATCCTAGCACTAACCCTAACGATAATCCTAACACTAACCATAATCCTAATGCTAACCCAAACCCTAACCCTAACTATACCCCTAATGCTAACACTAACACTAACACTGACCCTAAACCTAACAGCTAACCCTAACCATAACACTAACAGCTAACCCTAATCCTACCCATAAGACTAACCCTAACCCTAATCCTAACAGTAACCCTAACCCAAATCTAACCCTAACCATAACCATAACTCTAACCCTAATCCTAACCCTAACAATAACCCTAATCCTAACCTTAATACTAACCCTAACCCTAATCCTAACCCTAATTCTAATCGTAACCATAAACCTAACCATAACGCTAATGCTAACACTAACCCTAATCCTAGTCCTAACCCTAACGCTAACCTTAACGCTAACCATAAACCTGTTCCTAAGCCTAACACTAGCCCTAATCCTAATCCTAACCCTATCCCTAACCCTAACCCTAACCCTAACCCTAAACACAACCCTAACCCTAATCTTAACACTGACCCTAATCCTAGTCCTAACACTAGCGCTAACCCTCACGCTAACTCCAACCCTAATCATAACCCTAACTCTAACCCTAACCCTAACCCTAACCCTAACCCTAACCCTACCCCTAATCCTAACCCTAACCCTAACCTGAACACTAACCCTAATCCTAGTCCTAACCCTAATGCTAACCCTAACGCTAACCCTAACTCTAATCCTAACCCTAACCCTAACCCTAACCCTAACACTAACACTAACACTAACACTAATCCTAATCCTAATCCTAACCTGATCCCTAACACTAACACTAACACTAACACTAACACTAACACTAACACTAACCATAACATTAACCCTAATCCTAATCATAACACTATGCCTAGCCCTAACACTAACACTAACCATAGCCCTAGCCTTAACACTAACACTAACACTAACACTAACACTAACACTAACACTAACACTAATCCTAACCCTAACCCTAGCCCCAACATTCACCCTAATCCCAACCCTAATGCTAGCCCTAACCCTAACCCTAACCCGTACTTAACACACATCGAGACCGTCTCAGCATGATTAGTCTAATTAGGCCAGTTCACGTCTTCCCACACTTTTTCTGCCAAGTCGCACTGAAATGACCAACTACAAACAAATTTAATCCAAAAAAAAGCACATATTCTGTTAACAACCGTAATTTTAATTTTAGCAGGAAGTGTAGCTGCCTATGGCAACATCGCCTGTCAAATTAGCTTCAAAATCATCAACAATTTAATTGTGACCGTCTTTCCAAACTCAGGTCCTCTGACTTCAGGTTACAAATTGCCATTATCTGAATAATGGATCAGACACAATAAGGCTCAATCCCTTGCCCCTCTGATTTTAATATTCTATCTTTTAATTGTGCAAATAGCAAAGAAATGGGTGTATATTTGTCAACAATTTTGGTGGACGGTTTTGCTGTCTACAAAAGCAACATCTTCCACCACATTTGTTGGGAAACGAACGGCGGCTCATCTTTTAACTTAATTTGATAATTTAAAGTTTTGATATCAGAGTTGTACCAGTTAATCAAGCAATTTGAGAATATAAATGTACTCACGTTAATAAGCGGTGTTGACACCTTTTCTTGGATTAAATCGTACTAAGAGCCATTATTACAATAATGTCTCAATTTACGTTTCCAGAGTAATGCCGTCATATGATGTCAAAATCAGCTAAGCAGCATGTATGATGACGGCATAACCATTACGTCATAAATGATTCTATACGACCCGTTTTTATCTCTTAATAGGCTGCCAAGTTGTGGGAAGTGCATCCCTCTACTATTTAATAAACATGTTGTTGAATATTTTGAAACTAATTTGATTGAGCGCTATTGCTGCCATGGCCTACCTGTATAGTTTTAACGAAATTGATAGTTAGGGGATCGATCAATCCCAACACGTCGAAGTGTGGGTGGAGCTTAGATATGGACCTTTCCATTGTATCCATCCTTCATATGACGTCATACTCAATTACGTATAGAATAGCATTACAATCAATGGTGTCATGCATAACGTAGATAAGTACACCACGAACGCATAGTTGAAGACGGACGGACTCTGCGTTGTTGTACGAATTGTATGTCTTTACTATTTAATAAATATCCTGTTGAATATTTTGAAACTAATTTGACTGGACGCTGTTGCTGGCATAGGCAGCAGCAGCACAAAGTCAAATTAGTTAACAATATTCAACAGTTTACCTGTATAGTTTTTAGGAAGTTGATAGCTAGGGCATTCGGGGATCGATCAATCCCAACACGGCGAAGTGTGGGTGGAGCTTAGATAGAGATGGACGGGGCATAGCTAAAACTGCAAAGGTCCATTACAATAATGTCTCAATTGACCTTTACTCTACCTGCGTCTATGTCTAAGTTAATTTGCCTTGAGCAGAGCTATTAGCGACTCTGCCTGTCTCCAGTCGTGATCTATTAATGTAAATGGTTGTTTTCAACACGTTGGGCGTATGGTAATTTAAAGGCGTCTAAGGATTTATTTGCTGAAACTCTAGACTGTTTTGCGAGTGTTGCCTTTGGCGTGTCTGTCGCTGTCATATCAATGAATATCAGCATCGATATTAAGAGATGGGGGATACCGATGATCATCTCAGCATAGATTAACAGGATACATGAGTGGAGGGATTTGATCTGCCAATCAAATAGCTGACGTCATAGTCAAATACGTCATATATGAGCTGTCGTTACACGAGTAAAACTCCCCGCCATGAAGCTGGAAAAGTCTGTCAATATATACGAATTGTATGTCGTTGATGTATTGCGAAGGTAAAACAGATCCTGATAGGCAGCTGCAATACTCTGATTAGTTTCAAAATAACAAACGAGATCACATAATCTATGAGACGCCCACTGAAGAATAACACGAATGTACATATCATGTGTGAATGCGTGGTTATGGTAGTGATTGTTTAGAGAACATACTATTGAGTAGCATAGCACCTTCTAATAATGATTGCAACATTGAGTTTCATAGCGTGTTCTAATAACGATGATAAACTTGAGTTGCATAGCACCTTCCAATAATGCTGACAATATTGAGTTACCTAGCACCTTTTACCAACGAGTGCACAATTTAAGCAATATATGTAGCATTATAAGACGCTGTAGAGAACGCTCCAGGAAGCTGCAATCTTCAGTAACAAAAACCATGTCGTTGCATAATACTTCGTCGGTTCATTTGTACACGAATGTTGAAATAAACAGTGGTGTATCAGCTCGATAAAACCCAAGGTGTGCTGATAGCATACTCAAGAGAGGCGACGGGCAAGCGGCGGTTATCTAAGCATTTCATTTGCACGGCATTCGGTTAGGAAAGTTGGTGTATAGTGAGTTATTGCGGAATCTGCTTAAAATAATTCAAATTAAGTAAATAATGTTTCTATTCAGTGGCTTTAGTCAAATGCTGACGCATGTGGAATATGTTGATTGTGCCATAATCATGATGCTAGTTGCTAAGCGAAAGGTTGCTTGATTGAGGAATCATTTCCATGAGTTGATCAAAGGTTAGTTATTAGACGGACCAGTTTCTAGATATGTTCCGCCCATTTTAGCCTAGCTCCGCCCACATTGTACATACCTAAGGTCGTGCTCTCACTAGAGAGTTAATCTGGAACAACGGCATATTTCAGTATGCCGCTGTTCCTGATTAAGTCTCTAGTGAGAACGCGGCCTTAGAATCGATTTAAACTGGGAAACTTGAACCTCCTGAAATCTAACTAGTGACATACTTGATTATGACGTAAGATATTTCAGTGACGGATCGGATCCCTCCATTGAACGTAATATGTGCAGTAATTTAAGAGGAAACTGTTTCTTTTCGAAAATATTCTGAGGCGTCAACTATATGCTTTAGCTATGCACTGCCCATTTCTATCTAAGCTCCGCCCACGTGTTGCACGCTTTGGGATCGATCGAACCATGAATTCCAAGAAGACCAATATCAAGGTAACTATACAGGTAAGCAGTTGACTGTCTCGAAACTAATGATTACGAAATAGTAAAGACATACAATTCGTATATATGACAGACTGTTAAAGGTCCATGGCAGACTTAGCTATGTAATTTTTACACAGTTTGATTGTGACGTCATCCTGTATGTAATGCAATTCAGCGCGATTGCACCTACTTGAATGACAGATTGGATTCGCCCATTCCTATATCGTGTATTTTAACTTTGGTGTGCCAGCTTCAGCATCGATATTAGGATCCCAATTATAATACTTGTTGTCGCCTGCTTTCTGAATCATCTAACAATTTTTGCATTATTACCCTCGCCCGGTAATGGGAAGAGGATATTGTCATCATATGACGCCATAATCAACTAAGTGGCGTGCATGATTACGTCATAATCAATGACAACTACGTCACCAACGTATAATTGGTGACGGACTAAGGGTTGATGTACGAATTGTATGACTTTACTATTTAATAAAGATGCTGTTGAATAGTTTGAAAATAAATTAACTTGCCGCTGTTGCTGCCTTATATTCAGCAGCTTACCTGTATAGACTTCTGGAAAATAATAGTCAGGTGGTGCCGGTAAGATCCATCCGAACACGAGCGAGGTGTGGGTGGGGCTTAGCTAGAGATGGGCGGGGAACTTCTAACACTGGAAGGGTCTGCACCATATAAGATATCTTCAGTTACATTTTCTGATAACAACCTTGATCGTTTTTTACAACATCATTCACAATTTAAAGAAAGTAATTCTTATTGAACACCATAGCATTATTGAAAAGATAATCTACCATTTGGAGTAAGATAAATATTTGTTTATATACGTGGTAGGAAGATCCAGCGATCAATACGGATGGTGGCACCTCAGAATGTGTTATTAGGTAACCGACTTGCATAAGAAATGTCATGGTATTGTAGAGGGCAGAATGTTAGCGAAACCAGGAGAGAGCGAGGATATATGAGGTAATCCATTTCTACTTAAGGGGCATGTTAAAATGTTCAATAATGATTGATAACAAAAGAATAATAGCACGAATGTATTTGTCGATTTCATTTTAAGCATTAGGGTTATTTTTGTGGATGCATGCATCACCCATTTTAAAACAATACACTCTGTACATTGAGAGTCCTATAAAATAGGTTTAGCGTAACAATGTAATGGACACATTCGTTTAAGAAAATCAAAGAATGTTCTTATTGAATGCCCATTTGAAGGCTAGGAGAAAAATATTTCTGAAAATGTACAATTGCAATGGCGTATTATTAGTAAAAATATACTTTCACTAGAGGGGCTTTTAATTTCTCATTATTGAACTAGATACGTTATTAAATATGTGTTTTGATTGTGGCGTTTGTCCACACGCGTCGTAATTGTCTATGATGTCATATATTGAGTGGCAGATCGGACCTATCCATTGGCGCTTCTCTGGCGCTAGCATGCTCGATATAATATATTAGAAATGATAAACATGCCATTATACGGCATTTGTAAAACTGTTATTGGATACCTACTATTAAAGTGTAATTCCTATTAAGCATCCCAAAAGTATGTTATAGTGGGACCATAAGCTGATGGTCGACGTTAGGCTGTTACGGTACAATAAATGTTATTTACTATATTTGATATTGTTAATGTTTATAAATAAACCGCTGGACCATTTAATTCCAAACCTATTAGTTCATGCGACTATTATGCAAAGACCAGTAGCCTATATAATTATAGCCCATATTATTACAGCGCTGCTAATCTCATCTCAAATGTTGTATTGCATCGAAAGATTATGGTTTATAGATTCCATATCATTCAGATCCTGTCACATTCCCTTATCTTAATATAGCGTAAATGTTGAACAGTACTCAGAACCGTTTTGTCTACACAAGCGATAGAGCGTGATGGCGCGTACGTGTCAATGTTTTACATTTTTTATTATGTGAAACTAATCTTGATGAATATCTTGAAACAGATCTGATTGAAAGTTGTTTCTGCCTATTGCAGCAACAACTTCCCGTCAAATTAGTATCAAAATATTCATCAGCTTACTTGTATGGCTGCTTTTATTTAGCGTTGTCAAACTATAAGTTACACCACTATGCCTGAGCGTATAGACAGAGGCTCATACGCTAGCTTTTTTCTGATTGGTTGATAACTGAAACATGACAGTCATCGTAGGCTGTAGAAATGAATCAACATTAAGTTACCCAATCCTGAATATCTTTCTTTAAGCACATGATAACACGCTAACTGTTCTATGTATCGTCTACGTGTGCTGTGTTAGATCACCTGACTAACCATTATGGCATGACGTTATATCTTCTTTAAATGCATACAGTATTATATTCCCATTGCATGGCGTTGTAAGTACGTAACCTACATTGAGAGATACTCACCTCATTTGCGTATAGGCATACATTATGGATGCATTTCTGAAGCTAAACCATGTAATATGTCTTTGTCAGTTCTTCACATGAATTAATCTAGTGCGACGCCTTTCTATTCTCCATACTACTCTTACTCTCACACATTCTCTAATAATAATATTTTGTTTAAACGATGGCATTCTGATCGTTTTATGATAAGAACACCGCAGCTCTTATCACGTGCGATCAAAATGTATAGTCCCTTGAGAGAACTTCGACTATTATCAGCACACGCACAATAAAGATGGCCTGCTGTCGTAAAATAGAGAAACAGATTCAGTTACATTCAAATGCCGTAATAAATAAACGGATATCAGCTTGCGTCCCGATAATGCCGATAAAACCGACAGCCAGCGGTGCAACGCCGAATGCAGATCGTAACGGAGACAAATTATTGTAAATCTTTGACCTAAAACGGTTTATTCAATACTCGCTGTGATCTGTTTTAGCAAACACGAAGTTGTTGAATGCATTGTTAGCTAGATTGCGTAATTCACTATGCCGCTTGGTTTTCCAATGACTTTCCTGACGAACGACATTTACATACGAAGTGTTGCCCACTAAAAAAGTAAATGTCTTAACGATGTAACACTCACGAAATGTATTATAAATATTATGATATTGACATCGCCATCATAGCGTGTTGATCCCCCCCCCCCCCCCCCCACACACACACACAAACACGCACGCACGCACGCACGCACGCACGCACGCACGCACGCACGCACGCACGCACGCACGCACGCACGCACGCACGCACGCACGCACGCACGCACGCACGCACGCACGCACGCACGCATGCACGCACGCACGCACGCACAACTCTCTCTCTCTCTCCCCCAACTCTCTCTCTCTCTCTCGCTCTCCACCCTCCCACCCCTCCTCTCTCTCTCTCTCTCGCTCTCTCGCTCTCTCTCTCTCTCTCTCTCTTTCTCTCTTCCACTCTAACTCTCCCGTTCTCTCAGCCCACTTTCTATCTCTCCACTCCTCTCTTCTCGCGTTTCTTCCACTTCACACACCACCGCGCTCACACTCTAGGTAGGGATTGAATATATTCTAGCGAACGAGACTAATAACGGTATGCATGCATGATGTATACTGCAGAAACGAACGTGTCGCACCATTTCAAGTGGATGTCTATTGTCGACTCAGCCATTTGAAACAACTCTATTGATAGTCACATCTTTTTTATCGTTAGCCTACGCATATCTGTATCGAGCGAACTCCCTTTTATCATCGTTGAGCTAAAGTAAACATGATACAGTTTTAATGATGGCAGAAAGAGGCGATATTTGCACAGAGGTAAGTATCTAATGATTGAGAACCTTGACTGGGGTTACTGGAATGATTCATTTCTATGCCACGCCTATTTATAGCTAACCTCCGCCAGCTTTGTATGCAGGGGATTGGCATCGATGTGAAATAATGAAACGTTGATTCGTAAAATCCAAATTGAAGATAATCATACAGGTAAGTGGTTAAATGTTTCGAAATTAATCCGACTGGGCTGGGTCGGGGTGGGGTAGGGTAGTGGTAGGGTACTTTTCTACTACTACTACTACTACTACTACTACTACTACTACTACTACTACTACTACTACTACTACTACTACTACTGCTGCTACTACTACTACTACTACTACTACTACTACTACTACTACTACTACTACTACTACTACTACTACAGGGAAGTGTCCCTGGGCTGGTAGCCATGGGCCGTGCTCGCGAGGCTAAGCGTTATGGAAACACATGTGGCATCATATAGTTTCAGCTTGACAATTATAATGATTTTAGAGCCACGAATCAACAACTTCCAAAATGACTAAAAGGCGATATTTTATGTTAGACATCGATCTCAATTGCCGCAAGATTCTGCTCTTCCTCCACTTCTCAGTGCCCAGCTGGAGGTTCCGTCATCATTCATTTCTGTTGTGTCGGATAGGTATGTACGTGAGTGCATTCTGGTTTGGCTTCATTCACGAATAGGTTTGCACTGAGCGAATCTATTCAAGAAGGTTATCGCTATACTGTATGTCTATTAGGGCTGTAACGAATATTCGTTGGTTAGGCAGCAACAGCTTCCAGTCAAATTAATTTCAAAATATTCAACAGAATACATTTTAAATCATACAGAATTGCCTTTTTCAGGGATTTGTCGATGAAAGGGCGAGTAGACAAGCAATCTCTAAATGTCCTCCAGGATGACCAATTTATCGTGAACCGGTTCGGTTCGTGAACATCTTCACGAACCGCAGCCCTCATGTCTAGCACTTGTAAATTCCCCTATATGTACGATTGCCATTTACTACACGCGTGTCCACCAAATCTAGTGTTATTATGTATAATAACACTAGATTTGGTGGACACGCGAGTAGTAAATGCCAATCGTATTAGAAATAGTGGGAAATAGAACGCCTTTTGACGTAACTCACAAGAATAGTGTATGGGAAGAATGTTTCCAATGTAACCCTTTAACACGCATAGGCCTATAAGGCAAAAAACGGCTTCTGTCGTGGTCTCGAGAATATCCATTTACAGATCAAGAGAAGACTATTTTTGAAAATGTACCACTGTAATGACTGACTCGATAACAGAGTCAGTCATTCCAGAGGTAAAATTTCAAAAATAGGATTTTCTTGGACTGCAAATGGACATTTTCTATAAGAAAACTGAAATTTTCTTGAACAAATTCGAGGGTTAAATAGTTAATAAGCAGCAAAGCCACGCGTGCATTTTGGCGACTGAACATTTAGGGAAATTCATTGCCTAGGTGCATGCGTACCCGTAATGCTCGTCTAAACCTGGCCATCAATAAAAAAAATCAAGTCTGTAAATTCACGGAGAAGCGCAATCGCCAAAAACACACCCTAAAGCTCACACGTATTCTGGCGATGGATGTCAGTTCGATATTTATGATCTAACACACATCTGATCGAACAAGCAATCTATTATCTTTTTTTCAATTTCGAGTGTTTTCAATGAATGGTTGTGTTAGACGAATCATTCGCATGCTAAAGCTTGACGAGTCATATATGTCATTGTATCACTATGATAGTAAAACATGCTCCTGAAGCTTGGTATGAGGGCTGCTCCTTTCATCTTCAATATGGTAAGATACTGTCTAAATTGATGTTTCAAACTGCGCAGACATTAGTACCTTGGTCCGTACACCCGGCGTTGTGACTGCAAGTATTTGTCACAGTAGTCGTAGTAGATCGTCATCTTTTCAAATGACATGTTGTAGTATATCTATGACGTTTTAGTAATTAATGAACCTTTCCAGCTTGTTCATCCATTATGTGACGTCTTATGGCGGCATAATCAAATACGTGGCGTGTTGGATGGCGTCATAATTAATTTTGGCATGAATGACTCGATTTAGCCCATCTTTAACGCTTAATAGTCCAACACGTTGCACGAATTGTATGTCTTTACCATTTATCGACCATTTTGAAACTAATCTGACTGGGCCCTGTTGCTGATATAGGCAGCAAAAGCACCCAGTCAAATTAGTTTCAAAATATTCAATAACTTACCTGTATAGTTTTCTAAAAAATGATAGTCCTGGCGTTCAGGGATCGATCGATACCAACACGGGCGAAGTGAGCTTAGCTAGAGATTGGCGAGGCATAACTAAAACTGGAAATGTCCATTACGAATGGCACGTGATAGTAGACCGTACCATGTGGTACTGTTGATATCGGCATGTAAAAAATATTCTCTTAATCAACCTCGTCGATATTAAATAGAAGATTTGGCAGGTTTTACCGTGCTTATACTTCTTATACAGACATTCGTTGACATCACAAGCAATATACAAATACATTATACCATGAAAAGGCATGTTACTGGGCCAGTATTTGGCCAATACCGGGCCAATACAGCCCGGTATTGGCTTAGTTCAAGCCCAGTAACCTTATTAGGGTATCATGTATACTGGCCGCGCTGATTCTGTTGTATCAAGCGCTGGTATAACGAGCTTCATATTTCAAGCTACATTCTGTGGTAACAATCTACACTAATAACACAGCATAGTTGCCCGATGTCAGGCCGATACCGTGCCAATACTTTCAGTAGCGGTCCGGTACCGTACCGGCTCAGCATCGGCCCAGTAAGCTAGGTTATAAGGGTAGCGGAGAAAGACCTCATCAGGTCCCTTCTTGATAATATTCATAGAATCAACCGATTTAGTTCAACGAATGATTATACTTCGTTGATAGTATGAACGCTTAGCCATGTGCTAAGGATGCCAGAAGAGACACCAGCGCAGAGAGCCGTAGAATAGACCGTTCCCACATTAGCGTATTTTGGGAAAATACCTTTCCAGAATGCATTGCGCGTACAGTTTCTGGCTGGTAAGTCCGATAGCCGACGCGCAAACAGCATTATTTTACTATGGGAATCAGATACAATGCACATTAAGCAGTTTATATGAAAACTGTGTTCATAATATTATTGAAGTCATCCATCACTGGAAAGCTAAGCCAATTTTCTATACATTTCTGTCTTGGTTTGTCTAGTTTTGTAAAATTTAATACAGTTGATTGCGACTTAAAAATATCCCCTGTCGTCCACTTGATTTAATGAAACTAGGCCGAATGGTGTATTATATATAGGCAAATAACTTTACGAAATATAAAACATAATTCATTAATGTTTCGACAATTGAATGGGCTTTCCATTGATATATGACTTAAATAATATAATGATTGTAGTTTATCATTGGAACGATTTAAATTGCGGTGTATTTTAGTGAAATAGTAAATCAATGCGGACCAGCTGCTTGTTGGCGCCGTTACCAGCCATCAGTTTTGCTCAGAAGGTCGATTTAGGGGAATCCCGGCGTAATGACGACACTGTGGGAAAGGTGTATTCGCACTACTCGGGGCCAGCAAATCCAAAGCCAGAGATGACGTCATTGCATAAATCTGCTAAGCGTGCTATGAGGTGACCTCAAGAACAGGACTCGGTACACTCAGTCTTCTCGGATGGGACTTTAAACTGAGGTCCCATCATACAGTGCCCATCACTGTGTGAACGTGAGCTAGGGTTAGGTAGGCAAGAAATTTCGGCATAGTCAAAGTAAACCGTTAGGTCCAGGTTAGGCCATCCCCATTACACACGCCCGAGCATGAGGAGCAACAAAAAAAAAGCCATGGAAAAGAACAGCAACATGAGACAAAAATCGAGAGACAACGATCAACACACACACACACACACACACACAGAGAGAGACACAAGCTAATGCACAAACCGACCTCACAAGAATTCACAAGAATTCAACAGAAACCATAAAGGCCAGGCGTGAGTCTAGACCCTAGCATTGGGAACTAGCACATAAACGCCTCAAATATTACAACACACACACGGACTCGGTACACCCAAGTCAAGAATGGACATGAGGAAGCTAATGATTTAGGCTGAGGACAAGACACAGTGGGAAAAAGCGAAGAAGGGCTGATTGCAGCTGTAGGATGCTTCCACTACTACAGTCGCAGAATACAGTAATCATACATCTTGCAGCATGGCCACGTCACTGCGAAATGACGCCCGTTGTCAGTTTTATCACCAAAGAAACTGCTATCCGGTGGGTTTAGTATGAGGCTCCCTCAAGAGAATAAACTGTTTCAGATAGCGTACATCAAAATAACGGCATCCTCCAAGATTAGTATTCACTCTTCTCCCACTGCGTAATGTATTAGGTGCTTATCCACACGAAGTCGCTGTGATAAATCAGGTGGGAGATCCATCTTTTGCAGTCCAGCAAACACAATCTTCGATAACATATGAAGACACTAGCTTTTGATATGCTAATACGTACCAGCCGCTCATATGTCTATCCATATTTTAGCCGTATCTTTTAATAGTATAACGTTCTGAATGGCTACAGTCGCTTAATCTATAGCCGTATCATGTTAATGGGCGATTTTTGAAATGCGTACATGCGGTCGTGCATGTGTTCGTATGTGCGTTCGTATATTCCGCGCGTAGGTAGGTGCACGCGTTGCATGCTTGGACGTATGGGTGTTCGAGCAACCGATCGCCCGTGGGTGCGGGCGGGCAAGGCACCTCCTAGCAATCTCACTTGCCCAAGCTTGAACGCGCGGGTGTGGTTGTCTAAAGGCTGCGTCACACCAAACTAGTTCTCAAAACGTGCACTTATGACTGAGATCATTTACACGAGGGCTGTAACGAACATAGCTAAACAAGAGAAAACGAGCAATGGTGCGGTTCGCTTGCATGAGATTCGTGTGTTTCGTGAACCATATATAAGCTAACACTTTCACCGATGAATTCCCATATCTAATTTTAGGAAAACCATACAGGAAAACTGTTGAATATTTCTAAATTAATCTGGATAGAAGCTGCTGCTGCCTTAGGCAGAAACATATTACAGTCAAATTAATTCCAAAATATTCAACAGAATAAGTTGTATATCATAAAGATTTGCCTTTTTCCGGGATTTTTCGGTGAAAGGGCTAATAGACAAGCAATCTCTGAATGTCCTCTAAGCGTGATTTACGAAGATGACCAAGAACTGGACTTAGCTGGCTATGAATCTTATATTATTTTCTAACATCTGTTGACAGAACTTGTCATTTGTGTTTTTCTACCATTTAGCCAGTAAAGCCACCTGCCTTTAAATGTTATTTTCTGTTAGGAGGAATTTCTCGCATACAATAGCATATTAAATAGGTTCATGAACCGGTTCGGTTCGGGAAAATCTTCACGAACCTCAGCCCTGCTTTACACTAATATACCCAAACTGTATCTGGGCAACATCCTAAATAGACGTTCATAGTGGAAACTAAAGCATCAATAGATGAATAAAAGCGGTCACTCAAGTATCTAACGTCACAATCTAATACGTCACTTGTTAGCTGACATCACCATCAACATGTAGGTCAATCAAGAACTCGTTAAAAGTCGGTCGTGAATGTGTCTATATCGTGAATCTTTGGTGAATTTACAATTTAATGCCGAATCTGTAGAACATTTTGAAACTAATTTGTCTGGCTAGCAATAATCGCTTTGAGTCAGTTTTTAAAGGTTGCAATGTGGCACGTGCTCACAACCTAGCTGCTGACGTGGATTTCCTGGACAGCGGTGCAGTCTCGATTGACTCGCGCCATCTTTGTTTAAGCTAATTGCTTACTGATTCAACAAAACTATGTTTTCCCTGCGCAAGCATAGGCATCTCGCTAGGGAGTATTGCCATTTTAAACCATATAGACAATGGATGACGCCACAAAGTTCTTAATGATGGTGTAAGCAGACCGTCGTTGCATATTTCCACACTAATTTTTATTGAAATCAACATTCGTTCGAGAATATTCACTGGATTTCCTGGCCAAATGCTTTGCTAATTGTACCATTGAGATATCAGTACTAAAAATGGAAATGTAACTCCAGGCGTGTCTTATTATGACTGTGCTAAGTCAGCGAGAAGTCGATATCCGTAGGCTATGAAGTAAGGAATCATGGAAGAAATCATAGATATGTGTCTGGGCAATTAACTTTCGTGTGATTGCACCCGCGTAGTCAGTCTTCTAAAATTCCAAATAAAATAGTCAGAGTTTTCAGATATCGATCGATTTCAACACGAGCGGGGCTGTGGATGGAGCTTAGCCAGAAATAGGCGGTGCATAGCTCAAATGGAATGGTCCATTAGGTAAAAGAAAAAGCATGCGTGCGCTTTTTGTGTTTGCATCAGCCATCATCTGTGGTGCTTTGCCACGCATATCATTTAAACACTGTTCTCGTACGTAGACCAGGGTACTCGCACTGTGTTCAGCGTAAATGAAATATTTCATATGTTACAGTGTTTTCGAATTCTCTTGTCTACAATTCGAGGATAACGAGTTCTTCGCAAAACTTCTCTCCGAGTCAATTTGCACATTTAAAGGAAAGCCCAGCTGCCGCAAAGCATCAATGTGTTTGCTGTTCGAATCCTTTCCTGAATTAAACCCGATAGGAGTTCATTTCCTAAATCTATACGGAACTTACCGTGTCGTCTGCGTCTTGGTGCCTCTCTGTGTCAGATATGCCCACTCCAAAGTTCAAAAACAGAGGCAACTTCTATAACGTTGAAAAAGATAACTACTGGTTATCTGCTCATTTTGCGACAACCTGTTAGAGCACTTGCCAGGGGATCCATATTGTCAACACTGATCTTGGCATTATTATAATCAATGATCATTTCAAACTTGTGGAAAGTTGCACACATCTGTAGTATCGTGATGCATCGATGGTAACAGCATTCCAGCGTTGAGTTTATTACGGGCATGTGATGCGAGATTATGTTGCTTACGGAAACCGAACACATTTGAATGTCCATCTCTATTTTCAGCCAGCATAGTTTACGGAAGATCTGCTCGTTTTTACTTATGTAGTTATGAGTTAACTTAACTTGAGTTATGACAGGCGGCACGCTAGTGAATGGATTATTACGTACAGCATTCAACCACGATTGTTCAATAGACTAACCAATGATTTAACAGCATTGGCATCGACTTACCACGTCCATAGCCCCGTGATAGTCCACGACTCCGACTACCTCAAGGGCTTCTACGACCATCCTGGTGAATGGCTGCGTGTTGATCCAACGTACCCTTCCATGTATAGCTATACCCCGCCCATCTGTAGCTAAGCTCCACCCACACCTCACTCGTGTTGGGATCGATCTATCTCTGAATTCCCTGACTATCAATTTCCAGAAACCGACACAGGTAAGCTATTGGATATTTTGGAACTAATTTAACTGGGCGCTGTTGCTGCCTATGGCAGTAACAGCGTCACTCAAATTATTTTCACAATATTCAACAGTCTGCTTATTAAATAGTAGAGACACATTCGTACAACGTGTCGAACTATTAAGAGTTAAAGACTGGCCATATAGAATCATCTATGACATAATGAGTATGGCGTCATCCATTACGCCGTTTGGCTGATTATGACGTCATATGACGTCACATTGATAGGTGGATTCTCTGGAAAGGTGAATGCGGGAGAATCTACTTTCCAGTCATGTTCTACATGAATACGCCTTTGTTCACCTAGCTGGCTATCTCCAGGAACATTTACGTTTGCAGAAAAGTCTTATGGTTGGTTCCCGTCTTCAGTGACTGAGTAGACATAGGGTGTCTTCTGATGTGTACTTAACCTGCTTTTCTGCCAGTTAGTATCAAATTTAGTCCGGAGGACATGTAAGTTAACAAACATGGCAAAGACAATATTAGTAGAAAAAACCCAAAAGCAATTACACCATTGCAAAATATTATATTTCTAACAATTTCCAAAATGAGTGATTTTTCCATGGGGTGTAAATGTACGCCAGGTGTATATTCTGGTACACCTAAATTCACATCATGTATGGAGCAGATATTTTTGTTGAAACAGGCACACACATACAGAAACAATGTTATAAAAGCCTAGAATCATAATGGAAATATGTAAAGAAATATCGCATGAAAGATATACATAGTGGGACAGGATTAGGGTTTTTTCTTTCGGGATACAACAATCAAAATGCACGGCTTCCGCCAGTTTATCTATACTCTCTCAATATTTCTCAGTATGTAATGTCTAGGGCTGAGGACGTGAAGATTTTCACCAACCGAACCGGTTGCCGATAAATATTCCGAACACGAACTGGTTCACGAACCTTTTTAATATGCTATTGTATGCGAGAAATTCCTCCTAACAGAAAATAACATTTAAAGGCAGGTGACCTTACTGGCTAAATGGTAGAAAACACAAGTGACAAGTTCTGTCAACAGATGTTCGGAAATAATTTAAGATTCATAGCCAGCTAAGTTCAGTTCTTGGTCATCTTCATTAATTACACATAGAGGGCATTCAGAGATTGCTTGTCTATTAGCCCTTTCACTAACAAATCCCTGAAAAAGGCACATCTTTATAATATAAAACTTATTCAGTTGAATATTTTGGAATTAATTTGACTGGAAGCTGTTGCTGCCTAAGCCAGCAACAGCTTCTAGTCAGATTAATTTCAAAATATTCAACATTTTTCCTGTAAGGATTTCCTAAAATTAGATATGGGAATTCATCGGAGAAAGGGTGTAGCTTACATATGGTTCACGAAACGCACGAATCTCAAGCAAGCGAACCGAACCATGGTTCGTTTTCCCTTGGTTTGCGATTTTCCGAACCAACGAATGTTCGTTGCAGCCCTAGTAATGCCCATATCGACGATGTTTGCAAAGCAGCACAGGCTTCTAGTATCTATATCGCAAGAGTGGAAACCAATCTTCTTGTCAAATGTTCTGATGAAATCTTAACAACGCTGTATTATTACAATGCACCGTCTAATGACTTTGGAAAACACTAGAAAATGCGAAGATGGTTCAACAACCTTCGTGTAACCATTCGATGCAACGGGAATTTTTTAATTAAATTTCCTGCAGACATATCCGGAATCCTTTCAATGCAATTATTTACGACGAAATTATTTCCGCGTAACGCTAAGAGACACCGAGATACCATACCGAGTATTACTAACCATTTCAACACCACACACCAGACATGGCGATTTCTAACATAGCTAATGAATACCTTTTACAATACGTTGACTCTAAGATGGCAGCAAGGCAGTAACAGCCAATAATCAGCATATTTTCAAAATATTCAACAACATACCTCAGTGGTTCTTAAGAAACTGAGACACGGGGATTAAAGGTGAACACGCAACGTAAAAGGAAGGAATTTTTTGCGAAAAAAATATTATTCGGTTCAAACTCGGCGCCCAGTAGCCGAGTTGCCGAGACCACAGCCGCTTACTGACTCGACCTGTTCACGCCGTACTGTATTCGCAATACACGCACGTGTTTATTTTGAAAACACGATGTCCGCTGTAAACGAACATGTAAGTGCCACCACACAACACTATTCCCATCACAGAATAACAAATATTTTAAAAATAATTATCAATAAAATAATATAATTTTATATTTGAAGATCTTAGGAAAGATACGATAGGCCTAGATAGATGGACTATGTCTATAGCTACCTGGGTGCAATGCGTGTATCAATTTAGACAAGAACCTCCCCTTGACACGAGCGTGCTCTATCTACCGGACGAGATACTAACTGTACGGTGTGGGTGGGCGAGTGGGTGGACTGTGTCTCGCGAAACATACAGCGCGTATGCTTGAACAAACTCATTATAATAACAATAATTTACTTGCGCGTCAACTAATTGGTTGTGAAAACCACAAACACCGCCACCACAACTATACACCTGTGCAAAAGTTAAGCACCACCCTATTTTTACGCACATGCGAGGGTATATTCATGTGCTATGAAGAAAGCAATAGCATAAACATTTATGTACCCATCCATCTTAGTGCAAGAGGTAATAATTCAACTAGAGGAATGCTGATTATGATGGTGGGGAAACACTGTATGTTTTTGTTTGAACTTGAAAACGAGGCCTGAATATGGTTACGTTGACACAACTGACAACTATTGCCCTACAGTTGACACACGTGGCTAGATTGTCATTAATGGTGTCTGAAAACGAAGTTTAACATCTGTGCACGAGTTTGAGACTGTCATTATTAATACCGGGTATATCCACCTTGTGCCTGGATGACGGCCTGGACACGACGTCTCATGCTGGTCACCAACCGACTGATACGCCATTGTGGTATTCGTTGCCATTCAAGATGGAGTGCGTCTGTTAATTCCTGTAGGTTCTGCACAGGAGGATCCCTCCTTCTCACCATGTTTCCCAGAATGTCCCAGATATGCTCAATAGGGTTCATGTCAGGGCTCCTTGCTGGCCATGGTAGGGTTTCGATGGCATTCTGGCGGAGGTATTCATGCACAGCTCTAGCACGATGTGGTCGGGCGTTGTCATCCATGAATATAGGGTGGGTTCCAGGTGCATGATTTACAAAATGAGGGACCACAACTCTATCCAGTATGGAATCTTGATATCTTTGTCCATTTAGTGTTCCATGTACAGTCAACAGATCCAGCTTACAATCAAATGAGATGCACCCCCATATCATAACGGAACCTCCACCAAATGGAACTTCTTCCATGATGTTACGTTGGTCGTACGCCGTGCGTCTGGACCTCCATACACGAGTTCGACCATCTGTGGCATGAAGCAGGAACCGACTTTCATCGGACCAGTGTACCCGTCTCCAGGATCTCATGTTCCAGTGTCTTCTTTCGTTGCACCACCTCAGACGCTCCTCTTTGTGGTGTGCAGTGAGGAGAGGACGTCTGACAGGTCTCCTAGCTTTCATGCCAGCAGCATACAGTCTCCTTTTGACGGTAGACATTGACACTCTATTGCGCGTTTCCCATTGCTGGCTGAGCACTCTGCTGTTGGTGAATGGAGATCTCCTAACAAGGCGTACTAGGGCTCGATCATCACGGGCAGTAGACTTCTTCGGTCTTCCAGATCTAGGCCTGTCCTTCACCTCGTTAGTTTGCCCATGTTTTGCAATCAAACGACTGATTACAGTATGGTTAATGTTCAGCTGTATGCCAATCTCTCTGCATGACATACCAGTGGTATGCATGCCTATGATTTGCCATTTCACACGATCACTTAACCTTCGTCTTGCCATAGCGGTTCACAATCAAGAGCTAATTCTCTCTGTACAAATAAACAACGGTCATGAACACAAAATTCCTAATCTTGTCGCCTAAATCTGTATGTAATGTTCTACACCTCAAACTGGACTTTTACATAACTGAACACGTGTGCTGTTTCCCGCCACGCACGGACATCAAGCGGCGTGAAGTCATGCATGCATGTGCATTTCGTACTTGGAATTATGTCAGCTAACGCGGGGACAAAAAGTATGGCAGCCTAGTTGTACCATCATGTTTCTACGTTCTATTGTTTTTGCTGGTGCTTAACTTTTGCACAGGTGTATAGAACCACCAAAAGACCGACGAACATAACCACCACGAGAAACACCACTGGCGACACCACCAGCACCATCATTCCTTCCTTTTATAACAGCTTTAATAACCACAACACTCCGCGAGTACAGTTCGGGAGAGTCGAATAAACGTGCCTTCGTTCCAGGCTTGCATCCCACGCCTCGCCGGCGTTGAGATCGATTGATCTCTGAACTTCCTGACTATTAACATTTCGTTTACTGATGCACATTACACACCAGAAGTAACTTAAATTGTTTTCAATACAAAATAAAAGGAACTCTTGAGTATTTTGAATATAATTGGATTGTAAGGTATTGCTGCTAATGTCTGCCGTTCCAATTATGTTAATAAGCAGCAATGTCTTCCAATCCTATGGATCTTTCCAGTTTTAGATATGCCCCGCCTATCACAATCTAAGCTCCACACACGCCACGCTCGTGATGGGATGGATCGATCTCTGAACGCCGTGACTATCAATTTCCAGAAAACTATGAAGATAAGCTGTTGAATCTTTTGAAACTAATTCGACTGGGTGCAACAGCGCCCAGTCAAATTAGTTTCAACATCATGATTCAACACCATGTTTATTAAATAGCAAGGACATACAATTCGCACATCGTGCCTGCCTATTAAGCTGTTAAAGACCAGCTCAATCGAATCATTCATGACGTCATGATTATGACGTCAGCATACGTCGCGTAGTTGATTATGACGTCGGATGATTGCGTGAGGAAATGAATTCATACATTATGTTCAATATAGTCAACAGAACATTTCTATACTAAATACAATGTTATTGTTTTTTCTTCTTATTTGCGAGTTGTACTGTAGTGTATGGCGCGTTCTCGTTCATAAGACCACACTGGTCAAGAAATTCAGATAGTAATGTGCACATTACTGGTAATAGCAATATCACAATGGATCCCCTTCTTTGCAGTTCCCCGGGTGGTCTAAAACGACGTTGTCCAGTTGGTAGCGCTCTACGCGGAGGAGAGGGATATGAGTGTAAAATGTTGCCAACGCGAGTCACATCCATTTGAGGCCAAACTGGCGCCTCCTTATGAAGGCTGATTGTATGGCCACCGTCTTAAGAAACCATTATTGTTTGGACCCAAATGCAATCTAACATAACAAATGAGTTGCGATAATCGACAGGCTGACCTTAGAGACCACATTTTGACGGGCTATACAGTGCCCGCAAAAGACAGGTTTATCTCCCACACATTCGCTAACAGAAAGATTATGCTTATAATCAAGATCAATGAAAATACGTAAGTATTCTTTCCAGAGTGTTCATCCATCGCACATCATGCCTGACTATTAAGCCGTTAAAGACCAACTTAATCGAATCATTCATGACGTCATGATAAAGACGTCAGCATACGTCGCGTAGTTGATTATGACGTCGGATGATTGCGTGAGGAAATGAATTCATGCATTATGTTCAATATAGTCAACATAACATTTCTATACTAAATATAACGTTATTGTTTTTCTTCTTATTTGCGAGTTGTACTGTAGTGTATCGCGCGTTCTCGTTCATAAGACCACACTGGTCAAGAAATTCAGATAGTAATGTGCACCTTACTGGTAACAGCAATATCACAATTATCGTATGACGCCATAATCAGCTCAGCACGTCTATGATGACGTCACAATCACTACACAACAAAGGGTTCTATATAGACCGTCATCAAATCTCAACGAGACAGACACGGTGTATGAATTGTACGTCTTTGTAGTTCTTTGCTATTTAATAAACATGCTGTGGAATATTTTGAAACTAATTTGACTGGGCGCTGTTGCTGCCCTAGGCAGCAGCACCACCCAGTCAAATTTGTTTCAAAATATTTAACAGCTTACCTGTGTAGTTTTTTTGGAAATTGATAGTCAGAGATCGATCGATCCCAGCACGAGCGAGGTGTTGGTGAAGCTTAGCTAGAGATGGGCGGGGCATGGCTAAACCCGGAAAGATCAATTATCATAAATCACGATATCGTTACTCACATATTAACATTCTGCGTATGTACAGTTTGATTCTTAATTCAACTGACACGTGCCGAGCTAATGAGATATAATTAACAAACTAGAAGGCACTTCCTGAACTAACTGTAAATCTGCGATATCTGGACATTAATTAATATTATACGGGCTCTTCTTCTATGCCCATTGAACATGACTTGTCCTGATCCGATAAGAACTCTAAGTATAGACGCAGTTGAAGGATCCATACGTTAAATTCCCATAGGATTACTATGGGACACCGTGCCACGGAAAAGCTGATTTCTCGAAAACTATTGAATAAATCAACTTTAAATGTGATCCCAAATCAAGCCAATGTAAGATCTGGAAGTTAAACCAATATCACGGCGATCGAACTAAAAAGAAATTTGGTTGTGTCCTAACATAGCCTATGAAATGTTTCCTGAGCATCTAGGCAAAAAACGAACATTGCTAACTTTGGCATGCGCATGACCTTGGTCGGATCACTTTTTTACCATCACCATTTGATCCCGCATACCGGATTTGTTTTCATGAAGTTTTGGTACACTCATGGAAAAGGCTACCATGCGTTAAATAAAGGAGAAATTCATAAAGTTTGTATGGGGAGGAATTAATAGAATATCGCATTTCAACAGATTTCATATTCACAATGAAGTTATACTGGTAAAGGAGGATAATTCATGGTAAAACGAAAATTGGTAACTCTGATCCGCAAATAGCATTGGCCTTAGTCTGGCCACTTCGAAACAATCGCCATTAGATCTGGTATCCCTGATACCATGCAGTTATTTGTTTTGTTAAATCAAGGAAAATGCCATCAAATGTCAAATAAAGGAGAAATTTATAAAATTTGTATGGGGATGGGTTAATAGAATTATGTCGAATTTCAACAGATTTCATATTTGCAAGCAAGCTATGCATGTAAAGTGAGGTGATTCATGGCAAAAGTAAAATTTGTCAATTTGACCCCAACGTAACCTAACTTGATCATTTCCAAACAAGGGAAATGTCGCCACCACGGGATGTGGGCGAGGTGAGAAGTTTCCATGGAGCTACGGGGCACTACCGATCCTGTGTGCAAGGCTACGCCGAAATTGCTAAGCCTTTAATAGAACTAACTAAGAAATATAAACGCTTCAAGTGGGGTAAGGAGGAACAGCAAGCGTTTAAGAAATTACAGAACTTGTTGTGTAGTGAGACGGTTCTCACATATCCGAATTTAAATGCCCCATATAGACTGTATACTGATGCTTCTAGTTATGCAATAGGTGCGATATTGGTACAGGTAGATGACAAGGGTATCGAGCGGGTGATCCATGATGTTAGCTCTACTCTTAAAGACAGTCAGTTGAATTGGCCCGTAATAGAGAAGGAAGCTTATGCTGTGATATGTGCATTGAAGAAGCTTAGGCCTTATCTATTTGGTGCGCAGTTTACCGTGTATACTGACCACAAACCCCTCAAGAGTTTGTTTGTGGGAGAGGTTAAGAACACGAAGGTGCAGCGCTGGGCGGTACTGATTGCTGAGTACGGGTGTAAGATTGAGTACATGTTGTCAAGGTTACGTCGTCCGGTGGAAGTCTCTACAATAGATACAGGCGACTTTGTAATACCAGATGTCGATGAGGGTGTGCTACCACACGTCCCTCTAGAGGCGTTCCACATTCCCTACGACGAGTTGTGTACCGAGCAAACCAAGGAATACCCGGAGTTGTTTAAGAACACACCGGAGGAGTATATGGTTAAGAACGGTATTTTGTATTCTTTAGTCACCCCTTCAGCGTTGGACGCTGAGTACCCCCAGAATCCTGCTACCTACCCTGTTCCGAGGGCATGTGCTCCGGATGGCTCATGAACGAGCTGGTCACCAAGGTCTGCAGAAGACCATCGGTATGGTAAGGGATTCGTTTGTATGGACGTCTTTAAGGAAAGATGTGGTACGCATGCTGGAGACGTGTACGACGTGCCAGGTCAATCGATCCGTCACGACTCGACCAAGGTATAGTGAGATGCCCAAGGCCAATTACCCGAGCCAGATAATTGGTATGGATTTGATCGGTCCACTATTGGAGTCGAGTAATGGTAATCTGTATATCGTGACGATACTCGATCACTGTTCTGCATGGGCAGAAGCATACCCGATTGCTGCCAAGACATCGCAGAAGGTTGAAGATAAGTTCTTCAATGAGTATGTCGCTCGTCATGGGGTCCCTGAGATCGTAATAACTGATCAGGGTAATGAGTTTTGTTCCAAATCTCTGGAAGAACGATTTCATGAACACGGTATAGATCATAGACGATCGAGTCCATACCACCCGCAGACCAATGGACGTACCGAGAGCTTCAATCGCACTCTTAAGGAGTTGATCCAGACAGGGGTGAACAACGCATCTCATGAGTGGGAAGATGAGGTAGGTGCTGCTTTAACGGCGTACCGCAGTGCTAGGCATTCCGCGACCGGATATACGCCATTTTATCTGACGTACGGCCGACGAGCAAGAATTCCGTTGGCCATTCCGATCGATGCGTCGCAGGAACTTGGTGGGAGACTGACTTGTCTCAACAATGCCTTGCTGCGCGCTGGTGAGGGAACGGCTAGGTATCGAGAAGTTCACAGGGAACAAATCGATAGGCGTGCAAACGCTGGTGAGTTTAAGGTGGGGGATTCGGTGGTTGTAAAAGCTGAGGAGAGGATGTAGTTGACCTCTCGCAGTGACCCCGAATACGAGATCTTTAAGATCAACGGGCCGGTGGCTCATGTCCGCCATCAAAGGTCTGGGAAGGTGCGCGTGCTTAACATATCTAAGTTGCGTGTAGTCGACTCAGAGATGTGCTGGGACAAGGTACGACCACGCCCTATTCGTAACCCCGCGAAAGGTACGAAGGCCAGCCATCACCCCAGGATAAATGTACGCTGCCGGTGAAAGACTCCGCTGAGCCACCCATGAATAGGGCTCGTCGGAAGCGACCAGCTTCTGGTGAGGAGCCAGGGGTGAGCAAGGTGGGTAAGAGGGTTGACAACAACAGCAGTCAGCCCGGGGCGATTGGGACTCGAAACCATGAGTCACGGAGTGAAACCATCGAAACTCTCCATACAATTGTGATGGACACCTCGGAGGATGTACCCGAGCCTGGCCACGAGCCAATGGAAACGCTTCCATCCCACCCATACTTTCTGCGCAAGCGCAGTCACATGCCTGATGTCGACTCAGACAACAAGCGACCCAGGATTGGTGCGTTTGGCCACGCCCTATACGAGGACTTCGTCAGCCGTATAGAGGGGGTTATAAGGCAACGCAGCCGGAGATAAGCTTGAATCTCTGATAACCACGGTACTAGTAGTATCGCATTAGTCTAGCCATCATGTATATTTTACGATTAGAAGTGGTAGTAGCTCTAGTGAGTTTAGTAGATGGACTGTGTAAAAAGTCTAGTGTACATAGATTACCGAACGGGGTAATGATAACTAACCCCGAGGATATATCTGTTATCTGGGCTGAATGGACCGTAGTGGTGTCTATCGACCACCCTTATTTGCCTGCCAAATTTCTTGAACGGTTAGTGCGATTTCGTGTTCTTATTGCGGACATCGGTCAAAAGACTTCGTTGAGCAATCAAGACATTTTCGGTTTGCAACATCGTGTTAACAGTATTAAGAAGATCGCTGTTAGGACACAACAAACTATGGTGAGTAGAGACTGTAAACGACACAAACGTGGCTTATTTGACTTTATCGGGGACATAGCCTCGTCTCTATTCGGTACCGCTACCTCTGGTGATATAGATGCAATTAAAGAGGTAGTCAAAGTTGCTTTGAGGGACATGAATCGTTTGGTACATTTCTCCAACAAACTAGCGTCCCACGTGAAACTGGCATTCGTAGGGATCAATACCAACGTTGACCGTATCAACGAAGTTACCGATAGTCTAGTGGACTTGACTAGAAATGTGAGCGATATGTTTAAGGTGCACGCCGCCCGATAAGCCGACTTATACACATTAGTGCGACTTGGACACATTATCGACTCTGCCGAAAGTGTGGTGTATAGCTACCAGAAGGCAGCAGCACAGTTTAATAGACAAACTGCATCCCTAGAGTTAGGTAGACTAACGGAAGAATTATTCAGTCCTGCTGATCTCACTTCCGTGGCCAAACAAGTTAGTATGGGAAATCGACTGATACGTCCATACCAGTGGTACTACCGCAACGTGGTCGTGTATTCTTTGTGGAAAGACGACTCACGAATCCATTACGTAGCGACGTTACCGCTAATTGACGGGGGCAAATATATCGAATACGGGGTGCATTCGTGGCTGGAACCGCTAAATGCGAGGGGATACTACATGCAAGTAATGATCGCGCGGACCAGCATCGGTCTCGACGATGGTACTTCACGCCATCCGAGTGTCGCGGGGAGGAACCCCGAGTGTGTCATGGTCCACTACGGGTCGACAAGAGCCACGTTCCATGCATTGTAAGCCTGTTAACCAATACCACCGACAGTGCTTGTAATATTCAGCTCTCCGAATCAAATGAAACATCTAGCAACTGTTTGCCAATAGGAAAATAGGCGTAGTGTTGCAAACGTTCGGTGAGACTATGGAAATTCACTGTGACGGGCGACTGATTGACCGATGCAATGTGGAAAGTGGTGTGTATGCGTTGATGTCTGGAAAGTGTGTTTATAGTGGCAAGGGTTGGCAATTCGAGCCTGTAGCGTCTTACAGTCGGACGTACACTCGGATTAGCCTGGCCACTGAGATGCCCCATTTGGATGTGGCTGGCGTCCATAATCAGTCCATGATCGTTGATCTTTTAAAAGTACATCCCTGGAACCATTTACAGAAGTCTAAGTACGTGCCGCTAGCACCATTGTCCGCAATCGACCCAGTGATAGTCGATGGCATCGGGGTACGATCTTTTGTATCCTATTCAACGGGCTCCTTTGTTCTGGTGCTTGTTGCGGTAGTTATATTGTATAAGTGTGGAGTATTAAACCGCATGTGGTTGTGGATAAAGTGCAAGCCACCTGCGGCCCATAGGAGTGCGCCACGTGAGATCCGACCTCAGAGGCCGAGGTTACCTGCAGTTATGCCAGAGCCGCTGAGGATGTTGGCCGGGTCGTCGCCTAACGCGACCAGGACTGAGATCGACCCGACGGCCGACGACTGGATCAACGTGGAGCTATGTGCCGGACCTAATGTTGGTGTAAACTACGAGGATCTATCGGTAAATGTGACCTTATAACACTAACTTTTATTGTGTCACTGCGAAGCCATTATGCATCTGGGACGTCAGTGGTGTTGTATTGTATTGTATTGTATTGTATTGTATTGTATTGTATTGTATTGTATTGCATTGCATTGTATTGTATTGTATTGTATTGTATTGTATTGTATTGTATTTTATTGTATTGTATTGTATTGTATTGTATTGTATTGTATTGCATTGTATGGTATATCTTTGTTAATTTACACGTGAGACGATGATTACGTCCACGTTTAATGGTGGTATTAATGTGTTTCCGGGGTCGGTCATTTGCGCATGATATTCCGTTACCCGGACAGCTATGTTTGTATAGTTATATACCCTGGTACAGTCATTTGCGCATGACATTCTGTGCCAGGGCGTAGGAACATTTATATGAGTTGTAATGATATTTGCACTGTCGGATTAAGGTTATATGTATCGTTGTCTATGGCATTGCCTAGAGTGGTGAATGTCGTTACGATGCATTACGTGTATATTTGATGGATTGCTATTGTTACTGTTAGTATCGATTGTTGTGTGTTATCCGTTTTGGGGAGCCGCTGGTTTAGTTTGGTTTTGTTGTTGATGTTTTACAACGGGTTAATTGACGCTCTCTTAAGACCTTAAGAGACGGTTAATTAACTTTGGTTGAAGGGCATGTGTAGATATCGGATTGTCTGGTGGGAGTCATGACCCTATGGACATCTTATATTTATGAGTAAGACCTTAATGAAATTCATCTTTGAAAATACCAGGGGAGCTAATGAACGGTGTAGCACGATAAGCATCATCCTATAGTACACAGAAGGACCACTGCACTGGCTGACATCGGCCAGTGCTGCCGAAACTGATGCGAAACTGATAACTGTATTAAGTCAGGATTGAGTTAGGAATTGAATAGGATGGGAAAGGACCACCGGTTCTGGGTCAATAGTTGAGGATGTAAGTTGGTGATGTGGGATCTGCACACACTTTCAGGATATTCAGCAGCTGTTTTGGCCGGTAGTTTAGTAAATAATCAAGCAATAAGAATCGATAGGTTGGGAGGCGATGGACTGAATGATGGTTAACATTTAGGGATGACAGTCAGCATGTCGACTCCCTATAGAAAGCACAACAACACCAGCTGGTGATGAGCTCTGGTAGCTCACGTGCTATTAACCTTCCTATCCTACAGGCAGATGCCTAGTAGGCAAGGGACAGGACGGAGACATTGTAGCGTCCTGTAAGAATAAGTAAAACAATCTAAATTGATCTAAATTTGTATATCAACTATATGTCCCTCAAGAAGAGACATGCAACAACAACACATTCGGTAATGTTGTTGGTTAGCTGACAGATTGCATCAAAGCAGAACCAGCCCAACCCGGTTCGACCACGTTCAACGTTCTCGTCCTAGAAGCGAAACTCGGAGTTTGATTGGTCGGGATGACGTCACAATCAATGGGCATCCGATCAAACTCTGGGGAAGATAAGCCAAACGAACGTGGGCGCGAAACTCAAAAGAGTATATAATGGGCACTTTGCTTTTCATAAAGGGGCTGTCCTTTGTATCGAATGTTCTTGCTGAATATATTGGAGTAGGCAAGAACAGTTAGGTGTTGAAAGTATAGCAGACCAGCCGAGCCTGGGAGTAATACTAGTCATATAAGAACATAAGATAGCGAAACTAGTAATGTAGGATAAGTAGGCAAAACTTATAAAGTCAATTTTAACTGCTATACGTGAGAGTAAAAGTCACTTCTATGTTGTAGTATTATTGTACAGTTAATATAGGAGAATTAAATTATCACCTTGAAATTTTATCTCAAGGCAAGAGTTTGAGTTCTTAATAGTTCACTCTGGAAAATACAGAAGGTCACCGTATCTTACCATCATCTTCTAGTAGAATAGTCAGATCAGGCCCGGATACAAACATAAATATCTTTACGTTCATCTACCAACGAGGCGAGCTTGTGTCCATCTCTTTCATCATCGGTAAGACTGGTTGTCGCAGCAACCGCACATACAAGCCTTACCGAAGTCGGAAGAGATTGTAATTACTAGAAGCCGAAGACACCAAAAAAAAATCTTCAACATGTAAGAGGTAATAAAAACTAAACATACGCGTATGCATGCACGCACGCACACACACAATTTTCAAACATTCAAACAATGTTACAGGGTATCTTCTAATATGCCTATTCACCTCCTCTGATGAATGGGAGTGCATTTTCGCCAAATGAAACACTGATACTATTGATGCCAAGGCGTACCATTTCTCTTGTGCATGTTCCCGCCAGATCAATGAACCCATTCAGGACTCAAATGGTAACGTCCTAACTAACTATGGTAATGGTCTATGGGTAGTTTCAGCTCAAGTATCCATCCTGAAATTCCACATTCATTCGTATGGGACAAATCTTCATTCATTGGGGTGAAATATCAAAAGGCAAGATTACATTTTAGGGTGAGAGCGGGGGGGGGGGGGGCGGTGGGGCAGGCATTTGCAGGACACAAACTGTTACATCATACCCAAGTATGGTAGTGATCAGATACAAACTCTAGGTGGAGTCACACTTCAGACATCAATATTTAAAAAACCCTTACATTTCCTATCGGACTGTGCCCATGGAAATGCGGGTATCTCGGTATGCAGACCCAAGAGAATAGTAGCGCACTACACTGTCGGAAGAGATCTGTGCCAGTCTTTTTAACCGATAATAAAAAGAAGAAGAAGAAGAAAAGAAGATGGCGAAAGAAGAAGACACTGAGTGAGTTTTATAATATTCGCTTGCATCGCAGATTAATTACCGTGGTTAAAGTGATGATGAGCTGCAAAAATTGTGAGATTAGAGTAAATGTGGGGATTAAATAGGAGTAGGGGACATGTAGCTTCTCTCTTCATCTCTCATTTCGTCCCTCCCACACCCTCTCCCCTCTCTCCCTAATGTATCCACACTGCTCTCTTTCGTTCAGTCTCAATGTCTCTAACTCGACGTGCCTCTCAGTCCATCCCTCACTCACTCCATATCTCACTCTCACCCCAATTCTCCCTGACTCCTCTATTCCTCCATACGGTCCCTCCCTCCTTAGCTGCCTCAATCCATAACTGCTGCGTCCCATCTCTCTCACCATCCTCCCACCATCTGCGTCCCTCCCACTGCGCTTCCGTCTCTCTCTCTCGCTCTCTCTCTCTATCTCTCTCTCTCTACCCTCTCTCTCTCTCTCTCTCTCTCACCGCTCTCTCTCGCTCTCTCTTTCTCTATCTCTCGCTATCTCTCTCTCTCTCTCTCTCTCTCTCTCTCTCTCTCTCTCTCTCTCTCTCTCTCTCTCTCTCTCTCTCTCTCTCTCTCTCTCCCTTTCTCGTGCCCTCATTTCAGTGGGCGATACACAAATGACTAAATTTAAGTTCAAAATGTTTAGAATCGTTTGAGATACACACTTTTAGTTGTCCTGCATAACAACTGACAAAAGAAGAACGATGAAGAAACAATATTCTTCTTTAAGCTTTAAGGAGGTGTTTAGTTTGAGGTGCTTATATATAAAAATTAAATTGAGATTTCCTTTGGTCATACTGAGCTCTCATTTGTAAGATGTTTTCTCTAACAAGATATCCACCGCCTACTGAAAAATAGAAATCCCAAATCTTGAATTTAACATTCCAAATTTAATAAACATGTTGTTGAGTATATTGAAACTGATATGGCATGGCGCAACAGCCGGCTTCTCTCAAATTGGCTTCAAAATACTCAACGGCCTACCAATATAGATACCTCTTCTCAGTTGCATTCTGAGAATTCTGGTTTCAACAGGTTAACCTCCAATTAAACGAATAGATATTTTGTTATCGAGTTACCTGCCTTACGGCAGATATAATGGTCATGCTATAGACAGCCTTAGCAAGCAATGAACAATAGCCCACGTACAAGACAGTGAGAAATGGTACATATCCTATGACGCAGCTTACACCCTTGTATTTCAAAGAACACTATTCTAAAGGTTCATTCGGCAATACGCGAAATGGAGCGTCCGATTAGTCGCGCAAATATATGCCGTCATAATCAATTACTTTATATATAGGCTGACGTCACGATTATGGTGAATCGTTATAACAATATACGGCATACAGATCGCAAACTCCGTTAATTTTACAAAAAATATGTCGTTGATGAATTTACAATTTAATAAGCATTCTATTGACTATTTTGAAACTAATTTATCCGGACGTTGTTACTGCCATAGACAGACCCAGTGCCCACTCAATTTAGTTTCGAACCATTCAACTGCTTTCTTGGAGGATTACCGTGAAAGTCAGAGTTCTAGGTATAGAAATTGATTGCAACATCCGAACAAAATGGGTGGGATGTGTAGTTAGAACTGGGATGGCATAGCTAGATATTCTCACTCTATTTAACACCTTAAATAATAATGTTAACAGTGACGACGACCACAGTTGGAGCACTTGATCCTGTTCTCTGCTTCGCGGGTGAGATAAAAAATGGCGATGAAGATGACGATGATAAGAATGTCAAGGATGATGGTTTATTGCTGAGTCTATTGACTTTGTGCTAATAGTAGACGACTGCTAGTGCCTATTAAGAAACCGTGTACACATGGACGTAATTGCCAAAGCGCATTCTTATAATATATCGCTATTGGACAAGCTGACGACACACAGGGGAACATTCTAAGTCTATACGGGTGTTGGTAAGACAAGATTTACACAAATACTTCGATCCTAAATGCTGTCAGCATATGCGGGTAATGGTCGAGCCACACACATTAAAGCAATGGAAACAAAGATTGAAGGATAACTCATTGGAGCATTCCCATTAAGCGAATGTAATGTAATGAAGTAACCCTTTGAACGCGATAGGTTAAAACACCAAAATCAGTTACGATGAAATAATTATTCTATTTAGAAGTTTGAAACAAATTTTACTAGGAGCTGTTGCTTCCTATGCCAGCAACACATCAAATTAGTTTTAAAAAAAATTAACAGTTTACCTCTCTGATTATCATGAAATTATTAGTCTGGGAATTCAGGGTTCAGGTAACTACTAGTGATTGATGTGTTTGAATGTGTGATCTCATGCGATATCTTACGCATTGTACTCGCATTAGAAGTCCCGAAAGGAGAATCTTCTAGCTATACAACGCTAACGAATAGTCCGTCACTATGGTGTACGAATGGACCTTTCCATTGTTAGCCATGCACCACCCATCTCTTACTAAGCTCCACCCACATCTCGCTTGTGTTTGGATCGATCGTTCTCTTAACTCTCTGACTATCAATTTCCAGAAAACTATACAGGTAAGCTATTTAATAGTTTTGAACTAATTTCACTGGACGTTGTTGCTGCCGATGGCAGCACCAGCACCAAGTTAAATTAGTTTCAAAATAATCAAGAGCATGTTTATGAAATAGTAAATACATACAGGTCGTACAACGTCGGACTATTACGAGTTAAAGACGGGCCTAATATAATCTTTTATGACGTAATGATCATGACGTCATATGACGTCAGATTGATAGATGTATACTCTGGAAAGGGGAATTGCATGTCCTGGCCATGACTGTTATTTACAGCAAGGGGTTGTCGTGGAATGCTGATTCTTAATGCTTCGCTTCCTCTGAACATTTTTCGACAATCATCGATGGATGTGATCTCGTTTACCAAGTCATCTGCTCTTTTGATGGCGAGTTTTTTAATCGTTCTCTGATTTTGTGCATGATCTTATTGCGATTCTGTCTTAGTTCAGTGTGGTGTTTATTTCTACTGCTTTGATCTCTGAGTAGTCGCAACCTTTGGCCGTTGTTCAGACAGTTTTGTAAAGGGTGGGCCATCAACATAGGATTCCCTTTGGTTGGTATTCCTGGCTACACTGCTGCTTATAGCAGCTTACGTCTAGACACATTTTAAGATTTTGCCAAGTGCTTTGTTTGGTTTACAGTTGATGTCCAGCATGACCATCTGCTCAATTATTGTCTTCCGATACGATGCCTGGATGGCCTTGTCGTTAGTCGGAGTTTAGGTATCCTGGTTGACCTTAGAACCTTTGTTTTGAGGATAGCATGCAGCTGAGGCACATTGTATCACTCCGTATTGCATTCACCATACACGGTCTGTAGTTAAACCGATAGTTTGCTTTCATGGTTTTACTTTCCTTGTCTGCTATGTCGCATGTCCAAACAATGTAATAAACTAGTATGAATTCCGCCCCATTCTGTGACAATAGCTCTTAGGAAAATTTCCCTCAATCTTAGAACAGCAACAGTGTGTAGAACCAGACTGTTTTCAGAATGGTATCACGTCATTTTACACACGCGTGACTTCAAATGCGGCCTTTGGAACTAGCCCCGCCTTCATTCAAACTACTGCACTACACGAGACTGGCCGTTTCCTAGTAACGTTATATAATGACATCGAGTGCACTACAATACAGGAAATCTGTGGTTCTATTCCTTGAAGTTCCATCAGGTAACAGGGACTTAGTCAACAAATCATTGAAACATATTAAAAGATCGAGTGACTATAAAAGCCGTAATATATGGCTTCTAGTGCTGCATTCTGACTCGAATGTACATCATCAGAGGACCTCCGACTTTCGTGCAGAGCACTCGAGTATTAGATACAATTACGGGTAATAAATCAGCAGGATCGTTAACTGAGGAATCAAATCTGTCAGTCAAATATATGACGTCATAATGAACCATGCCACATGCACGGTGACATCATACTCAGTTAAGTCACCAATGGCGTATCGAATTCGCCATAAACCTTTAATAGTCTGCCAAGCGGTTTGAATTGTATGGCTTTACTATTTATTAACCATTCTGAGTATTTTGAAATTGTTTTAACTGGGCGCTGGCAGCAGTAATAGCATACATTCGAATTATTTTCAACATATTCCACAGCTTACCTGTATAGTTTTCTTGATATTGAGATTCAGGAAGTTCAGCGTTCGATCGACCCCAAAACGGGCAACGCGCGTCCGGAGCTTCTCTAGAGCGTGTTGGGGCAAACTAAAACTGGATTCATCCAATAGCGAAGTGACTAGAAGCGGACAACGAACCCTCAGCGTTAACTTAAGCAGCAGTGGAAGAATATGACATGTCACTCAACTATTTAACGTCATAATCAATTGCATTATTAATTACCTGACGCTACAAACAAAATGACGTATAGCTCGGTCACGGAAATCGAATGGTCAGCCACTAGTTTACGAATTGTCTGTCTTTGATTAATTTATAATTTACACTAACATTATTTTCAAGATTTTGAAACTAATCTAAAAGTGTCAATGGCCCTTTGCTGTCATCAGCTACCAGTAAAATTAGTTTAAAATTATTCAACAGCATACATTGGAATTTTGAGAGATCATATTTCTAAGCACTGAACTCAATGGAGGAATCCAGTTTTAGTTATGCCCCGCCAATCTCTAGCTAGTCTCCGCCCACGCTTTGTCTGTGTTGCGATCAACCGATCCATGTGCACGCTGAATCTCAATTTCCAGAAAAGCATACAAGTAAGATGTTGAATATTTTGAAACTAATTTGATTGGGTGCTGTTGCTGCTTATTTATTACATAGTAAAGACGTACATCTGGTATAACCCGACAAACTGTTAAGCGTTCAAGACGGACTAACTCGAGTCATTCATGACGTATTTGGTTATGACATTAGCCTACACGTGACGTTGATTATTATAATGATTGATTGAACAACTGAATTCCTGTATTCCAACGCCCCTGCTAAAAGCGGAACGTAGCTAGAAATTGGCGGCGTGAAGTTAACAATGGACCTCTCCAATAATGACTTAGGAACAAGAAGATGTGGGTAATGTCCTCACTAGCGAATCGAATCATTCAGAGATTGTAGATGTTTTCCTAGCGTCGAGGTATATAGTACATGCACCACTGTTAGTCTGCTCGCAAGCACTCAGTGTTGTTTTATACGGTACCTTTCTTGCGCATTTCTTTCCCTCCACAGGTTAACACATTTTGCCTTGCATCTCCACGAATGTGTTTTATCCAACCAATTGTTGGTCAACTTGTAGTATCCTTTGTTATTTCCTTTGCATCGCACCCAACAGGGCATTCACAAGTAATGCATTGGTGCAATAGTTGAACCACGGCTCCTCTTACTGTTTTGGCAGTGCGACTTGAAATTGAAGTAACTTGTAGGACTCCATGAGCATTATATTACTGGACGTTATTGTTTGCTTAGACGCTGCTACTTCTTAGAAAACAAGCAAGTGCCTTCTCACATCGGGAATCTAATTACAAGGCGAAAAGACGCATTTCACGGTTTAGGAACTAATGCCGTAATCTTAGCACGATAGCTAGGGAGGGCTTCCTATGCCATACAAATTGAAAATAAATAAATGCATTTTAATGGCGTCAATGTTACTGGTTTATATCTTTTGTAGAATGAAATTCCCATCCGCAGATAAATTGGAAAAGCAGTAATTTTTCTTTTACAAAATGGCATCAAAGTTACCAGATTTTTTGCTTGGCCAAAACAGTAAAACACACTATTGAAAATTAGTTTTTGTCAACATCGTCTCAAAGTTACATTTTTTGTTGTTGACAGAAAAGGCATCTACTCCTTTAGACGTACTCAGTAGCCATATTGTAAAATAGCTTAGTGTTTCACTTAGTGCCAAGTCGTTACGTTGCTGTTAAAGGAAATATCACCTTATCTTATAGTAACCATCCATGTGATAGAATTTGCCACCCATAATCCATTCCTGACATTTTAGCTTTTTATCATGCCAACAACGAAATACATTCAGGCTTTGGTAGCTAACTGTTGATATATTTCTATAGCCTGTGATGGCTGTAATGAGTAACTGTTCAACCAATCAGAAAAATATCTAGCTTGCCCGTATCGGTATACGCGCTCAGTCATAGAGGTGCCAGTTATAACTTGGCGTTGTGGTATAAAAGCAATCGTACAGGTTAGCTGTTGACTATTTTGAAACTAATTTGCCTAGAAGTTGTTGCTACCATAGACAGCAGCATCTTCCAGTTACATTATTTTGACAATATTCAACGGGATGACTATTATGTAATAAAGACTGTAATACATTGACGATTACATGCCATCACACACTATCGCTTGAAGAGACAAAATGGTGTCGATCACTGCTCAACATTTATGCGATATTGCAAAGCAGATAATTGTGATACAGATAAGGGAATGTAACAGGATATGACTGACATGGAATCTATAAACCATACTCTATTGGTACAATACGGCATTTGAGAGGAGATTAGCATCCGTTTAATATTACTACCGTTCCCTTTACCACAGATCAAGAAAACCTATATTTACGGCTGTTACTATCTGTCTAGCTAACATTGTTTTAATTAATGAGCTGCAATGCACTGGCAAATGGATGGGTCCGACCTGCCACTCACGTATATTATGCCATAATCAATTACGTCATATGTAGGCTGACGTCACAATCGAAATGCGTAATGAATGGCGTATCTAGCCTCGTCATGAACATGCATATGTACTTCCAGTGTACGAAATGTATGTCTTTCATGGATTCACTATTTATTACACACTATGTTGAATATGTTGACACTAATTTCACCGGGCACCCAGTCAAATTAGCTTTATAGTATTCTACAGCTTTCCTATATAGGTAGCTTGAAGCTACATTTCTGTAAATTCAGCGCTCAAAGTATATACATCGATCCCAAGTACCCAACACGCCCAAAGCAGGGGTGGAGCTTAGCTACCAATGGGCGGGTATAGCTAGAAATGGCCGCCTCTATTAAGAGACATTTCAGTTTATTGCGAAAGCTGATCATAAATCAGGACGATTGAATGTCTTTTCCAAGAGTGCATACAATTCCAGAAGCACATCGATGCGTGAATAAAGGTCTAACGCGGTTGTAAGTGCGCATAAAATCGTGGTTGACTAACCGAGAGGGTCGCCCTGGGAATGTGACCTGGGAATTTAAATCATTGTTTGGCGTTGTTCTATGACAGTTCTCCGAGCGGGGATGTAAGCGATGCAGTTAATGGGTTTCATTGCGGTTTTATTTGTAACTATTTTTCATACATTACGATTAGAAATGTTACATAAACGCTACCGTAAGCGGGCAAATTATCAACAATTCTCCCGGTTATACTCTAGTAACGCTACATAATTACCATCTCAAGTTTACTGGCTAATACATGCACCTATTAAGCAATGGCTCTTTCCACTGTATCCACACCTCATATGACGTCATAAACAACTATGTGACGCATGGAGTGACATCACAATGAATGACGTCGTTATGACGTCATGAATGACGAAGATAAGTACGTCACGAGCGCGGATTTGAAGACGGGCCTGGCGTTGTTGTACTAATGTATGTCTTTACTATTTAATAAATCGTGTGTTGAATATTTTGAAACTAATTTGACTGAGCGCTGTTGCTGCCATAGGCAGCAACAGTACCCAGTCAAATTAGTTACAACATATTCAGCTGCTTACATGTATAGTTTTCGCGAAATTGATAGTTATGGCATTCTGGCATCGATCAATCCCAACACGGCGAAGTGCGGGTGGAGCCTAGTTAGAGGTGGGCGGGGCATAGCTAAAACTGGAAAGGTCCATCCCAAAAAGGATAAAACATATGAAACAAACATAGGCAACAAACATAACCAACAAATGGCATACCCGAAAAAAGTTAAGTTGTAATCGAAATAGTGTGTATTCTGAAAATAGTTTGCCTAAAAAGAACCAACAATACTGCTGTTAGTAAGCTTATAGACTATTTGTTTCAATGTTAACAGTTAATCTATAGACATATATAAATAGCACGTACACTGTATAATGTATATACTGTTTACACCACATGTATCACGTTTATGATCTCGGAGTGATAAATACATATTGAATCATGAATTTTGATTCGCCCCTGAAGCTGTATCCTTTTCGTGAGTGGAGAGATTTCGTGCTGCAATGGCCCCCACGAGATACATCCGCGGAAGTTTACTTCCGGTAGGTGCAGCCATGCTGAGAAGAGCAAGGGCGCGTGGACAGACAGCTAGCGGTAGCACAGAAATCGGACTGCATTTCCCCATGTGGCGTGCAAAAAGGGCCACATACGTGACACAAATCATGACAAGGCAATCAAATGGAATTACTCGATATGGTGCTTCACCTATGGCGATCCAGGCAGGGACACTGCCGGACACTCTGTCTCGAAGGGGCACACCCCAAGCTACTGGCGACCCCAACAACTACATGGTCACCGACTCTAGCTTTTAATGTACAACTCTGGGGCCTTGCTGCACAACTCACCAAAACAGCCGATTTCATCATAGACAGAAATATTCAATTGTGATTGCAAAGCCAATACTATTTGAAAGCAGAAGAAGAAGCAGAAGAAGAATCTTGATTATCATTTGCATCTAATGCTCCGACGATGACATTACATTCTAGTAAGCAGAACAATTTACAGATTCCCATTTGGTATAAGTGATGCTGTCTGCGTGTCTGTCCGTCAGTTTGTACCCCAATTTTTAAAAACATTTCTGAAATGGCTGTCTATGTCTCAACAAACTTTTGCCGCTACCGTTGATGCCATGTAATGTAAAAGAGCTATGCTGCAATCGCCAACAGAAAGGACCTTTCCAGTTTAGCCATCCATCGTATAACGTCACAATCAGCGTGTAGGATTACGTCATAATCAAAGATGTCATGAATGACGTAGATAAGTACGCCACGGACACATACATGAATACTAAGCGGCGTTGTGCGACTTGTATGTCTATCCTATTTAATAAATATTATGTTGAATATTTTGAAACTAATTTGACTGGGCGCTGTTGTTCGAAATATTCAACAGCTTACTCGCATAGTCTTCCGGAAATTTATAGTCAGGACGTTCGGAGATCTATCGATCACAACACGAGCGAAGTGCGGGTGGAGCTTAGCTAGGGGTGGGCGGAGAATAGCTAAAACTGCAAATGTCAATTTCTCTAAATGGCTATTCTAAAAGACTTGCTATAAAATATTGCCATCTTCAACTTGACGACACGCTGGGGAGGTAGCGGAGCAAGCAAAAGTTCAATAAAGACAAGATTTACTCTAAGAGGTCTCAACTAAATGAAGCCAGAACCGGTGAATTATGCTGGAGACGTAAATTAAAGTTGCAATAGCAAAGGTCGATCAAACATATTATTGACTCTCTTCCATTAACGCTTTCCCGACGAAGCCGGCCAAACATGCCTTTCCAGTAGTCCTGATGAATGCCACACTGAAGACAAAGAGAAGCCTCATTTTGAAAATGTGTCACTGGAATGGTGGGTGCGATAAGCGAGCCAGCCAATGCAGCAGTAGATTTTCAAAAATAGTTTTCTCCTGGCCTGGAAATGGGCATTCAATAAGGACATGCTTTTATTTTCTTGATCAGATTTAGACATTCAAGGTTTTAATGACCTCAATCCAACGACTTATCGGGCAGAGACTATGGCTATCTCCACCCAACCACCCTCACCCACCCCACACACCCCGTCCGCCTTCGATGGCCCAGAATATCAATCCCAAGATACGCTTAGATTCTGAATATAGTGAAGCCATAAGTAGTAACTGCACCCAGAATATTAGAAAAAAACCTATTCCTACGTTGGAAAGGGTTCTTTCGCAATTGCAATGCTGGTTCAATTCGATAAGTTGATTAAACGCACGATCTCTGGAGGCATGTGCCACGCGTTAATATCGCCATAGCTCAATAAATGGAGGGATACGATCTGTATCTCAGGTATCAGATGACATAACCAGATACCTCGTCTGGTAAATGAATTTACAAGACACTAAACATTCCCTTGAGCATTCTAAAATTACTTTGATTCGGAGCTGCTGGGGGCAATATGCAGCCACATCCCAAGCCAAATTAGTTTAAAAAAATCCAACAGCTTACCTGTATTTTTATGTAAATTCTGGGAATTATGTCTTCAAAGATTTAAATCGAAGCAGAAAAGCTGGGAGGCGCGTAGCCTGATTTTAACACAGCCCTATTAAATGTTATTGGTCATGATGATGTAAAATGGTTTCCATGGCCGTCATGGCGCTCGCAACCAGAATGCACTCGAAGTAGATGCTGACTAACGCCATCTGCGCTCTGGGTTAGCAATGCACTTAGTGACCTGGTTACCTTGATAGTTGATCCGTTGTCCTCAAACTCGACGCACTCATGAACTGTCGTAATATGAATGCGTGTACTAAATCTCGTGATTTTGCCTTCTTTCACCCCAGAATTATAGCCAAACATGTGTATTCCGGTATGAATTTCTATCCCCTGTGACCTAGATATTTGATACTTAGTCCTGAAAGTCATAGCCACATATACTATGAGTGGATGTACCGTATTTGGTGATTGTGCCTGCTTACTTTCCTGACCGATGGTTAAAATGTGTATTTCCGGATGCACATAGGGACCCTGTGGCCTAAATAATTGAACTGTTGATCTAAAACAAAATTTTAAGTCTAGCTAACCACACTACAAATGTAGCCTATGTTGCCGATTTGGTGAATCTACCGTCTTGCATTGCAGAATTATTGATGAAAATGCGTATTCCGGTATCCACTAAGTGAGCCCAAGACCTGCACCCCCACCCCCACCCCCCACCCCCACCCCCCGTTGACCACAAAATAAAGTTTTTCTATTCACTCATAATTTGCATGTATGTGTCAAATTTGGTGATTCTACCTCATATAATTCCCGAGATATTCTCAGATATGAGGACAGAGAGGCAGGCAGGCAGGCAGGCAGGCAGGCAGGCAGGCAGGCTGGCTGGCAGGCAGGCAGGCAGGCAGGCAGGCAGGCAGACAGACGGACAGACGGACAGACGGATAGACGGACAGACAGAGAGGCTGGCATATACACAGACAAACATGTACACAAGGCAGACAGTCAAACGGGACCTACCGCAATCCTCACACTGACATTCAGCGGCATAAGCGATAATCTTATAGCGTCTTCGCGATAACGGATCATACTGGGCCGTAACTAGGTTTACCGCGGACCATATTGGACAACTATTGGTCCGGTGCCGGGCCCGTAACTGGCTTTATGTGCCATGCAATTTTATATATGTGTTCTAATATTCTCGAAGTTCTGTAATTCACTAACAGATGTTGGCTAATTTAATATGTGTACCTAGTGCCCTTAGACAACCACGACCTAACCAATGAATCGGTGGAACAGCTTATAGACTGAGCGACGTCAAGTGTCGTAATGGATCACGTTTAGTGCCACATTCTGCTGCAACTGCACATCATCCGGGCAACTAATCTATTCGAGTACTGAACTCGAGTATTCATTATAGTTTCGAGTAATAAATCAGCAGTATTCATTAACAATCGGATATTGACAAAGCTAAATGAAGCAAACATAGGTGGTGAACAGATATTTACCCTGAATTTTAACGACACTTAACCAATCATGTTCGAAAACGGTTCGGTAATAATAAATTAGCCGCTAATGGCGGCATCCTTTCTGTCACTCAATTCTAATGCTCCGACGACCAAACAAAAAAACAAAAACACAATGGCGGATAGGACAGTTGTGTCTCGCGTAATTTGATTACAGTTTGTAGGAAGGATGCAAGTGTATAGAGGTGTATTAAGTTATTTAAATGGCGCCTAAGTAGTATAGCTATCGAGTAGAATAAGTGATAAAGTGTTATTTAAAAACGGTACTATAGTCTTGGCCAAAAATCAACATGCGCGTGAGTCGTTCAGTTTTCGTGGTGCATACTAGCGACCGTTAATGGACGCTTATTCGTAGATCGTTATACATGCACTTATTTCGTTAATCGCAACTTTCATTAGGCATTAGGCAACATTTGTTTACTGTAACGCTTTTCATCTTAGTGATTAAATTAACGTAATGTGGGATGGAAGTGCTTTCATTTCTTAAATGGTGTCTGTGTAAATGTATTCTTAGGCAATAGTTTGCAAGCATTGATAAGTTCTGGTCAAAATGGCGACTAAAGATGGCGACTCTACTACCACACGTGGTCCCAACCAACAGGAGAAGTACTACGCCGTGGCGGTTGGTGTAGAACAAGGTATCTATCTAAACCGGGCCATATGTGAACACTATTAAGTGTTATCCCGGCGCACTACAGAAGAAGTTTTCTGATTTAGAGAATGCATGCGCCTTTTTTAACAATCATGGCACCTCTACTATTGATAGTGTCGTGCATAATTTGGATGAGACTGGTGTGATCTCGCAAGTTCCTTTAGCTGTCTATTGTGAACAAATCCAACGCATTTGTCCTGCTGAATGTGCAAAGAGGTCAGTCCCACTCGACAGTCTACGACCCGGCGCACCAACAGTCTACTGTGCTGGTGCATGTATAGACAATGGCGGCACGAACCCATTGGCGGGATATGGTGTTTATTGGGGACCTACGGCAGACAGTAATGCGAGCGGTCACGTGGAACGTAGCGTCTGTCCCACTAATAATCGTGCAGAACTGACCGCTGCGATAGTTGCATTGAGACAAGCGCGGGAAAAGAAGCTCTCGAACCTGACTGTTTGCACAGATGGTAAGTACGTCATTGACGGTATCACGTGCCACTTAACCACATGGAAGAGATCAGGTGAGCTGCAGGCCCGCCCCAACAAGGACCTGTGGCTAGAGCTCGACTCGCTCAGCAACGGCTTGAATATCCACTGGCAACATGTAGCTGGGCATGCTGGGATACATGGCAATGTTGAAGCTGATCGTCTTGCGAATGAGGGGGCCCTGAATGTGACTGCCATGTCAACCAACCTCCATTGGTGTGCTAGCCTCTCATCAGCTGTCAAACCGGAACAATTGCCCTGTGTGCCTTATCGACAATAACAGACCTACCATTACATGTAGTGAGTGCAAGGGCTCAATACACTATGAATGTACTAACCTACCAAGGTACCAACTATTCTTATTTTGTAAGAAGAACAGGAAATTCCAGTGCAGTTTATGCCCTATTATTCCGTGTAACTTCTATGTGGGACATGGGAATACGAACGCTTCGCAAGCTCCTGCAGAAGGTGCACAGAATAGAATGCCACCTACGCTCGATTTACAAAACTCACATACTATAACTACTAGCCAATGTTCCACGGGGACGTCGACTTCCGACCTGTGTGCATCAATCTCTGTGGAAAAGCATGCATGTGCTGATCAATCCGTTACATCCACTCAGACAATGCCTGATGCACTCACGGATACTGCCATTGCTGCTACAGTACTGCCCGCAAGTACATGTGATATTGGTACAGCAGTGGAATACACGTGCAGTGATGTGCACACTTCAACATATTGTCTGTACACCACATGTAATACTCAAACGTCGACGGATGACATCGACACACACGACACGCATGAATCAGTTCAAATACAGCCAGAATCTAGATCCCCTTGCCCTGTAGTTGCGCAGTCAACACCGGACTGTGCTATAAATCACCCCTCCTGTATCACCATGATACAGGAATTACAGGATAAGCTGGTGAGCAGAATCCTTGCCATATCACAAGAGAATGCTAATTTAAAGCGTGCGGTGCTAGAGAAAGATATATTTGTGGTTAAGAGTGAAAATCAGGAGCTCCGTGCCAGCCTGAAAACCCGTGCTGACCGTGTCAGTGCCTTGGAATCCAAGGTCCTGTCACTATCAGACTGGGTGCTATCCATTAGTTGCGATCCTGGATCGTTAGCTCCTAGCAAGGCGTGTAGCAAGTGCACAGAATGCGCGACATTACAAACATCAAACACAGACCTTGAGATGCTACTTTCCAATGCAAAAAGTAAGATTTCGCCGTTGGAGAAAACGGTCAATGGACTTGAAGTGTCAGTCCGCGCAGCTGGACACGCGGCATCTGCCCAGGCCGGGCAAGTAGGTCAGCTACAGCGTGATTTGACTGACGCTCGCATGCAGATTAAGGAGCTAATGCCTGTCACGTCCTCTACCACTACAGCATCACAGGACAATAGGCCTGCATTGTCTTATCGTATGGCGGTTAATAACAGATTCGTTGGACTTCCTGACGAGGTATCACAACAATCCTGTGAGAGTGTACTTTATTAACAGGATATTCTCCTAAGCTGTCTGACAATCGGGAGAATATACATAATTCTGTGCCGGCAGTAAGACGACCTTCTAGTAGCAACGATCCCATTGACGTTTTCATAGTGGGCAATTCACAAACACGTCCATTTGTTCAGAGCAGACTGTTCTGGCGTATGAAAGCGCGCGTTACGACACTGCCAGATGGACAGAAGGGCGTTGCGGGCGCGCTCAAGTATATTACGTCGTACAATGTCCCGGCGCCTTCCGTTGTCGTGTTGCATGTCGTTGAAAACGCGCTTGCCAGCCTAGATGTACGACGAACACTGGACCAGCTATCAAACCTTGTGAGCGTGTGTAGTGTCAAGTTCCCCCGTGCCCAAATCTGTGTTCCAGAGGCTCTCCCATGGCACCTGTCTGATAACCATCTGACAAATACGTATATGGATAAGGTCAAACAGTATAACAACGATATTAAACTCCTAAATGTATCAATAATTCCAATGAGTGATCTCCTCGTTGTTACGGACAGGCATTTTAGCAATGATGGTGTTCACTTAAACAATCAGGGACGTGCCAAACTTGTTCTGGCTTATAGGCATATAGTTAACTCACTCCTAGATGTGGACCACCCAGAAACGTAAAGAGCTAATTCGTATCAGCAGTGTGATCCTAATACATACCAACACTACCGCAACAATGACATAATGATAAACCGCAATAATACTCACAGGTCACCTCGTAGCTATAATTACACTAATGGGTATCAAAGGGCACAGCGGACACATGATGCCCCGACTAATATTTTTAATATGCTCGGAGACTTCTTAAAAAATCTTGAGCGTATCAAGCTTTATTGAAAAAGCCACGTATGTGTGTATGTGCGTATGAGTGCGTACATGTATCTGAGTGTTTGCATGCATGTATACATATGCGTGCGTGTGTACGTGCGTGCGGGCGTGTGTGGGTATGTATGTACGTGCGTACGTGCGTGAGTACGTATGTACGTGCGCGCGTGCATGTGTGCATGCGTGCGCGCGTGTATGCGTTTGTGTTTATGAATGTAGTGTGTGTGTGTGCGTTCGTTCGTGCATGCGTTCGTTCATGTGTATGTCTGCATGCGTGCGTGCGTGCGTGCGTGCGTGCGTGCGTGCGTGCGGACGTGCGTGCGTGCGTGCGTGCGTGCGTGCGTGCGTGCGTGCGTGCGTGCGTGCGTGCGTGCGTGCGTGCGTGCGTGCGTATATATGTATGGCTTTATGTATGCGTGCGTACGTGCGTGCGTGCGTGCGTTCGTATGCATGCGTGCGTGCGTGTATGCGTTCGTATGCATGTGTGCGTGCGTGCATGCTTATATGTACGTACATGGGCACATACGTGTGTATGGATGTACGCGTATTGATATACAGTAAATGTATCATTATTTAACTGCTAACTTATATGCGGTCGCCATCGATTTGTATTGTCCTAAATACAGGCTACATATGTTTATAAATGGCCGCCCATTGTCATATACCTATCTGGTCTCTCGTAAAGGTGCTGCGGTGATGTAGTCACGTGATGGCCGATCTCTTAGCCACGTTGTCCTTAACCAAACGTTATGGATATCGGCCGTTTTGGGACTAGGTCATTGCATACGCGCACCCCTTATAAACAGATCTGACGTACATTATTTTAAATCTTTGAACAATCTAATCCCACCCAATAACAACACACGAACTGACTGCTTGATACTTTGAGGTGTTTTACGTGAAGCCGTTGCTGCCTGGGCAAGCAGTCGTTGCTGCATGGACAAGCAGTCGTTGCTGCATGGGCAAGCAATTGCATCGTGTCAAACTACGTTCGGTATACTTTACAGTTTCCTCCGTAAGGGTGTATAAGGGATTCGCTTGTTCGTTGGTTGGAATGCTAATCTCTCTATTGTATTGTACACTATATATTCCTATATTATTAATATTAATTGTAATAATAACTCTCTTGCACTTGCTTCCTACAATCTGTCATATCAATATTGTCTGCTCCCTATGACAATAGGGCACACTAGCAACAATATTTCTATAGCGTTTTGGAATATCGATAGTGTCCACAGCCCATTAGCCAATCACCGAGTGTGTAAGCTGGACAACATCGATATCCAAACTCTATTGTGTAAATATGATATTATTGGTTTGGTTGAGACTCACTGCGGCGTATCTGATTTCCCAGAGTTATCGGGGTATGCGATCTTTCAAAACCTTCGTCAAAAGAGCAAACGTGCGACACTTAACTATAGTGGTATTGCGGTGTGCATTAGGAACGAAATCAGACCAGGTATAAAAGTAATTCCAGCTACCTCGAGTGAAGTAACCTGGCTGAAACTATCAACATCTTTCTTTCATCTAGACACCGACCTCTTCTTGGCATTTGCCTATGTAAGCCCTGCTACATCTGCATATTCCTAGAAATGATACGATGTCTTTTAATTAGTAGAAAATGACATAGCCAGCTACTCTAAAATAGGCCAATGTTTTGTGTGCGGGGATTTTAATGCCCGCACAAACTTTGACTCAGACCTTTGCTTAGAAGACGCTTCAGACAAAATAGACATATACGATGACACATACATCGCAGATACCTCATTAAGTAGAAGAGATCTCGGTAGGCATGCTTTAGATTCTCACGGCCAGAAGTTGCTTTCATTATGCAAGTCATCTGGCATGCGCATACTCAACCGTCGTACTCTCGGTGATACTCTGGATAATCACACATGCTACAGTCACAATGGCATGTCAAGTGTCATTGACTATATGTTGGCTAATGTAAATATGTTATCACTTGTTGAAATGTTTTATGTCCACAGCCCAGGCCCCAATTCAATCCATGCATGCTGTCAAACATAATCACAACTGGCTCATATAGTTCATCCGTCCAAGATACCCCTCCTAGACATGACTTGCTCAAATTCAAATGGTCACCCGGTGACGACATTAAATTCATGCACACGTTGTGCTCACCCACAGTAAGACACATGATTGCAGAGTTTATGCAGCAGTCATGTGACGTTAATTGCACTGTTCAAGCTGTTACTGACATCATTATTACTGCTGCAAAATCTGCTGCAATTAAACAAAACGCACAAATCGAAATTCAGCGCATGCGCGTAAATCAAAAAGGAAAAACTAGTTTGATATTGATTGCATGTAGTTGCTTAAAGATCTAAAAAATGCTGGTAGCAAAATTCGTTCTGATCCTTTCAATAAGAAGCTGCTTCTTGAATTTCGCTCACTACGTAAAAAATATAAGAGCATGTTGAACAAGAAAAAGTTTGAGTTCAAACAACGCATTCTTTCCCAAATGGATGCCCTTCATAGCAACAGTCCCAATGCTTACTGGTCACTATTTGATAAGTTGAGGGACATTGGCAAGGAAAGTTCAGCTGGCCATGCTATCAGCACGACTGAGTGGGTGGCACATTTTACGAAATTACTTAACGACGTACCGAGCGCAGGAAACAGCGACCCGGATGAGATTATGGAAGACTTCATTGAAAAGCATAAATGCGACTTCTTTAAGGAAATTAATTTTTCTATTTCTTGCGATGAAATATCCAAAGCAATAAGGAATCTTAAATCAGGTAAATCACCTGGTTTCGATCTGATTCTAAATGAAATATTGAAGTCTGGTCATACAGAAATACTACCCGTGCTACGCAAAACATTTAACACTATTTTGACTTCCGGTTGCTTCCCTGACTCGTGGCGTTGTAATATTTTAATTCCACTGCATAAAAAAGGTGATCCGCGTGATCCGAGCAACTATAGAGGCATTGCCATAGGGAGCAATCTGTGTAAGCTTTTTTGCAGTGTGCTACGAAATAGGCTATCGATTTTTTCAGAAACCCATTCGCTGATACCCAGATGTCAGATTGGCTATGTGGCTGGATCGCGCACATTTGACAATGTACTCGCCTTAAAAACTATGGTAGATAAGTTTATAAACAAACACACTAAGCAGCGCCTATACTGTTGCTTTGTTGATTTCAAAGCTGCTTTTGACTCTCTTTCTCTAGACGGGCTATTTTGGTTAAACTTATTAGTCTTGGCATAGGGGGTAATTTCATGGCCATTATACAAAGTATGTACTCTAATGTACTTTATTCAGTCAAGGTTAATGGCTCGCTTAGTGAGACTCATCTCAATTAGGTGTGAAACAAGGTTGTGTATTGAGCCCTCTCCTATTTAATCTCTTTTTGGCAGACTTGCCTGTTATTTTCAACGATTGCGAGCCGATAACATTGCATGATGCGAATATTAACTGTCTTATGTTTGCGGATGATCTTGTTCTGGTTTCGAAATCACACTCAGGCCTTCAAAATGCTATCAACAAACTATCCGCATATTGCTCCAAGTGGCGCTTGACAGTCAATCTCGCCAAAACTAAAGTAATTGTTTTCAATTGGTAGACTTATCAACCAACACGGCTTTCTGTTTCATGGATCGCCAATTGAAATAGTACACTCGTACTGTTACCTAGGCATAGTGTGTACCGCGTCAGGCAACTTTAAACGTGCTTGCACATGACTTCAGGAGCAAGCATCAAAAGCACTCTTCAAGCTCAAAACTATTAATGTTAGAAATAACATATTATCTGCTTATAGTCTCTTTAACAGCCTGGTAATGCCTATTGTACGCTACTGCAGTCAAATATGGAGTCCTTTCTACACTAGCAGACTGAACCAGTCTAACCATCTTCAACTCTGCGATTCTATACCTGTGGATAAGGTACTTATCAACTTTGCTAAGTATTTGCTAGGCGTTGGCAAGCCAACGGTAAATACTGCTGTGCGTGGTGACCTGGCCAATTTCCCGCGTTAATAACCCTTCTCCCACAAGCCATGCAATACTGGCTTAGATTATGCAACGCCGATTCGTCATCCATTGTACGGAAGGCACACATAGAATCATATTCACCTAAAGATGATTCTAATTGGTCCGCGTGTATTCAGCTCCTGCTGTCGAAATTCAATCTAATTAGTGTTTTGGAAAACCAGGGATCATTATATAGACATAAAATTATTAAATTATTTCAGGACACCATCAAGAATGACTACATTTCTGCATGGTTAGGGCATATAACCGACTCCGAGAAAAACCCCAAATTGCGCTGTTATAAGCTTTTTAAAGATAATTTGAATCCTGAAAATTATATTTTCTCACAGTCCATAGTTTTAATGCGCAGAGAATTTTCAAAGCTAAGGCTCAGCGCTCACTGTCTGCATATCGACATAGATAGGTACTGTCGGCCCAAGATACCTGTAGAGTCCCAACTCTGTACTCTTTACAATCTAACTAAAGTAGAAGATGAGAGACACTTTGTCTTAGAATGTCCTACATTCGAGGAAGCTAGGGATTCTTTATTTTCTGAGTTGTCTAGCTGTTCTAACGTTGATTCTTTAAATGAGCAAGATAAATTTATCTTTTTAATGTCATGCAATCGTGGCTCTACAGACATATCTAAAATGATTCTAAAATTTGTCAACGTCATTATGGAGAAACGAAATGCATTGAGGTAATGTTCGCCACTTCATCGTAAGATTTATAAAAAACCGTATACTAATATAACAGTTGCTCATAAATATCTCTAAAAGTGAGATCCGATCAGGCACTCAAGTATATGACGTCACAATTACGCCATATGTAGGCTGACGTCACAATCAAACTACCAAACGAATGACGGATTTAACTTAACCATAATCATTTAAAAGTACGTCAAGTTTGCAGATCCTTTGAATGGTTAACTACTATCTGATGAACATTCTGTTGGCATGTTGAGGCTAGTTCGGCTGGGTGCTGGTGTACTCGTAGACTGCAATGGCGCCCGATCTGGTTAGTTTCAAAATAATCAGCATATGTATAGTCACCTTGAAAAAAGGTGATCATGTGACCTCAGGGTTCAAAGCGCATAAATCGATCCAAACACACTCAGAACGTGGGCGAGGCTGCAAATGTCCGGTGCATAACTTGATGTGGATCAATCCTTTGCAGTAGTTAATCCGGTTGTGGACGCGATTAGCCTATTGCTTTGTATAATATGTATATATTTAATTAAGTAGTGTTTATTTATTTATATAGGGCCTATAGTTGTTTCATATATCTTGTTTATGTATACGATTGCACTTGTATTGCCGTATCCTTATGTTGGATTTTTGCAATAAACTATCTATCTATCATATCACTCAAAGAATCCGAAGTCATCATCAAAATCCGTCACTTGTTAGCTAACGTCACTATAAAATTAAGTAGCTCAGTCACGAAAATGACAAATATCCGTTTTGTGTGCAATATATGTCTTTGGCGAATTTACAATTTAATAAACATCCTGTTGAATATTTCGAAACTAATTTGATTGGGAGCCATTGCAATAACACCTCCCAATCAAATAAGTTAAAACATATTCAGCAGCTTATAATATAATTATAAAATTACTCTGAATCTGCGATTTTTTAGAATTATAGGCACAACGTGCTAATTCACAGGCGCGTACAAGGTAGGCGGAGGTTAATTGGAAATGAGCGGGAGAGGGTGGGGGCGTGGCGGTAGGGGTGTGGTGGGGTGAGTGTGTTGGGTACGCGCGCGCGCGTGCGTGCGTGCGTGCGTGCGTGCGTGCGTGCGTGCGTGCGTGCGTGCGTGCGTGCGTGCGTGCGTGCGTGTGTGTGTGCTAGATATAGATCCATCTATTGCATGTGTTTTCACACAACACGATGTTGGTCAAACAGCGACAAATTCACTGGTGGATAGTAGCTTCTGAGCCAAGGTTTTGACACACAGATACACATTCAAACATCTTTGTTTTATCGCCACTAGGCTAACTTAGACACACTGCTAATACTTGAAGCGGTGGAAAAATAGGAGGTGGATTATAGTCATTGGGCCTACGTTGACGCACATGACTATACTCAAACACCTTACAGCCAACACACATATACAACTGGGTACACGTTGACCATATAGTGATGTGACAACGTTGGCAACAGAGTGGTGAAATGACAGCGGGCATTGACAGTTTTAGTTATTCCCCGCCCATCTCTAGTTAAGCTCACTCACACCTCACTCGCGTTGGGCTCGATCGATCGCTGAACAACCTGACTATCAATTTCCAAAAAAACCTTCACAGTTAAGCTGTTGAATATTTTTGAAACTAATTTGACTGGGTGTTGTTGCTGCCTAAGGCGGCAACAGCGTCCAGTCAAATTAGTTTCAACATATTCAACGGCATGTTTAGTAAATAGCAAAGAATTACAAAGACATACAATTCATACGTGTTGGAGTATTTGAGATTGGATGACGGTGTATATGGAACCATTTGTTATGTATTGATTGTGACGTCATCATACACGCGCTGAGCTGATTATGACGTCGTACTAAGTCAGATGATGGATGGATACTCTGGAAATGTGAGTTGTGTTGTCAGCTAGGAATAAAGCGATTGTGCCTAAATTTCAGTAAACAGTCCTATGTCTGAACGCAAGTATGTGGCATACATATTATTCTCACTCAAAATACATGTACGCTTTATGTCTTTGGAATACACATTTTTACTCCGGGTGTGTCAACAGCGCCTCAAATCGCTCAAAATACTACTATAATCAAACATTTTGATGGCCAATATTTGGCATCATATTTTAATTTTAGAAGTCTATTTTTTTGGTAAATCTACCACTGAATTTTTCTTCGCCTAACCATTAAACCATTAAAGGGGTAACAGTAAAGATAAGTACACAGCCACCGTCTATCTGCTGGCCGAGAGAAGAGTATTTTTGAAAATTTACCACTAGAATGACTGGCTCGGTTACCGAGCCCATCATTCTGGTGGTAAATATTTAAAGATACTCTTTTCTAGGCCTTTTTAAATAGCCATGCATGAAGACCACTGCAAAGGTTTTCTTAGTTAGTTTAACCAGTAAAGGGCTAAGTTGACAGAATAGGGGCTAAGAACGTGCTGCAGACAATGGATCTATCCAGGTTTAGCTATGCCTCGCCCATCTCTAGCTAAGTTCCAATCACACCTCACTCGTGTTGGGATCGATCCCAGAACTCACTGGCTATCAATTTCCGGAAAACTATACAGGGAAGCGATTAACAATTTTGAAACTAATTTGATTGGGTGTTGTTGTCTATGGCAGACAGGCAGACAGACAGATAGACAGATATATATAGAAATGGCGTGAGCGGAAAAGAGACAGTGAGAGAGGGCTGGAGGCAGGAACAAGGGGGGGGGGCGGGCGATGGGAAGAGAGATAGGGCGAAAGAGGGAGGGAGAGAGAGAGAACGCGAGAGAGAGAGAGAGAGAGTGAGAGAGAGAACGTGAAAGAGCGAGAGAAGGAGGGAGAGAGAGAGAGAGAGGGGGGGGGGGGAGAGAGTGAGGGAGAGAGAGAGAGGGGGTAGGAGAGAGAGCGAGAGGGAGAGAGCGAGCGAGCGAGCGAGAGAGGGAGAGAGAGAGAGAGAGAGAGAGAGAGAGAGCGAGAGAGAGAGAGAGAATGTGAGAGAGAGTGAGAGAGAGTGTGTGAGAGAGAGCGAGGGAGAGAGAGAGAGAGAGAGAGAGAGAGAGAGAGAAAGAGAGAGAAAGAGAAACACAATACATAGAGAGCGAGAGAGGATGCGAGGGAGAGTGAGAGGGGTGGGTGGGTGGGGGAGAGGGGGGCGTACTTGAGGGACGCACGTGCGTGCGCACGTGCGTGCGTGCGTGCGTGCGTGCGTGGGTGTGTGAAGTCAGTGATGGAGGAAGGTATTCATGAGTGTAGGATGGGAAGAAATGGAGGGGGGGGGAAGAAGATAACATGATAGTGAAGTGAAAGTCATATGGGGTAAAAGCCTCGGAGAGACGGTTGTACCGCGCATAGGAGTAGTCAGCACATTCTGCTCTTGCGTTATTGCGCCCAATTCACCTTTCCAGAGTATCCATCCATCATCTGACCTCATATGACGTCATAATCAACTCAGCGCATGTGTAATGATGCCACAATCATTACGTCGCAAAGGGTGCCATATAGACCGTCATCAGATCTCAAATGGTCCGGCACGTTGTATGAATTGTATATCTTTGTAATTCGTTTCTATTTAAGAAACATGCTGTTGAGTATTTTGAAACTAATTTGACTGTGCGCTGTTGCTGTCTTAGGCAGCAACAGCACCTAGTCAAATTAGTTTCAAAATATTCAAAAGCTTACCTGTAGTTTTTTAGCCCAGTGATCGACCGATCCCAACGCGAGCGAGGTGTGGGTGGAGCTTAGCTAGAAATGGGCGGGGCATAGCTAACACCGGAAAGGTCCATTAGTTACCGGTATGGGCACAGCCATTCCACTTCCCACGTAGACCTACTATATTGGATGTAAACCCACGGGACTGTATGTACATGAGTTTGTGTGCGTGTAGAAGTGAGTGTGTGTGATTGGGAGTGCATGTGCTTTGGTGAGTTCTTAATTCCAGTTGACTATATATGCCTAATTAACCTTTAAGATACAAACCTTCGATTGAACCTTCTGATTTTATCCTACAGTATGAAGTGCTATGTCAAATTTGGCGATTCTTACGCTTTTTGACCCATAAATGCACAAGCCTAGAAAGAAGTCCATAAAATCGGCTAGAGAAATGACCATTTGCAGTCCAGAGGACTATTTTTGAAAATTTAAGACGTGAATGACAGGCGCGATGATCGAGCCAGTCTTTCCGGTGGTAAATTTCCAAGAATGGCATTGTCTTGTTCTGGAAACGGACATTTCACAATAGATAGACCTAATCGAGGGTTTCCTGTCAAATGTAGTCACTAAAGGGTTAAGACATTCGACGGCGTGGGTAATGATAATAATTCTACTAAATCTATTGTTTCTGTATGTATGTATAATCGTATGTTATAATGTGTTTAGCTGTATTTGTCTACGAAATTGAGAATTAGTTACTATATTTTGGCACATAAAAATATCGTTATTTCTATTTCTTGCATGTTTCCAAAGCATTTCAGCAGAAAAGAAAGGAATTTACTTTACAATGCTGAATATATCAATGCTAATTTGATTGGAAGTTTGCTGCTGTTGAAAGCATCAGTAGCTTTTGTTCAAATTACTCTTAATACATTCAGAATATTATATGATTATAAGAAATACATTCCCTAAGTTCCTTGTCTGTACATAGATGTATACATTTGTACATATTATATATATATAAAAAAACAAAACATTTGTATACATGTTAATGAGGGCCCCCGCTAGATCAGGCCGTGTACTTCAATAAATAACGATTATTATTAATATTATTATTATTATTATTATTATTATTATTATTATTATTATTATTATCATCACTCATTATAAATGTGTTTATCACGTTTGCATATACCTTATTATATCTGCCCATCAGCCAGAGTTCAAACTGATGAACACCCGCCAGGATATTCTATTCCCTCTGTCTAGCGCGCTAATAACGTGGTAATAACCACCTACCAATACAATGCCTGCTGATAATTAAAGCGATACGGCGAGCTCAATGGCGGCATGGTCTTTCTATTAGCGAACAAATGGACATACGTATCTTTCTCTATCTATAATATCTTTCCTAATACCCCAGACCATGATGATTACAGTTGACCGGGTCACTCGCGGTTGGGGGCGCATTAGTTGCGTGGTATTGTTCGTAATAACTTGCGCATGAATACATTAAGTGTCTAATTGTTGTGTTGGTATGGTGACTACTGACGTGCATACGAAACAATAGGTCCATCTAGTAATTCGGTCGTTGACTCCGCGCAAACAAGAAGATGGCGCGGTTAATCTAACTTTATATATATGACCTATCAGTATGTTTTCCAGTGAATATTTTGAAACGAATTTTATTGGACGCTGATGCTGCCTGATTCAGCAACCACGTCCTGACAAATTAGTTTCAAAACTATATTTGTTAGATGGTAAAAATTTGCTATATAAGTATCCCTTGTAGATTTGAAATTGCTAATTATTCCCGGTATGGGGAGGATCTATCTGAGCGCATAATTGAAAATGCATGTTGATCCGGGCACGACAACAATATGCCGTTCACACATTAGCGTAATCTGGGAAAATACTTTCCCAGAATGCATTGACCGTACGATTTCTGGCCGGTTACCAAACAGCATTGCTTTACCATTGGAGTCAGATGCAATGCACTTTAAGCAGATTATATAAAGAACTAATCTCATAATATTAGTGAAGTCATACATCAATCGGAAAGCTACGCCAATTTTCTATACACATGTAATTCTGTATTAGTTTTTATAGTTTTGTAAAATATAATACAGTTGATTGTAATTTTAAAATAGTCCCTATTATCCACTTGATGTAATGAATCTAGGTATAAAGGTGTATTTTATATAGGCAAATAACTCAAACATAAAAATAATGCATTCATGTATAGGCAATTGAATACGCATGCCAATGATGTATGACTTAAATAATGTAGTGATTTTAGGATGATAGGAACGATTTAAATCGCGGTGTATTTTCGGACAATAGTAACTCAATGCGGGTCAGCTGCTTGTCGGCGGCATTACCAGCTAGCAGTTGTACTCTGAACGTTGATTTACGGGCATCCCGGCATAATGACGGCAATGTGAGAAAGCGGCATTCTAATGTTAATTCTTATACTGCTCGACAATTAGTCGATGATAAGGTTAGCAGCCCCGCCCCCTCCCCCCCCCCCCCCTCTCCAAATGTTTAGTCCAGTCAAACTGTAGGTGAACCTGAAACAATTTGCAATATATTTTTGTCAGTTGCATGGGGTTCAGACGACCCACACCTATACTATATCAAAAGTACACCGAATTCAACATATGGGAAGGCGGTGTCAAATTTGCATACTTATTCTAAAGAGATTCCACCATTATCTGAAAATTTAAATTTTGCCATACATTTTAAATTCCGCATGCGAACATGGCAGAAATGGTATTTGCACACATGCCTTCAGTGTCAGGGGACAGAATAAGCATATCGTCACTTCTAAATGCATTCCATAGCACCAAATATGCAAATTAACCACCCACCTCTCGGCAGACCAACAACTGCACTATTGCAAACGAAGAACCGTTTGATGATATGCGGCAAGATGGATATTTTGGTGAAAAGCTCAATGTAGATTGGAAGGATGAGGGCGCGCTTCACCTTAGCGTTGTCCAGTCAGGCGATCTCTATGACATCATCATAAAGAACCCGAATGCTACTGCCTTACTGCACAGCGAAAATGCATTGCGTGTTGTCACGGGAAAATAGATGCAGCTAGGGATTCCCCATGAAAGACCGTAGGACTGCTAAGGGTTGACGTTCTACTGCATGCCATTAGGGCAGACGTGATCGGGGATTGGAACTTGCACCTCCAGGACGTTTGTAAATGTTTACATATCTTGCATCGGCTGGTAATGATCAAGTCTGCATATACCTATTTACCGAAGACGCAAGAACTACCTGAAAGGGCACCAGATATTAATACCAGCTTCATCAATGGTTATCACGTTATTCGTCGAGGCTACGGGCATTGGGCAGTACACACTATTGATCTCAGCATCGAGCAGGCCAGTTTGAGCAGTCTGAAAACCCGCGGAAGTCTAACAAAAGGTCAATGAATGACATAGATTTATCATCTGGGACGAGCTGTGATTCTACTGAGCAGCGCAAAGATTCCACATAATCTCGAATAAAGCGTGATACTAAGGATGCATACAAGATTCCCAAAACAGTTTGTGATTTGGATCCGTTTGCTTGTATTTTCGTCCTGCCAGTTGTTTATCAGCCTATGCTTACGTCAATGTTGAAAATGTTCACCAATTAATTCTTAAGTCAATGGTTGGGCCCGTGTTGGAACCGATCTATCCCTTTACTATCTGAATCTCAATTTACTTCTACTTCTTCTTTCAAATACTGGCCGCCTTCAACTCGGTGCAGATTATGCCAGGTGTTCCACAACATTCAAAAGCATGTTTATTAGATAGTAATGGCATGCAATTCGTACAATACTGCATAGTCCGTCATCAATTGAGCGTTCGTGACGAACTTATCTACGTCATTCATGACTTAATAGATTATGACGTCATCCTACACGTCACATAGTTGACTATGACCTCATCCGATTGCTGGATAGTCTGGAAAGGACCAATACTAGTGATTGGGTCAGGGCAATGGTAGCTGTATCCGCTGTTCAATGGCACTACATTCCCTAACAGAGGGGAAACTCATCTGACTGGGACTTGTTGCTACATATGCTCTATCAACTTCTCCCAGTCAAATTAGTTTCAAAATATTCCATAAATTGTGTATTTAATTGTAATCTCATCAACGACATATAATTCGTACATTTTACTGACAGGCTTTTCGATTATCGTGACAGATCTACGTGATTTTGATTGTGACGCCAGCTAACATGCAACGTATTTGATAATGAGGGCAGAGTAACATATTGGACATCTCTAGTATTGCAACTGATGCTTTCTGGCACGGTACTTACTGTCATAGGCAATCAGAATCGACCTTTCCAAGTGTATCCATCTATCATATGACGCCCTAATCAACTACGCGACGTAGAATGACATCAGAATGAATGAAGTCATTGTGACGTCATGGATGACGTAGATAAGTACGAGCATATTTGAAGACGGACTATGCGCTGTTGTACGAATTGTATGTCTTTACTTTTTAATAAATAGGCTGTTGAATATTTTGTAACTGATTTGACAAGGCGCTGTTGCTGCCATATACAGCAACAGCACCCAGTCAAATTAGTTACAGAATATTCAACAGCTTACCTGTATAGCTTTCATGACATTGATAGTTAGGTCATTCGGGGATCGATAAATCCTAACACGACGAGGTGTAGGTGGAGCTTAGCCAGATGTGGGCGGGGAATAGCTAAATATAGAAAGGTCCATTAATATGGTGGCAGATTATATGATATATTCATATGTTACTGGTAGTGGCCGACATTAGTGGAAGACCAGGTGAATAATAAATCCCGAATTGTTATCTTTGAGAGAATGATAAGCACACTATAAAACAAAGGTTCCTGGACAGATTCAAGCATCTACACCAAGAATGTATACAGTTATCTGTAATAAGGCCAGCGATTTAAAAAACGAATACACGTTTGTATGAGTACTGCATTCTGCGGCTGTAGTAGTAGAAACACCGTATAGCTGCAATCAGTCCTTCTTCGGTTTTACCCACCGCGTCCTGTCCTCAGCCGAAATCCTTAGCTTCCTCACATCCATTCTTGACTTGAGTGTACCAAGTCCTGCTTTCTTGAGGCCACCTAGTAGCACGCTTAGCAGATTTATGCAATGACGTTCTCTTCTGGCTTTGTATTTGCTGGATCCGAGTAGGGAAAATCCCAATGCTCTCTGTGCTGGTTTGTCTACTGCCGTCCTTATCACAATCCCAAACATCGGCCATCTTTGCTGGGCGACATTTACATACAGCGACGACGTATTACACATCTTGATACACGTTTCCTGTTGTTTTATGTAGATTTATGATTTTTTTGAAAAGCAAATATTGAAATTACATAATTTAAAATCGTTATTCATATTGTCAACGATAATTTGAATAAAATGAATAGCAGAATTACATTTGGCAAACCTTTGAAAAAAGATCATGTCATTAGAATGAGTTTTCTCGAAAATGGAGATATTTTCGTGTTCTGGTTTTCTACACCGTCTAAGCAGGGCGATCATCTCTCCAGATACATCAGAAATGCGGATTTTAATAGGCCTTCGCATTTCTGGACATTCTATCAAATATCCGCACATCTTTCGTCCTTATATCACCAACATTTGTTTGCAAAATTGTAGGTAGACATGGTTACGCTAATTACCTGCAGCCTGCTGACAAGGGAACCCCTTTCAACATGTGTTGTTAAATCTGTACACCGGATTATATGCATACCTCTGCAATGTGTAATAGCTTAAATTAATGATTTGTATGCGTTCAACATGCTCACATATACAACCCTTGGAAGACACACACCGCGCACTCGCACACCATATCCGAAAAGTGCAAACCGCGTTCTCCTGCGTTTGTCAAAACTTATTTTTCGGACAAACAATCATGACAAGCAGGTCGTCCTGCGTTATAATGAACCTTTCCGAGTCTGTCTAGGCTCCTCCCATCTCTAGCTAAGCTCTACTCACATCACGCTCGTGTTGGGATCGATCGATCTCTGAACTCACTGACTATCCATTTCCAGAAAACTACACATGTAAGATGTTGAATATTTTGAAACTAATTTGACTGGGAGCTGTTGCTGCCTATGTCGGCAACAGCGGCCAGTCAAATTAGTTTCAAAATATTAATCAGCATGTTTATTAAATAGTAAAGACTTACAATTCGTACAATGTGTCGGACTATTAACTGTTTAAGACGAGCTATGTCGAGTGACTCATGATGTCATGATTATGATGTCATCCTACACGCCACTTAGTTGATCATGACGTCATATGGCGTCATATGATCAATGGATACAGTTGGAAAGGTCCATTCCGATGTGATCCGCATACATTTTTCAGGAAATAAATCAAATCAAAATGCAGCATAAAACTCATTTTAATTTGCGACTCACAAATGGTATAACACAGAAACAACAGGGTCACGTTAGACTCCTAACCATAGTTAGCTATGGCCAACTAGATTCCCAGTCGAACTTCAAATAGTTAACTAGCTAGTCAACTATAGCCGATCAAGCACCCCAGCTCGGTTCAGATGGTTAGTGCGAAATGCGCGTATGTTTCAAAATGGCTGACATCTATCGCTTGCCACGAATAAATGCATATAAAAATATAAATATTCACTACATAACGTAAGTTTGACGAGATTATACTTTCCCATTGTATTCCCATGTTCCCGAACCCATATTCCTTCCCACTGTATTTCCAAATTTTCTGCAATAGTAATTCAATGGGGACTCTGGTACCAACGAACTATAGTTAACTATCCAGCGTTCTACTGGGCATAGCAACTGCATATGTTCAGTAAACCTGCAAAAGTGCAACTTGACTCAGGTCTGATCGCCAGCAAATTGTAGCACAACTTTTCCCGTGATCGGAAATATCCTGCAAATCCGAATTATTTTGTTAATGTGGGAAAAAACCAGGATGGCGAGTGTCTCTAATCTCTGATTTGTCTTTTGTTGTATACAGTTTTACGAGCTTTTAGTTCTACTGTACACTGTGCAGATGGGCAATACACATTGTCGGATGCAACCAAAATGTATTTGAATTTCAGTCCTGATTGGTGTTTCTACATTAATTTTTTATTTCGTTGCCAGCATTGACAACATCTTTTAGATCTCCTGACTAAATCTATCCACGACTTTCTTGTTGACAATTGTTGCTTTTCAATAAGAGAATCGTGCATAGAATTAATCAGAATGTCCCATTTTTGGATACTTTACCTATATTCGTAAATATTTTTGTTGCAAAATGTCTGCATATTTCCCAATTCACTTTGGCATAGGTTAGCGTGTGTCTGCGTTGGCGCTATCCAAAAACAGCTACAGCATTCACGAATCTCGTTTCTTATTTTCAACGAGCCTTTCCTCGCCCGTAGTGTGTATGAGTACTGTATTCTGCGGCTGTAGTAGTAGAAACATCCGACAGCTGCAATCAGTCCATCTTTACATTTGACCACTGTGTCGTGTCTTCAACCAAAAGGCTTAGCCTCCCTAGGTACATGACTGTACCGTGTCCTGCTTTCTTGAAGTTACCTCGCAGTACGCGCAACATATCTATGCAATGAGGTCCTCTTGTGGCTTTATATTGGCTGGTTCCGGTAGGGCGAATTACACGGCCCTCTGTGCTGGTCTGTCGTCTGGCATCCTTAGAAAATGGCTAAAATGGACCGTCTTTGCTTGGCGACTGCTACGTAATACACATTGTGTACAGTACATCGTTGGAAATTATGCTGTCCGGTCATTGGTGTCTGGTGATGGTGTGGAGGTCTTTACAGTGGTACGCATTGGTACGCACCAGGCTTGTCTTGAGCTGCCTTTGGAACTTCCCAGCGGTTGCACTTGTAAAGCATCAATGGTACGCAGGTTACTTAGTACAGACACTGGGTTTATACCCTGGGCATATTTGATCTGGGAATCCACAGCTTCCAGAAGGACTAGAAAACTATGTTTCCCATAACGCAACAGTGCTGCAGAGCAGTGCGCCCAGGACTGTATTTTTAGTCCTTGGCTCGCCGCCACTAAGTGGATCGTCATATCTTTATCATCATGCGTTAATGATAGATGTATGTGGTGTACTCTGTTTTGACGCATTCATAAAGAGATTCATATTCATTAGTTTCCTTACATCTATTGGGGATAGTTCGACAATTGGTTATGTCAGGTTATTTTATCTCTAGCGGCATTCTCCGTATGGGCACGGGTGGTGGTGGGTGGGGTGTTCGTTCTTGCGGAATTTCCTCGCCCAGGTTCCAATTCAGCAGCAAGGGATAGATTATCTCCGTGTGGAGAGCCGATTGATGTCTCACACTTGACAGAATTGACTGTCGTGAGTCTCTTAACTCGTACTCTCAACTTGGTGTCTGCAAGTAGTAGGCTCACTAGACACAGCTGATCTTCACGGTAACTGTCATGGTGAGGTACATCTAGGATCTGTGCATGCTTAATTATGGTGAAGGCTGGTGGCATGTCAATGCCCATTTTGTAGAAATCCAAGTGTTTGGATATGGCGACTGACACACAATGCGCTGAGCCCATACAAGGTCAACGCAGCTGCGTCCACGTATGAATTCACTTTGACATGCTTTAGTGACGTCGTCGACCTTGCCTGGAATATGGCATTGTGTAACATTGGATGGGATTTTGCGTATGCTGCTGAGAAATACAACAGGCCGCAGATTGGCTGAGAGGTAGTTGTCTTCTTCCGCTTTTGTAGCGCGATAAGGGTGCCTTGACCTGCAGTTTTGATGCGAAGCTGGTGAATAAAGGCTGGATTGATTAAGTACGTGCTTGCAGTGGAAATCATAAAATAAGCCCACGGCTGTTAATAGTATTCTTACTGAGTCAAGTATATAAAAGTGATATTAATGACGTGTCACGTCAACTTATATTTACATATCTCATTTGCTCCCCTCCATTATCCATTGTGCTAGCCCTGTTCAAATGCCCCAAACACTTTAACCCCTCGCAGCCACCCGAATCGATGAAATATATTTGATGTATGAAATATTCTGCTTAATATTTGAAACTCATTTAACTGTATGCTGTTGCTGCTACAGCAATCGAAGTATGTTCAAACTATTCACCGTCTTACCGATCTTGTAATTGAGTCACTGGATGTTCAGGTTTTAGCCTTCAATGTCTAAATTTGGTTAAGAAAAAAAATGTCCTTATTGAATTTACATTTGCAGGTCAAGAGAAGACTATTTTTGAAAATGTATCACTGGAATGGCTGGTCCGGTTTAATATTTAAAAATAGGCTTCTCTTGGCTTGCAAATGGGCATTCCTCAAGACCACTGCAGAGGCCGGTTTAGCCGGTTTCATCGTGACGAGTTAAAGAGCTGACGTTATACAGTTGGTCTTAACACCAACCCAAGCACTGAGGCTGCTAATCACAATACCTATTGCATAAACAACTGTTCGTCAAATTGTTTCTCAAGATAAACACATCACGTTATCGCAAGCATAGCAGGTATATAATAAACCGGGACAACAACAAATATAATCAGAGAGGTTAATTTAGCCACGTCCGGCTGGACCAATGTCGGGTCGATTCTTTCAGATGGAAAATCTGGAAAATGATTGATGATATATCATTATGCGTTGAAATGAACCGCAATAATTAAATCATTCGATCTCATTTAGATTTGCGAGTCGACTAAAGAAGTTATGGAGAGGCCGGTACGATCTTTTCACATTTACGATTCGACGGAATCGTGAAATGAATGAATTTGGTTGATTGCTTATAAGTATCGTTTGGTTATTGGCGTTTTATCTAATATATTTGATCACGAGTTTGCTGTCATACCCTATGGGTTATACCGACGGTTACTCCATATTGCCATTAGTAAATACATTACATAACCCTCGCAGTAGGGCACGCTCGCTGAATAAGCGATATTGCCTTTAAGTAAATCTGTCCCACCAGAAATACAAAATAACTGGAATTTAAAAAATATATTGATGGAGTGTTTGAATTCATGAATCCAGTTTCTCAGTCAATCATATGACATCACAATCAACTACGTCAGTTGTAGTAGGTTGAGCTCATCATGAATTACGTCACGAATGACTCGATTTAGTCCGTGTTAAACGCTTAATAGTCCGCCCGGTTGCAGGAATTGTATGGCTTTACTATTTAATAACCATGTTAAATTGTGGAATATTTTGAAACTAATCTGATTAGGCGCTGTTACCGAAGGCAGCGACGGCACCCAATCGAATCAGCTTCAAAATATTTGACAGCTTAGTAGTGGAGCTGTGTAACATAGATATCCATATCTAGATAATCTAGCGAAATTTTGTCCACGTTTTACCCGTGGTGGAATCGATTTGAAACTTTAAAACGTGAAAAGGAATTCAACATTTCAATTTATCTACGTATGTAAGATGCAAAATATTTTGACCCTAGTTTAACTTTGAGCCGTTGCTAAAATAGGCAGCTACAGCTCCAACTCAGATCACTTTCAAAATATTTAACAGAATGGTTATTAAAATGTAAATTCATCAAAGTCACTTTAACAAACGACGTCATATGCGACCATTTTGATTGTGGCGATTACCAACTAGTGATGTATTTGATCATGACGTTAGATACTCGACCGGCATAACTTGTCCATCTGTTAAGAATACAACTCAAATGTATTTGTGGCACCTGTCGTGTCCATTTACTGAAGAAGCATTCCACCAATGGATGGATCCGGCATATTTCCCATGTATCTGACGTCAGCATAAAAAAGCACATGCTAGCTTACGGCGGAATTATAATGACGTCTACCTCCGTCATGAAAATCGAAAAATGAATTATATGACTTTGGTGTTTCACTTTAGTCTCAGGTATTTGAATTTAGGTTTCAAAGATTCAAATCGACCCAGACATGCGTGAATGTGTGCCGGGCATAGCTAGAAATAGATCCCTCAATTATCCATGCCTTTCAGAATCAACGAACTTCAAAAACCTCCAAGATAACGCATGATACTTGGACAGTACTGAGTCAATACCGGGACATACTGGCCCACTACAGCCCCAGCAACATCTGTTATCAAGGATGTTACTAGCGCGCTGAAAACATAATGCAGCGTCTAAGCTACGCCCGGTGAACTTTAACAGTTAGTTTTAAGTCTAGTTCTGTTTCAGTATTTCGAACTAAAATTCGGACTTCATATAATTAAAAATTACCCCCACTCAACACGTTGTGCAAAAAAAGCACCAGCAATTGCACATTTCCCCATGTAACGTTAGAAATTGAAATCCCGTGACGAACTAATCCAAATAATTGCAGGCAAACTAAAAATTGAGAATCTCTTTATGAATCAAGCCAAAACTCACAAGTACCTATCGTTAAAGCATGAAACTAAAGAAATTGACGAACCAATTTTATTCGTGGGAGCGAACCCTGGGGGAATGTAAAGTCCTGAACTCACTGTTCTGCAGTACTGCTGACATTGTTACACGCTACGCCATGGGGAACATAACTTTCAGGCCCTCCTGGAAGTTATGGATTCGTAGATCAAAAATGCCCTTGACAAAAAAATTACTTTTATACAACGCAACCTGCGTATCCTTGATGCGTGCAGCTTAACAACTTGGCAGCTCCAAAGTAGGCTCTAGATAAACTTGAAGACGGCCACCGCGAAAACCTTCGCACCGTCACTGACCACAGATGGTATAATTTGCGCCGATGGACTATGCAAGATGTGTATCGCCGCTGTCTGTAGAGGTTGCCCACCAATGAGTGTCCATGTTTGGCCATGTGCTAGGAATGCCAGAAGACGCACAAGCACGGGGAACCTTGTAATTCACTCTACCTTGAACAGGCAAATAAAGACAGCCATTGCATACATATGTTACGGGTGCCGCGATGTGACCTCAAGAAAGCAGGACTCGGTAGCTTCAGATCAAGAATAGACATTCGGAAGCCAAAGGACTGTTTATAGTTGCAAGATGTTACTACTAATATTACAGCCACAGAATACAGTAATCTTACATACGTGTAGTTGAAATTTAAAATACATTTTATTTGCTTTTGGTGTAAATTAATTAGGCCCAGTGCAATACAATCGTATTTTGTGCGATACAATCGTGGCAGTAAGGCCAAACATGTGTTGATATGTTAAAGAACATGTTGTGAATGCATGACTGGATGTATGGATGGGTGGGCGTGTGGGTGTGCGTGTGTGGGTGTGTGAATGGTTGGATGGATGGGTGGGTGGGTGGGTGGGTGGGTGGGTGGGTGGGTGGGTGGGTGGATGGATGGATGAATGATTTTATTTATACCGAAATCATTGTACAATAATATGAGGAATATACATAATAGTGTTTATTTAGAGCAGGTATTTCGACAAGATTGCTGTATGATCGTAAGTATATTATAGTTATAATTTAGAATAAATAAGATGAGATTGATGTACGTAGATATAGATTTACGTGCTTACAGAACTAATGGAGGATTTCAGCTTATCCATCAATCATATGACGTCATAATCAACTACATGACGTGTAGGTTGGCGGCATACTCAATGGCGTCATGAATGGCCTAAACGATTAATTGATGCCGGACTAAGTTTTGTTCTACGAATTGTGTCTTTTCTATCTAATAAGCGTGCTGTTGAACATAACTAAAATGACTGGGCGCTGTTGCTGCCATATACAGTAACAGCACCAAGTCATATTAGTTTCAAAATATACAACAGCTTACCTTTATGGTTTTCCGGAACTGTATAGTCAGGGAGTTCAGGGATCGCTCGATCCCAACACGCTGAAAGTGTCGGTGGAGCGTAGCGAGAGGTGGACGACGACGACGACCACGACGACTGTGGCGACGATGCCGATGTCGGGGACGTCGACGACGGTGACAACAACGACGACGACGGTGGCGACGGTTGCGACGACGATGACGACGACGACGACACGATTTCTTACCTTGTTTATTCCACTATATCGCGAGCTTGTTTCTCCTCTGTATTCAGATTCTATCAGTATTCACAATCCATCCATAGCGCGCGGTATAGACTCCATGCAAGGGTTGTCTTGTAAATCCATCATGATCACGAAGGCTTCGTAACCGTAGTTTCGAACAAAGTCGTCCAATTACACAAGGCTTAGTTGCCGCGTTAGTCGATGGCTACATTCTACATTCTCTACTGGGCATTCATACGGACTGGTCAAGAACTGAAAGAGCAAAACAGATGAAATGTGCTATTAGATGGGAATGTAGAAATGGCAAACGCTCCACCCCACGAGGCAGCTTATTGAGCCGTGCTGGAGCAATACCGGGCCTGAAGTAACGTGTGCTAACAGGCTAGCTGTGACAGTTGGTGTTAGTTGTAATGGAGTAATCCACTTTCAGCTATGCCCCGCCCATATATATATATATATATATATATATATATATATATATATATATATATATATATATATATATATATATATATATATATATACACCTGTGCAAAAGTTAAGCACCAGCAAAAACAATAGAACGTAGAAACATGATGGTACAACTAGGCTGCCATACTTTTTGTCCCCGCGTTAGCTGACATAATTCCAAGTACGAAATGCACATGCATGCATGACTTCACGCCGCTTGATGTCCGTGCGTGGCGGGAAACAGCACACGTGTTCAGTTATGTAAAAGTGCAGTTTGAGGTGTAGAACATTACATACAGATTTAGGCGACAAGATTAGGAATTTTGTGTTCATGACCGTGGTTTATGTGTACAGAGAGAATTAGCTCTTGATTGTGAACCGCTATGGCAAGACGAAGGTTAAGTGATCGTGTGAAATGGCAAATCATAGGCATGCATACCACTGGTATGTCATGCAGAGAGATTGGCAGACAGCTGAACATTAACCATACTGTAATCAGTCGTTTGATTGCAAAACATGGGCAAACTAACGAGGTGAAGGACAGGCCTAGATCTGGAAGACCGAAGAAGACTACTGCCCGTGATGATCGAGCACTAGTACGCCTTGTTAGGAGATCTCCATTCACCAACAGCAGAGTGCTCAGCCAGCAATGGGAAACGCGCAATAGAGTGTCAATGTCTACCGTCAAAAGGAGACTGTATGCTGCTGGTATGAAAGCTAGGAGACCTGTCAGACGTCCTCTCCTCACTGCACACCACAAAGAGGAGCGTCTGAGGTGGTGCAACGAAAGAAGACACTGGAACATGAGATCCTGGAGACGGGTACACTGGACCGATGAAAGTCGGTTCCTGCTTCATGCCACAGATGGTCGAACTCGTGTATGGAGGTCCAGACTCACGGCGTACGACCAACGTACCATCATGGAAGAAGTTCCATTTGGTGGAGGTTCCGTTATGATATGGGGGTGCATCTCATTTGATTGTAAGCTGGATCTGTTGACTGTACCTGGAACACTAAATGGACAAAGATATCAAGATTCCATACTGGATAGAGTTGTGGTGCCTCATTTTGTAAATCATGCACCTGGAACCCACCCTATATTCATGGATGACAACGCCCGACCACATCGTGCTAGAGCTGTGCATGACTACCTCCGCCAGAATGCCATCGAAACCCTACCATGGCCAGCAAGGAGCCCTGACATGAACCCTATTGAGCATATCTGGGACATTCTGGGAATCATGGTGAGGAGGGATCCTCCTGTGCAGAACCTACAGGAATTAACAGACGCACTCCATCTTGAATGGCAACGAATACCACAATGGCGTATCAGTCGGTTGGTGACCAGCATGAGACGTCGTGTCCAGGCCGTCATCCAGGCACAAGGTGGATATACCCGGTATTAATAATGACAGTCTCAAACTCGTGCACAGATGTTAAACTTCGTTTTCAGACACCATTAATGACAATCTAGCCACGTGTGTCAACTGTAGGGCAATAGTTGTCAGTTGTGTCAACGTAACCATATTCAGGCCTCGTTTTCAAGTTCAAACAAAAACATACAGTGTTTCCCCACCATCATAATCAGCATTCCTCTAGTTGCATTATTACCTCTTGCGCTAAGATGGATGGGTACATAAATGTTTATGCTCTCGCTTTCTTCATAGCACATGAATATACCCTCGCATGTGCGTAAAAATAGGGTGGTGCTTAACTTTTGCACAGGTGTATATATATATATATATATATATATATATATATATATATATATATATATATATATATATATATATATATATATATATATATATATATATATATATATATATATATATATATATATATATATATATATATATATAGCTAAGCTCCACCCACCTTTGCATGTATTGAGATCGATTGAACCCTGCCTTCCCAGAATCCAAATATCATGGTAACTATGCAAGTGACCTGTTGAGTATTTTGAAACTAATTTGACTCGGTGCTGTTACTGCATATGACGGAAGTAGATACGCCATTAATTACGCATTATGAGTGTTATGTCAATCTGCATGCGAGTTAATTGTCTATGACGTCATGTACATAAGTGACAGATCCGACTCATCTAATAGTACACGTTGGTCTGTCGATTGGCCTGCCTGTCAATCGTTCCGTTGGTCTGTCAGTCAGAGTAAAATTAATGACGAAGTCACTCAATCCCTACGTCGTAACCATAGCACGTCCCACTTGATTGTAACCAATTCCAGACTGAAAGACAGACAAGTAAACCGACTTATACGAGCGGCGAGTTCTCTGACTTTAAATTGCAATTTTCCACAAAAACAACCTAGCTTATCTCATTTGCGCATCCAAGTAAATTCACGCTACATACACGATATAACGGTATAATAAAAGAAAATACTTAAGACTAAATGACTGGAAGCTGTGAAAATTCGTTTCAACATATTTAAAATCATCCTTGTAGGGTGACTTTGATCTTATGATATAGATGTCAATGGATAGGTGTACCTAACACTCATCACGCGATCCCGCGCAAACTAAGAATATCACAGTACGTAGCCAACCTTTTATACATGGCGAGGTAGATCAAACCCCAGGATGGTAATGGTTAGATGTCAAATTCAGAAGTGCATCTACACTACGATTCTACATAGCGAGTCTCGCGTGATGCCTTCTTTTGGTATAATCTACCCCACACGCGTGGAGAAAACAATGAACACTAAGCGCATGTATACGCACGCATGCACGCTCACACGGGCACACGCACGTACTCACGAACGCGCGCACTCACGCAAGCACGCAAGCACGAAGGCGCACACGCACGCAAGCACGCACGCACACACTCACACTTTATTGGAAATGTCTTTAAGCATCAATTCTTAGAACGCAAGAAAAGATGTTCGGAATCCAATCAGACACTTATATCTTGATATCTAGGGTGCAACTAATTATAGAAATATTGTCATGGAAATAGTTTACAGCCCATTAGCGGCAGAAAGTTAGCCGAGAAGCTGCGCTCTTGGGCAGCGTATCGAACATATGCCTATAGGTTGCTATGCGAGTATATACATCAATGCTGATAATACTGGGAAGCAATATGTATGAAATAGTTATGGCACTTTGAGAGCAACATTTTTCAGTTAAATCATTTTTATGAGTTTAGCATGTTTTAACCGTAATTCCTTTTGAAACCTTGTCCAAGCGTGCATCGGTATATAAATGGTCACCAGAAACGCGCGCAGACTCCATCGACACGTATGGTTAGTTAACGTCATTAGTCAAGAGGTGTCTATCCCATTGGTGGTCTTCTGAGTGCGCTCACCCAAGCTCAAAATGATGCTAATACTATTTTCTATCACACGGCTATGAAGAAGGAGACAGATTGGCAGAATTACGAGAAACCCCGGCGCGGTGACCAGAACTTAGACAGGAATTCTTCGACATAGCGGCAAGTGTGAACGAGATCTTTCTACATCATAGTCACGTATCGCATCTGTAACACAATTTGGTAAATCTTGAATATTACACGTAGCGTGATTGATGGATATATGGAGACAGTGTGAGGGAGAGACACAGCTTGAAATAAGGAAACTTGAAATAAGGAAACATTGTGGGAATGAGAGAAGCAGACGGACCGAGTGACAGGCAGGCGGGAGGGTTGGTGGGTGGTGGGGGTTGGTGGGCGTGTACACATGCAGGCTGCGTTTGCTGGGCGTGCTAGCGGGCGGGCGTGTAGGTGGGTGGACGGGTGGTAGCGGTGGTAGTCTAGGGCAGACAAGCAGACAGTGTGGGCATGTGATGGATGGGCAGTCTCATGTAGACAGGCAGACAGTGTGGGTAGGTGGCGGTCAGGCAGTCGCGGACATACAGGCAGACAGTGTGGGCAGTTAGATGGGCCAGCGGATAGCAGACAGGCATCCAGTATGGGCAGTTTGATGGACTGGTGCATGGCAGACAGGCAGAATGTCTGGACAGGCAGTGGGCGGGCAGTCTCTGGCAGACAGGCAGACAGTGAGAGGGTTAGATGGCCCAGTGGATGAGAGTCAATAAGACAGTGTGGGCGGTTTGATGGCCCGATGGATGACAGCCAGGCAGACAGTGTGGACAGTTAGATGGACCAGAGGATGACAGACATGTATATAGCGTAGGAAGATAGATGGACCGGTGGATGGCAGGCAGGCAGACAATGGGAGTGGGTAAATTGACTGGTTGATGAGAGACGGGTAGACATGTAGGTGGTTAGATGGACCGGTGGATGACAGACATGCAGACAGTATGGTCGGTTAGAAGGACTGATCGATGATAGTCAGGCAGACAATGGGAGCGGTTAGATGGGCCTGTCGATGACAGACAGGGAGACCGTATGGGCGGTTACCTAGACTGGTGGATGACAGACATGCAGATGGTTTGGGCAGTTAGATGGAATGGGGGATGTCAGACAGGCACACAGTGTGGGCGGTTAGATGGACCTGCTTATGACAGACAGGCGGACAGTGTGGCCGGTTAAATGGACCGGTGGCTGGCAGCCAGTCACGGTGTGGCTGCTTAGATGGACCGGTCGATGACAGACAGGCACACAGTGTATGGGGTTAGATGGAATGCTCGATGAGAGACAGGCAGACAGTATGGGCGGTTAGATGGAGCGGTGGATGACAGACAGTCAGACAATGTGGGCCGTTAGATGAACCAGTGGACGACAGACAAGCCGACAGTGTCAGTGGTTAGATGGACCTTTAGATGACAGACATGCAGCCAGTGTGGGCGGTTAGATGGACAAGTGGATGACGGACAGGTGTGTAGCGTAGGCGGTTAGATGGACCGGTGGATGGCAGGCAGGCAGACAGCATGGACGGTTAGATGGACCGGAGGATGCCAGGTAGCCAGACAATGGGAGCAGTTAAGTGGAGCGGTTGATGAGAGACGGGCAGACAGTGTGGTCGGTTAGACGGACTGATCGATGATAGGCAGGCAGACATTGGGAGCGGTTAGATCAACCTGTCGATGACAGACATGCAGACCGTATGGCCAGTTAGATAGACTGGTGGATGACAGACATGCAGATGGTTTGGGCGGTTAGATGGAATGGGGGATGTCAGACAGGCCGACAGTGTCGGTGGTTAGATGGAGCTTTGGATGGCAGACACACAGACAGTGCGGGTGGTTAGATGGACAAGTGGATGACGGAAAGGTAGTGTGGGCATTGAGATGGACGGGTGGATGACAGACAGACAGACAGTGAACGGTTAGATGGGCTGGTAGATGATAGTCAGGCAGATAATGTTACTGGTTAGATGGACTGGTTGATGACAGACACGGAGACAATGGGAGTGGCTAGATGGGCCGATGGGTGACAGGCAGGCAGCCAACGGGAGTGGTATAGATGGACTGGTTGATGACAGACAGTAGATATTGTGCGCGGTTAGATCGGCCAGTGGATTGCAGACAGGCAGACAGTGTGGATGGTTAGATGGTCAAGCGGATGACAGACAGGCAGGCAGTGTGGGCATTCAGATGGACTCGCGGATGACAGACAGGTAGACAGTGTGGCGGTTTGATGGAACGCTGGATGAGAGCAAGGCGGACAGTGGGAACAGCTAAATGGGCCGGAAAATCACCGCCAGACAGACAGTGTGGGCGGTTAGATGGGCTGGTGGATGACAGAAAACCAGACAGTGTGGCCGGTTAGATCGACTGGTCGATGCTCGGCAGGCAGACAATGGGAGCGGTTAGATGGACATGGCAATGACAGACAGGCAGACAGTATGGGCGGTTAGATAAACTGGTGGATGAGAGACAGGCAGACAGTTTGGGCAGTTAGATGGAATGGGGGATGTCAGACAGGCACACAGTGTGGGCGGTTAGATGGACCTGCTTATGACAGACAGGCGGACAGTGTGGTCGGTTAAATCGACCGGTGTCTGGCAGCCAGTCACTGTGTTGCTGCTTAGATGGACCGGTCGATGACAGACAGGCACACGGTGTATGGGGTTAGCTGGAATGCTCGATGAGAGACAGGCAGACAATATGGGCGGTTAGATGGAGCGGTGGATGACAGACAGTCAGACAATGTGGGCCGTTAGATGAACCAGTGGACGACAGACAAGCCGACAGTGTCAGTGGTTAGATGGTCAAGCGGATGGCAGACAGGCAGGCAGTGTGGGCATTCAGATGGACTCGCGGATGACAGACAGGTAGACAGTGTGGCGGTTTGATGGAACGCTGGATGAGAGCAAGGCGGACAGTGGGAACAGCTAAATGGGCCGGGAAATCACCGCCAGACAGACAGTGTGGGCGGTTAGATGGGCTGGTGGATGACAGAAAACCAGACAGTGTGGCCTGTTAGATCGACTGGTCGATGCTCGGCAGGCAGACAATGGGAGCGGTTAGATGGACATGGCAATGACAGACAGGCAGACAGTATGGGCAGTTAGATAAACTGGTGGATGAGAGACAGGCAGACGGTTTGGGCGGTTAGATAAACTGGTGGATGAGAGACAGGCAGACAGTTTGGGCAGTTAGATGGATGGGGGATGTCAGACAGGCACACAGTGTGGGCGGTTAGATGGACCTGCTTATGACAGACAGGCGGACAGTGTGGTCGGTTAAATGGACCGGTGTCTGGCAGCCAGTCACTGTGTTGCTGCTTAGATGGACCGGTCGATGACAGACAGGCACACGGTGTATGGGGTTAGCTGGAATGCTCGATGAGAGACAGGCAGACAATATGGGCGGTTAGATGAACCAGTGGACGACAGACAAGCCGACAGTGTCAGTGGTTAGATGGTCAAGCGGATGACAGACAGGCAGGCAGTGTGGGCATTCAGATGGACTCGCGGATGACAGACAGGTAGACAGTGTGGCGGTTTGATGGAACGCTGGATGAGAGCAAGGCGGACAGTGGGAACAGCTAAATGGGCCGGGAAATCACCGCCAGACAGACAGTGTGGGCGGTTAGATGGGCTGGTGGATGACAGAAAACCAGACAGTGTGGCCGGTTAGATCGACTGGTCGATGCTCGGCAGGCAGACAATGGGAGCGGTTAGATGGACATGGCAATGACAGACAGGCAGACAGTATGGGCAGTTAGATAAACTGGTGGATGAGAGACAGGCAGACGGTTTGGGCGGTTAGATGGGCAGGTGGATGGCAGACATGCACACAGTATGGGCGGTTAGATGGACCTGTTTATGACAGACAGGCAGACAGTGTGGCCGCTTAAATGGGCTGGTGGCAGTCAGAGAGACAGCATGGGCTGTTACATGGACTGGTGGGCGGCAGACAGGCACACAGTGTATGTGCTTAGATGGGCCGCCGGTGGCAGACACGCACACAGGGTTGGTGGTTAGATGGACTGCTCGATGGCAGACAGGCAAACAGTATGGGTGGCTGGATGGACTGGTGGATGACAGATAGGCAGCCGGTGTGGGCGGTTAGATGGAACTGTCTATGAGAAACAGGCAGACAGTGTGGGCGGTTAGCTGAGCATGTGTAGTTAGACGGGTCGGTTGATGGCAGACAGAATGACAGTGTGAGCCGTTAAACGGAACAGTGGATGACAGACAGGAAGACAGTGTCAGTGGTCAGTTGGGCCGGTGGGTGACCGACGGGCAGCCAGTATGGGCTGTTAGATGGACATCTGGCTGACAGATAGGCAGACAGTACAGGTGGTTACATAGACTAGTTGATGACAGGCAGGCAGACAGTGTGGTTGGTTAGATGGACCGTTGTGGGACAGAGAGGCAGACAATGCGGGCGGTTATTTGGGTCGGTCGATGGCAGACAGGCAGATAGTGTGGATGGTTAAATGGGCATGTGGCTCACAGATAGGCAGACAGAGCTGGCGGCTACATGGACTGGTTGATTGCAAACAGGCAGACAGTGTGGGCGGTTAGATGATCCTGTGGATGGCAGACAGGCAGACAGTGTTGGTAGTTAGTTGGACCAGATGATGGCAGACAGGCAGACAATGTGAGCCGTTAGATAGCGAGGTGGATGACAGACAGGCGGACAGTGTCGGTGGTTAGATGGACCGGTGGCTGATAGACAGGCAAACAGTACGGGCGGGTTAGATGAACCGTTGTCGGACAGACAGGCACCCACTGTGGATAATTAGATGGGCCGGTGTATAGCAGACAGTCAAACAGTGTAGATGGTTAAATGGACAACTGGCTGACAGATAGGCAAACAGTTCCGGCGGTTACATGGATTGGTTGATGACAGACAGGCAGACAGTGAGGGCGGTTAGATGGACCGGTGGATAGCAGACAGGCAGACAGTGTGGGTAGTTAGATGGACCAGTTGATGGCAGACAGGCAGGCAATGTGAGCCGTTAGATAGCGAGGTGGATGACAGACAGGCGGACAGTGTCGGTGGTTAGATGGACCGGTGGCTGATAGACAGGCAAAGAGTACGGGCGGGTTAGATGAACCGTTGTCGGACAGACAGGCACCCACTGTGGATAGTTAGATTGGCCGGTGTATAGCAGACAGTCAAACAGTGTAGATGGTTAAATGGACAAGTGGCCGACAGATAGGCAGACAGTTCCGGCGGTTACATGGATTGGTTGATGACAGACAGGCAGACAGTGAGGGCGGTTAGATGGACCGGTGGATGGCAGACAGGCGGAGAGTATGGGCGGTTAGATTGCTAATTGAATGACGGACAGGCAGGCAGTGTGGGAATTCATATGGACCCGTGGATGGCAGACAGGTAGACAGTGTGGCGGCTTGATGGAACGATGGATGAGAGCAGGGCAGACAATGGGAACAGCTAAATGGGCCGGGAAATCAGCGCCAGACAGACAGCGTGGGCGGTTAGATGGGCTGGGGGATGACAGACAAGCTGACAGTATGGCCAGTTAGATCGACTGGTCGATGATCGTCAGGCAGACAATGGGAGCGGCTAGATGGACCTGGCGATGGCAGACAGGCAGACAATATGGGCGGTTAGATAGACTGATGGATGACAGACAGGCATACGGTTTGGGCGGTTAGATGGACAGGTGGATGGCAGACAGGCACACAGTATGGGCGGTTAGATGGACCTGTTTATGACAGTGTGGTCGCTTAAATGGGCTGGTGGATGACAGTCAGAGAGACAGCATGGGCTGTTAGATGTGTGTGGCAGACAGGCGCACAGTGTGTGTGTGCTTAAATGGGCGACTGATGGCAGACACGCGCACAGGGCGGGCGGTTAGATGGACTGCTCGATGACAGACAGGCAAACAGTGTGGGTGGCTAGATGGACTGGTGGATGACCGATGACTCGATGGCAGACAGGCAGACAGTGTGTGCCGTTAGATTGGTCGGTGGATGGCAGACAGGCAGCCAGTGTGGGCGGCTAGATGGACCTGCCGATGACAGATAGGCAGACAATGGGCGGTTAGATTGACTGGTGGATGACATATAGGTAGGCAGTGCGGGCGGTTACATGGACTAGTTGATGACAGACAGGCACACATTGTGGTTGGTTAAATGGACCGTTGTGGGACAGTGAGGCAGACAATGCGGACGATTAAATGGGTCGGTCGATGGCAGACAGGCAGACAGTGTGCATGGTTAAATGGACATGTGGCTGACAGATAGGCAGACAGTGACGGCGGTTGGATGGACTGGTTGATTGCAGACAGGCAGACAGTGTGAGCCGTTAGATGGAGCGGTGGATGACAGACAGGCAGACAGTGTCGGTGGTTAGATGGACTGGTGGGTGATAGACAGGCATACAATGTGGACAGTTAGATGGGCCGGTGTATAGCAGACCGTCAAACAGTGTAGATGGTTAAATGGACAAGTGGTTGACAGATAGGCAGACCGTGCCGGCGGTTAAAGTGACTTGTTGATGACAGACAGGCAAACAGTATGGGCCGTTAAATGGAGCATTGGATGGCAGACAGGCAGACAGTGTCGGTGGTTAGTTGGGCCGGTGGATGACCGACATGCAGCCAGTGTGGGCGGTTAGATGGACCTGTCGATGACAGATAGGCAGACATTGCGGGCTGTTACATGGACTGGTTGATGACAGACATGCAGACAGTGTGGTTGGTTGGATGGACCGTTGTGGAGGCAAACAACACGGGCGGTTATTCCGGTCGGTCGATGGCAGACAGGCAGACAGTGTGTGTGGTTAAATGGGCAAGTGGCTGACAGATAGGCTGACAGTGCCGGCGATTACATGACATGGTTGATTGCACACAGGCAGACAGTGCGGGCGGTTAGATGAACCTGTGGATTATCAGACAGGCAGACAGGATGGGTAGTTAGATGGACCAGTTGATGGCAGACAGAGAGATGGTGTGGGCCGTTAGACGGAGCGATGGATGACAGACAGGCAGACAGTGCGGGCTGTTAGATGGACCGGTAGATGGCAGATAGGCAGATAGTGTCGGTGGTTAGATGGGCCGGTGGATGATAGACAGGCAAACAGTATGGGTGGTTAGATGGACGGTTGTCGGACAGACAGGCAGACAATGTGGACAGTTAGATGGGCCGGTCTATAGCAGACAGTCAAACAGTGTAGATGGCTAAATGGACAAGCGGCTGACTGATAGGCAGACAGTGCCGGCGGTTACATGGACTGGTTGATGACCGACAGGCATACGGTGTGGGTGGTTAGATGGACCGGTGGATGGCAGGCAGGCAGACAGTATGTACGGTTAGATGGGCCGGTGGATGGCAAACTGGCAGACAGTGTGTGCGGTTAGATGGGCCAGTGGATGGCAGATAGGCAGACTGTGTGGGCGGTCAGATGGACCGTTGCTATTTACCACAATAATTTCAACGCATGAAATCGTTTTAAAATACAGAAAATTGTGCACTAAACAGAATTAGCTCAACCACTCTTGTGCCATCTTAACCGTATAATCGTTAAATAGCACCTCTGCAGTGGTTGTTGAGGAATGCCCATTTGCCGACCATGAGAAGGCTATTTTTGAAACTTACTACTAAAATGACTGGCTCTGTAACAGAGCCAGTCATTCTAGTTTTAAAATGTTAAAAATAATCTTCTCTTGGCCTGCAAATGGACACTGACTGAGAGACCATTTTGATTTACTTGAACATTTAATCATCAAGCCGACACTATTTTACTAAATTCCAGTCGTAAGTTTACAAAAACCGCAGTCTTTTGGCCAGCAAATCGTCATTCACCGAGCAAGGCCACTCCTTATTGCGGAAGGTAAGGCAGATTATCAACTTCCGCAAAATCACATATCAATCCTTAAATACTCGGTTCCTTCTATAGTGAATTGCGCAAAGCTATCAACATTTCAGCAAGATGGCAACCCTTTCTATGTGGCGACTTCCACGCCAAACATGGAAAACAAAAACTAAGCAAAACCGACAAACAAACAGGCTTTGATTCGTGCATTGGGTTATATGGTGTGTACAACGCAATATTAATGGGGACGCATTAGCTCCCACCATCTGAACGTATGGCTTATGTGCAAAAAGCACAGCCTTTAAAGTTCCTGTGCGGCCATTGGAAACATGAACATGACACATAGCTGACAAGAAAACTAAAAACGCACAAGCAATCTTTAAGCAGACTGATTAGCTGTTGTGCAAGGTAAATGCAAAATTGGTCATCAGAGACTCACGATCTTACGGTTATACATCGCGACGTGTAGGCAGGAGTAATGCACCTTAACTTGAACCACGAACCAGCGAATACTCGTTAACGGATTGATCAAATATGCATCATCTACACGCGACCCTAAAACTGAAATCACATTCAACCACAAGGTTTCAAATCCAACAGACGTCAATCTCATCTAGGGATCGCATAGGAAAATACTAATTTAGAATATAGCCATGGGTGTCCCTAACTGTAAATCAAACGATGCCTTAGGTAAAGTCCTGAAATGCGTGGTGACATCAGCTGCTAAAAACATCAGTGTAGCCTAAGAATAACAACCAAAAGAAATCATATGTTGACTATCCGATTGTTGAAGAGTCTTAGCTGCAGAGTACGCCGTGCCCATAATATATATAAACGCTGTCGAATTGAACACCAAACTGGACTAAAACATAATCGCAATACGATCATACGCCAATCAGCGAACGTTTAAGAGAATTTTTCACGGAAAGACCAAATGATCTGGTAAGCGGGATCAGGTCCATCGATGATTGTTGAGAAAAATGTTCAGAGCAAGCAAGGCATTACAAATCAATATTCCACAACTACAAATTTCTGTGCATAACTCTGGCGGCCACTTAATCGGTCCTACCCTAGCAAAGTGTTGCATACTCAACGAGTGGTTCAAAGATCTATTCACAGACACAAAAAACCCCGAACTTCTTCCAATAACAGAAGCAGAAGTTAGAACAGCTTTCACATCCCTAGCGAATGGTTATGCATGCCGATCTGACGTCATTACTAACGAACTCCTTAAATAGGCAGACACTATTATCTCGACGCAAATTGCACACGTCACAACCTCTTTGACCACCACCCTACCCCTATCAGTATTGAAAAATTTGCCGGAAACTGCCAAAGTCGTTTTAAGAGAGGACGTACCTGTGCTGGCATAATCGGGGCACAAAGAATTATCTCATCAGTAGTACTATCAGTGCATTGGGAATGCTCCAAGATAGGAATCGAAATGTCACGTGTCACGGACTATTTCCAGTAACTGCAAAACAGCTCAAGGTCGCAAGCCTCACCGTGACTGAAGCCAAACAGAGTTTACTCAGGATGCCTATCGGGCACACACGCACGCACGCGCTCACACACACACACGCACGCACGCACGCACGCACTCACGCACGCACGCACGCACGCACGCACGCACGCACGCACGCGCGCACGCACGCACGCACGCACGCACGCACGCACGCACGCACGCACGCACGCACGCACATCAGTGTACTAAGAAGTGGAGGAAGAGCAGATTCTTGGTTACCCTCATCTGTAGATCTACCGATATTGGACCTCCTCGTGTAACAGAAAATTAGGGTACGAGGCAGTGAACAAGATACAGTGGAGAAGGATGGAGAAGAACTGCTTGCAGCTGAAAGAAGTGTTTACTTCTTCAGCTGTATACCACACGCGCTCATCACCATCATCAAGGCAGATCCATTTCGCTTCGTTAAAGGGATGCTAATCCCATCTAAAATGTTCTATTTCACAGATAGATTATGGTTTATAGATTCCATATCATTTTTATCATGTCCCATTCCCCTAACTGTATCACATTTATCTGCTTTGTATAATCGCGCGAATATTGAAGAGTGATCGCCACAATTGTGTCTCCTCTAGCGATAGTGTGTAATGACATGCGTGTGCCAACGCATTACACTCATTATTATGTAGCACTCATCTTGTTGAATATTTTGAAACTAATTTTACTGGAGGTTGTTACTGCCTATTGCAGCGACAACTTCCATTCAAATTAGTTCCAAAATATTCAACAGCTTCACTGTTGGGTTGCTTTTATACCACATTGTAACGCTATATTTGGCACCTCTATGACTGAGCGCATATACCAAGGCAGACGCGTTAAGCTTTTTCTGATTGGTTGAAAAGTAAATCATAACAGCCATCATACGCTGCAGAAATCTACCTACATTTAGCTACTAAAACCCGAATATCTTTCTTTGACGGGACGATAAAAAGCTTAACATTGTAAAGCTATAGTTGGCACCTCTATGACTGAGAGCATGTACCGAGGCAAACGCGCTAAGCTTTTTCTGATTGGTTGAAAAGTAAATCATAACAGCCACCATGAGATGTAGAACTCTACGAAGATTTAGCTACTAAAACCCGAACATCTTTCTTTGACGGGATGATAAAAAGCTTTAAATCGCAAACATAGTTTATGAGTGGCCTATTGGATCATCTGTATAGATATCATGAGATTAGGTTAGTTATCCTTTAATGATGGACATCTGTGCACACACTTCTGTCTATCCCCATACCATTAATACCTTGTTGCTGAATCTAACTTCTATAAACTGCAGTTCAACATAAGCATCGTAGGGTATATCAATGGCTTTCGGCGTGCCGTTTTATATTTTACAAAGAGCAGATACTGTCGGGGGTGGGGCGATGGGTATCATCTAGCGTGCATTTTTGCCATTATTCTCGATATTTGTTCTCGGATTCTTTTCTGGCTTCTTACTTCGCTGTAGCACCATCTCTGTGTACTCTTCCGTAGTAAGAGAAAACTCTATCTTAGCTAAGCTGTGCCCTCTCTGTGTGCCTGACTGACAACACAGCCCCCACCTAGGAATCATTATTTCAAGGTAGCTATGCAGATAAATTGTTGAATATTTTAATACTAATTTGTCTGGAAGCTGCTAATGCCTATGGTTAATGGACCTTTCAATTTTAGCTATGTCCCGCCCATATCTAGCTAAGCCCCACCCACACCTCGCTCGTGTTGGGATCGATCAATCTCTGACCTCTGTGACTATTAATTTCCAGAAAACTATACACGTAAGCTATTGGATATTTTGAAACTAATTTGACTGGCCACTGTTGCTGCCATAGTCCAGTCAAATTAGTTTCAAATTATTCAACAGCTTGTTTATTAAAAAGTAGAGACATACAATTCGTGCCCGTGTCGGACTATTAAGAGCTACGGACGGGCCAAATATAATCATTTATGATTTAATGATTATGAGGGCATTCTATACGCCGCTTATCTGATTATGACGTCATATGACGTCAGATTATAGATATATACTCTGGAAAGGAAATCCACTATATTATAAACTTGAGTATGTAATGGTATGCTCGCATTCTATGATCTATGTGAATGTGCTCTCGCTGTGAGCTATGGATCCCAGACTAATGCGTACATAATCGCACAACAATGCGCCATGGCGTATTTAAGATTCTTGTCTTTTATTAATATACGAGAGCATTACATCTAAGTCTATTGCACGAGGACATCACTCGAGTGCGTATAAAATCTAATTATCTCCGATCAAACAAATCGTCAAGCCACAATAATCTACCTAATTACGAACAATTCGTTTGATATCCACCTGAAACTGATTTAATGGAGCACGCTGTTCACACACTATGGCGCGTTGAAGGAACAATTGTAATTCCAAGGTAATATGCCAGTAGGTCACAGGCCATATTGAGCGATGAGACTCTTTTAGAACTGGAGAATGAAATCTGTTTTTAATGATTTTGAACGCAAATTGCTGGTAGATAAACATATCAAACACAATGCCATTGGGTAATTAAATTGTCAATTCCATATTACTGGCTAAGTGTTTGCACTTGATTAAAGGTGTGCCAGGCCTCATAGATAGCAATGGACGGCGCACAGCTAGAAATGAGCGGAGATTATCTAGAATTGGATCCCTAAATTTTCTCCAGACACAAGTTTAATAAAGAATGGGTTAGTGCAAGGCTAGAGCTGAATACGTGTGGTGATACCAGCGGCAATACTTTCAACCTTGAACATCTACTTCACAAAAGTGCATTTGGTATGGATCAGAGTGGCAGGAAGCAAGGGAGTACTGCGGCCTTTGCGTGTGCTGAACATAAACAACGACCTTGAGCTTCAGTAAATGCACACTGAGACTGGAACAGATATTCCTGAAATACCCTTGGAATGTCCATGTCTTCGGTTATGTAGGAATTCACGGCTCGCATGCTGGCTAGGGAGCTAATTAGCGTGCGTGCGTGCGTGCGTACGTGTGCGCGTGCCTTGTAATTCTATCTACTGGTATAATAAATGTCATGATTTCCAGATCGATTAACGGACTAGTGGAATGCGATTGGAAACGCGCTGCACTATTTATTAATTATCACATATACAGACAAACAATAGGCGGTGCGTGGGTTCAGCGAGTCTGTCAGTGACGAACAATAGTGTAAACGTATTAGCATCCCCGTCGTCTATGAACGATGACGACGACGATGAGGATAAAGACGACGACGGCGGCAAGGGCGGCGGCGATGGAGGCTGTGGTGGGACGGCGGTGGTCGTGCTGATGGTGATGATGATGATGGCGATGATGATGATGATGATGATGAGGAGGAGGAGGAGGAGTACGGGCATGCATTGCAGGAGACGGTGGAGGAGGAGGAGGATGAGGAGGAGGATGTGGAAGAGGAGGGCGAAGTGGAGGAGGATGTGGCTGAGGAGGAGGAGGAGGATGGGGATGATGGTGCGGAGGTGGAAGAGGAGGAGGAGGAGGAGGAGGAGGGGTGGAGGATGGGGAGAAGGAGGAGGAGGAGGAAGAGGAGGAGGATGATGATGATGATGAGGAGGAGGAGGATAAGGTGGTGGTGGAGGAGGCGGAGGCTGAGGATGAGGTGGAGGAAGCGGAGGAGGAGGAGGAGGATGGGGTTGGGGATGAGGAGGAGGACGTGGAGGAAGTGTAGGAGGAGTAGGTGGTGGAGGAGGAGGTGGAGAAGGAGTACGTGGAGGAGGGGGTGGATGAGAAGGAGGTGGAGGAGGAGGTCGAGGATGAGGAGGAGGAGGTGGAGGAGGTGGAGGAGGAGGTGGAGGAGGAGGAGGAGGGGTGGAGGATGGGGAGGAGGAGGAGGAGGAAGAGGAGGAGAGGTGGTGAAGTGGATGAGGAGGTGGATGCGGAGGAGGATAAGGGGGAGGAAGACGTGGAGGAGCAGGTGGAGGAGGTGCACGAGGAGGAGGAGGAAGTGGAGGAGTAGGAGGAGGAGGAGTTGGAGGAGGAGGAGTTGAGGGATAAGGAGGATGACGATGAGGAGGAGGAAGAGGAGGATGAGGAGGAGGAGGAGGAGGAGGAGGCGAAGTTGGAGCAGGAGGAGGAGGAGGGGTGGAGGATGGGGAGGAGGAGGAGGAGGAGGAAGAGGAGGATGATGATGATGATGAGGAGGAGGAGGATAAGGTGGTGGAGGAGGAGGAGGAGGAGGCTGAGGATGAGGTGGAGGAAGCGGAGGAGGAGGAGGATTGGGTTGGGGATGATGAGGAGGAGGACGTGGAGGAAGTGTAGGAGGAGTAGGTGGTGGAGGAGGAGGAGGTGGAGAAGGAGTACGTGGAGGAGGAGATGGATGAGAAGAAGTTGAAGGAGGAGGTCGAAGATGAGGATGAGGAGGTGGAGGAGGTGGAGCAGGAGGTGGAGGGGTAAGTGGAGGAGGAGGAGGATGAGGAGGAGGAGGAGGACGACGACGAAGTGGAGGAGGATGTTGATGATGATGATGATGATGAGGAGGAGGAGGAGGAGGAGGAGGCGGAGGAGGAGAAGAGGAGGAGGAGGAGGAGGAAGATGATGAGGAGGAGAAGGAGGGGGATGAAGTGGAGGAGAAGGAGGCGGAGGAAGTGAAGGAGGATATGGGGAGGTGGCGGTGAGGAGGATGAAGAAGAGGAGCAGGAGGATGAGAAATACGTGCGGATGAGGAGGAGGAGGATGAAGTGGAGGTGGTGGAGGCGGAGGTGGGGTATGAGGAGGAAGAGGAGGAGGAAGATGAGGAGGAAGAGGAGGAGGAGGAGGAGGACGACGACGAAGTGGAGGAGGGTGTTGATGATGATGATGAGGAGGAGGAGGAGGAGGAGGAGATGGAGGAAGAGGAGGAAGATTGGGAGGATGAAGTGGAGAAGGTGAAGGAGGGTGAAGTGGAGGAGGAGGAGGAAGTGAAGCAGGAGGAGGGGAGGTGGGTGAGGAGGAAGACAAAGAGGAGCAGGAGGATGAGGAGGACGTGGGGATGAGGAGAAGGAGGATGAAGTGGAGGCGGAGGAGGAGGAGGTTGGGATGAGGAGGAGTAGTAGGAGGATATCTGTAAATGGCAGTTAGGGTTTCAACTCTAACTCTCTAAGAATGCTTGCCCTTACATGGCAGACGTATGTAGTGCATACAGTCGAGTTTCTTCAGCCATTGCGACAATATTACTTCAAACCTGTCTATTGCGGTCATTTGAATTTTGTTTTTTAAGGTTGGCGGTCATAAAACCAATCGTCGGAATATATCGCCATTATGTAGACAAAAGCGAGAGTTATTACAGTACAGAGCAGAAATAATCTACCTTGTTTCCAAAACAAAATGAAACGTACTGTTGACTATTGTGGGTTTAACTTGATTGGAAGCCATTGCTTCCTAAAGTCACTTCTCGGCGATGCAGTGCACGGATTTGAACTGACAACATGTTCACATTTCCAATTACTAAGCAATGGACTTATGGCTCTGCAATCAGGGATTACATTTTAAGCTATAGCAGCAACTGACAGTTTCAGCATACGGGCAATCAGGTCTAAACTAACGCACATACCGCTCGTATCAAAAGTCAAATCTTTCTAAGACCGTGCGCGCGGACTGTTATAAAGAACAGAAGACACATTAAAATTGTGCTGCTGAAAGGTGTTGCTGATTTTGACAACAACGCCTTGAAACGGCCTCGTTTTCAACTCATTGTCCTGATAATACACACATTAGACCATTATAATATTATCAACAATTCAGTGGTTACACGGCACACAAAGGCTTCGCCTGTCACTGCCGTATGCTGTTCTGGCGGCTTTAATCGCTGGATTTAATCACAGTTTCCACATCAAACCCTAAGAAACCTAAATCCCTTCTTAACGCGGATTTTGCTAGGCTTTGCGAGTAAGAGTTCTTTGATGGACTGTGGAAACATACCGTAAATTTTAAGGATATGTGACACAGATTTTATCCGAGCCTTGACTGACCATGGCCCCATCACTTCATAGACAATGGGGGGAACCTTTCAAGAATCTGACATCATAATCATGTATGTCACCGGTTAGCTGACGTCACAATTGAAAATACGTCGCTGTCATGAAAAACGAGGAGTCCGTCAAGAGAGTGTTTTTCTAAGTGGGTGGATTTATAAATTAATAAACATTCTGTTGAATATTTTGAAACTAATTTGACTGTAAGCTGATACCCTCATAGTCGCCAGCATCGTCCTATTGCACGGTCTCGCCCTCCCGCTACGCCCCCGTATCGAGTAATGTAAGTAGGCGTATGTTAGTACGATGCGTCGCCAATGACTTGTGCGATTTTACTGCAGTCTGCCATTGTAAGGATCAGTTCCCTCACCCAAGTAGCCTATATGACGTCATAATAGATCACGTCATATTTATTCGGCCATCACAATCATTAGATCTCCGTCATGAAGCTCGACGTCAATTGACAAAAATATTCCGTTAAGCTGGAATTGTCAGTTAAGTGTAGGCTACTAATCGTACGTCTTTGATGCATTTACTATTTAATACACATTCTGTTGAATATTGTGAAACTAATTTCACTGGGCGCTGTTGCTGGCATCAACTCATTTTCAAAATATTCAACAATTTACCTGGATAGTTACCTTGAAATTGGGATTGGACACTACATACCATTATTACACGATTATGTTGAATTTTTTTAAACTAATTTAGCTGGAAGCTGTTACAGCCTTAGGCAGTAACAGCTTCCAGTTAAATCAGTTTCAAAATATTCAACAGCTGATTTTGAAATTAATTTCACTGAACGCTGTTGCTGCCTAAGGCAGCAACAGTGCCCAGTCAAATTAGGTTCAAAATATTCAACATAATGTTTATTAAGGTCCATCAAAGACACGCATTCCATACACTTGACAGACTTTCAATGCCCATACGTCATTCAGTAGGCATTATGATTGCGACGCCAGCCTACTTGTGCCGTAATTGAATACGGCGTCACACACTTGAGTGACAGATCGAATCTATCCATTTATGGCGATCTACAATTTAAGCATGTTTCAAACATCTGACGTCATAATCAAATACGTCACGCCAACGTCGCCACGTCGCAATCAAAATGACATAGCTCTGCAACGGAAGTCGCACGAACTGTATGTAAAAAAAATATTTCCAAGACTATCTGCACCGAACAATACACCAACATGCTGTTGTGAAACATGTACCAAGAATGCTTTAACATGCTTGACTACGGTGTTCGTTATTTGGGAGCTGCCCACGGAAAATGGAGTCAAATGGGAGATGGGGACATGGGCTGATGGCTGGACCGCGCTATGCTAGCATAACGCCATTATTGTTGATACCCATTAGCAGGCTGTGCGGATGTCGGTGAGTGCATACGTGGTCATTTAGGTTATTAATTGAGACAGCTACTGCCAACAGTAGATCGGTGGATTCATTCAAGTTTGGCGCGTGAAGCTCTTATAATAATCGTCAACCAGTAGGCACTCAAGGGAGATCCTGACTCACGTCTTTTCGCTCCAATTTAACAATGCACGTAGTGGCCACTGCGGTCTAGATTGTTGATCCGTTGACCTCAAAGCAATCATAAACTGCTGTAATATGAAGATGTGAGATAAATCTGATGACTCTACCTGCTTGAATTAATTATATCATTTCCCTAAGAGCACTTTCCTTACAGATCCCATAATAGCGCTTTCCTTAATGATTCCCTAATAGCGCTTTCCTTACAGATTCCCTAATATCGATTTCCTTACAGATTCCCTAAAAGCGCTTTCCTTACAGATTCACTAAGAGCGCCTTCCCTACAGATTCCCTAAGAGCGCTTTCTTTACAGATTTCGTTTTCAATCCCAACAAGTATGACACATAGTCACAACCAATCAGTGTAAAAATGCTTTTGGAATTTGACTCCCTCCCTCCCTTCCTCTCTCTCTCTCCCCCCCCCCCCCCTCTCTCTCTCTCTCTCTCTCTCTCTCTCGCTCGCTCCCTATCTCTCTCTCTTTCTCTGTCTGTCTGTCTGTCTGTCTGTCTGTCTGTCTGTCTGTCTGTCTGTATGTCTGTCTGTATGTCTGCCTGTCTGTCTGTCTGTGTGTCTGTATGTCTGTCTGTCTGTCTGTCTGTCTGTCTGTCTGTCTGTCTGTCTGTCTGTCTGTCTGTCTGTCTGTCTGTCTGTCTGTCTGTCTGGCTGGCTGGCTGGCTGGCTGGCTGGCTGGCTGTGTGTCTGTCTCTCTCTCTCTCTCTCTCTCTCCCTCTCCCCCCCCCCCCCCCCCCCCACTCTCTCTCTCTCTCTCTCTCTCTCTCTCTCTCTCTCTGCACACACACACACACACACACACACACACACACACACACACACACACACACACACACACACACACACACAAACACACACACACACACACACACACACACACACACACAGACACATACACACACACACACACACACACACACATCATTTTTAATCATGTTTCCATTGAGTATATATATATAAATATATATATATATATATATATATATATATATATATATATATATATATATATATATATATATATATATATATATATATATATATATATATATATATATATATATATATATATATATATATATATATATATATATATATATATATATATATTGTACATCTCGTCGGCCAGTCCGTGAATTGATTTCTATTTACAGCCCGTATGGCCACTACGCTTATCGATCAACTACTCCCAGAATGAACGTTTATAGCATAGCAAATTCCCATTGACAATTATGAGGTTTTTATTGCAACATTGGACAATTTGTCACGGCCACTAGTCGCTTGCTTCACACAGCAAAGCTTAATGGGCTTGTAATTCGAATGCATTTACAAAGATACCATGATGTATCCGCGGGAAACATTACAAGTCTAGTTCGATGAAGGGGCAAAGAAATTGTGACTGAACATATATATTCCCCTGATAACGCAGCTTACTGGGCCGTTGTTCGGCCGATACCGGACCGATACTGAACGTATACTCGGTAGGACGGTGCGTAGTTACAATTGGAAAGGTGTATGAGGTCTCACATCTTTTATCCAAGAATGGAAACTCTAACACTAAGTCAGCATCCTATGGATCAAATGACCAACAGTGATGTTATCGACATTTCTTGAGACGTCATCAAAATCATGGAAGTGATTTGACAGAGTTTCTATGTTTAGACGCATACAACATTGTGTTATAAACGCTGTCTTCGGCATAATGGACCTTTCAATTTAGCTATGCCCCGCCCATCCCTAGCTAAGCTCCACCCAAACATCACTCGTGTTGGGATCGAGCTATCCCTGGACTCCCTGATTAATCAATTTCCAGAAAAATATACAGGTTAGCTGTTGTGTATTAAATAGTAAAGACATTCAACTCGTACACAATGCTTTGCCCATCTTCAATTATGCGTTCGTGACGTACATACCTACGTCATTCATGATGTCATTGAGTATGACGTCATCCTATACGCCACGTAGTTGATTATGACGGCATATGATGGATGGATATACGGGAATGGTCCATTCCATAAAGAGGGGTTTCGTAAACATGGTGAGCAATATTGCGTCAATGAATATTAGTTATATTATGGATTGTTTCAAAGAAAACATTCCTTTTCTTCGACCATTCTGCAAATACAAATATTGGACAATGAATCTATGACAGAATCCGATGTGTCTATGGCCAGCATTCATATTACAGTAGGAAATTCAATGCCCATTTATGGTCAGTATACTTCACGTTGCTGAAGATTTTCTTTCAAAATCGGTGTTGGTGGAATGGATCTTTCCGGTTTTAGCTATACCCCGACCATCTCTAGCTAAGCTACACACACACACCTCGCTCGTGTCGGGATCGATAGATCTCTGAACACCCCGACTATTACTTTCCAAAAAACCATAAGGTAAGCTGTTGAATATTTTGAAACTAATTTGACTGGGTGCTGTTCCTGCCTAAGCATGTTTGTTAAATAGCAAATAATTACAAAGACATACGAATACAGCGTGTATTTGAGATTTGATGACGCTCTATATGGAACGCTTTGTGACGTAATGAGTATGAGCTTAGCTGAGTATGACGTCATACGAGGTCATATGATGGAGGGATACTCTGGAAAAGTGGATTGTTGCGAGATGACTGGTAGTGGCGCATCTTCGACAGATGGTCTCTATCGAGTTACTCTTGTGCACGGGATAATAGATCCGGATAATGTGAACGCTTATCCGGATCGGATCAAATTCTGGATTTATGGATATCTCGAAAACCGCTGGTCCGATTTGGCTAAAAATTATTGTCTCTAAACAAATGGTATGACCACACACTACGATTCAACAACTGTTCAAAAATAAAATTCAGGAAAATCTGAAGACTGTACAATGCGAGGAACACGCTAGGTCGAGGGTCCGCAATCCCTGGTTGTCCTTGCTTGATATTTGGAACCATTTATAACAGCTACAGTATCAATCCATGGATCCGGTTTTAAATAGGTCCTGCCTATTTCCAGTTAAAAATTCGCCAAATCTTTACGCGTATAGGAATCGATTTATATACTTTCAATTCTGACGTCGCATGATCCCAATTTCATGGTAATTGTACAGGTAACTGTTGAATATTTTGAAGCAAAATTGACTGGAGGCTGCTGCTGCATATTGCATTACCAGCGCCCAGTCGAATTAGTTTTACAATATTCAACAGAACGCTTTTTAGATTGTAAATTCAACAAAGACATACAAGTCGTAACTATTGATGGACATGTCAATGTTCATGAAGGATCCAGATACGTCATTATGATTGTGACGTCACAACATTTATGGCTTAATTGCTTATAACATCAGATATATGAGACTTGTCAGATCCCTCCATGCAACGGATCTTTCCACTTTTGCTAAGCTCCGCCCATCTCAATCTAAGCTCGACCCACACCACGCCTATGTTGTGATCGATCTGTCTCTGAACTCCCTGACTATCAATTTCCAGAAAAGTATGCGTGTAAGCTGTTGAATATTTTGAAACTAATTTGATTGAATTCTGTTACTGCCTATGGTAGCAACATCGTCCAGTCAAATTAGTTTCAAATTATTCGACAGAATGCGTATTAAATAGTAAAGACGTACACTTCGTATAACGTGTCCGCCTATTAAGCGTTAAAGACGGACTATATAGAATCATTCATGACGTCATGATTATGACGTCAGCCTACACGTCAGGTAGTTGATCATAAGGCCATATGAGTAAGGTAATGGATTCATGAATTGGCTGCTTTATTTATTACCTGTCTATGCAAAAGCTCATGTTGAATACGTATCTGCAGATACTCGACTACCGTCACCCGTATGCAGGATATCCTATATTTAACAATATTTATTGAATTCAGAACCATTAAACGGGCATTTGACACACACACACATATATACATATAATATAGTAACAGGCATCCTCATCATCATCATTATCATCATCATCATCATCATCATCGTCATCATCATCATCATCATCATCATCATCATCATCTGCTGACAATAGCTGAAGAGAAATAGTATGACAAGACCACCGACACTTGATGGCAATCGCAAAAATGATGATGACTGCGGCAATGTAGGTTGTATTGATAACACCACTAATAATGTTATTGATCTAATCTACACTGGTGTAGACCCGAAGTTAGGATACGTTATTCGAACAGATGCATCCAAATCCAAATAGGTAGTATGCCACTTTGCCGTAGCTAGTGTATGAAGACAATGCAGTGCGAATGCCAAAGAATAACAAAGACATAGGCAATGTAATAGAATGGTAAAGACACGTGCGTTAATTCAGATGCAAAGCTTTCCAGAGATTCGATCTACGAGGATATAGAGGCTGCATGGTTAATGAATGCAATATGGTATATTCGGGAATCGTAATTGGGCAAATACATATTGCGCAATCCGCAATGCAGGAATCACGTTTTAGCTATGTCCGCCCATCTCTTGTTCAGCTCCAACCACGATTTACCAGTGTTAGCTTCAATCGATCCATGCACTCTCTGAATCTCAATTTCCAGAAAATTACACAGGCAAGCGGTTCAATATTTTGAAACTAATTTGACTTGGCGCTGTTGCTGCCTATGACCAATGTTCAACAGCACGTTTGCCATTCCTGTTTATAACGGACTAAATCGCGTCATTGGAAGGCGTAATTGATTATGATGTCAGCTTACGCGTGCCGTTGTTGATTATGAGGTCATGTGATTGATCGATACGCTGGATTCCCGTATTGCCGCAAACCCTCACATACAAAGCTGTATCACCGCACACCAGTTCAACGCTCGAAACACGAGTAGCAATTTATGATACAACGAATCGCTCTAAAACCATGTTACCTTTCATTCTTGTTGCCTCATATACCCATAACACCAGCATACCTCTAATGCATTCATTAATACTAAAAGCTTTTCTTACAGGAACATGAAACCAAATAGCCAGGAACAATTTCGCAAATACTCACCGAAGATTTACAAAAGCACGCCCATAACTGCTGCATCCATTTGCGGAATTTGTTAACGACACTCATATTTCACGTTTACGACATTCTAAGTTTGCGTTCCTGCATTTATTATTAACCGGAAAATCGCATGGCACGTCGGGATGGGCTTTACAAGAAACGAGTTTGTTATGTTTTTTTGCAATTTACCGTTGTCATAAAACAGCACATCAATTATATATTGTGCAGGTTAAAAAACAAATTGCGAGCTTAACAGGCAGACCAAGTAGGAAGTCTGGCATTACAAAGCTGAAACCGAAATGACTGGAAGATTTGGTTCTCAACAATGATTTGCGGTAAAACTGTTTTATGAGCATGCAATTCGAGGACACATGAAATAGTTGTTCTCCCGCAATGGCTCGGTTATCAAATAACTTGTTTAGACTTTCCAACAGTTCAACACGTACGGTGCGTGTCAATCAACTATCAACATATTTGTTTCCGTCTGCTTTGCCTGGGACAAAAACAGTTTAAATTGTTTAGTCCTGGTCCTCCCATAGGGGCTCGTATACATTTCCGAAG
>CM067361.1:51610739-51725739 GCA_034401795.1 Chaetoderma sp. LZ-2023a
TCATGTTGTCAATAGCAAGAAAGTTATATTTGGGAACGCTGTTAGGCAATACGTCTGGTAAGTAGATTAACCCCTCTTGTCTCAACTTAACCCTTTAACGGTCAAGTTGGTCCAAAACGATCTTAAGAAATCTCCATTTGTAGGCTAAGAGAAGAACATTTTTGAAAACTTACCACTAGAATGACTGACTCGGTAAGCGAGCCAGTGATTCCAGTGTCAACATTTGACAAATGTTCTTCCTGGTCTGCACTTGGACACGAACTAAGCAGAAATTTAAATTTTCTTGACCATTAAACTGTTGATGAATGTCCATTTGAAGGATGACAGAAATCTATTTTCGTAAATTTTTCGGTTGAAATTTACAAAAATACTCTTTTTGTGCGCAAAAATCAAAAGTTCCTTGAAAGGTATTGGCAAGTAAATGGCTAATTGGACGAAATGTTATTTTGAGCCCTTTAATGCGCTCTTGATACAAGTGTTCGCATTCATATGCGTTGTTTTCAACGTACATCTCTAGAGTGAAACTTTATCGCGTTAGTAGGATATGTAGAGGATCTCAAACAAGGTCCCATTTATTATCACTATTTTTCAACCAACTAGAAAATCACCCACTTTACAGAGCTTTGGCAAGTACAAGGTGATAATCTTCAACGAGTTGCTAATCATTATTTCACTGCATTATTAATTAAGTTGATGGCACACTGTAGTCTGCGGCTGTAGTAGTAGAATCATCCTACCGGTTCAGTCTGCCATTCTTCGCCTTTGACGACTATGTCTTGTCCTCCGGCCAAAATCTTTAGCTTCCTCATGCCCATTCTTGATCTGAGTGTACCCAAGTCATATTTTCTTGATGTCCACCTCGAAACACGTTTAAACAGATTTATGCAATGGCATACTGTCTTGGCTGGCTGGCTGCTTGTAGGGGCCAGTTCCAAGGCTCTCTGTTACGGGTGTATCTTCTGGCATCCTTAGCGCATGGCCAACTATAGGCTATCTTTGCTGGGCGACTTCTACATTCAGACAGTGGCTATGTATTAAACGTCTTGCATTGTGCATAGTTAGAAATTATTCAATCTGACTATCGGGGGCCCAGTGATTATTCAAAGGTGTTTGCGGTTGTAGGCGCCAAGCTGGTCTAGAGCTGTGTTTGGCCGTCCCGGCTGTTACAGTTGTGCGCCATCAATGATACGCGGGCTGCGTTGCACAGACTTCTTTTTTAAATTATGTTTTATCAAGGACATCTTTGATTTACGAACACAAAACTTCGAGATGTACTGGAAAATTATGTTCCCTATGATGCATCAGTGAGCCCATGATTTTGGGTCGTCATTTTCTTTAGATTGGCTCTTTGTCGTGGAGGTATATGTGGGTGAAGTCTGTTTTGTAATAATTCATAAAGAGATGCTCATTTTTAGTTTGCTTGCATCTATCTGGACTAGTTCATAAAGTTGTCTTCATTTCCGCGTGTATGAAGTCAACGTCGTCGGAATATTAGATTTCTAGCGGCATACCCAATAAGTCACTAGGGGTGGGCCTTTCGGACTTTCCCCGCACAAGGTACAATGCTACAACAAGGTAGCAGGTGAACGTCATATGATAATATATAACCCTTCCCATGCCTGGGGTGGAGTGGGGATGGTGGGGGTGGGGGCGGGGTTTGGGGCGGTACAATTGATATTTCAAAGTCTGCAGGCTTTACTAACTTGACTCGTACTCCCAGCTTTGTGACTACACGTAGTTATCCCACTAGTCGTAGTAGATCTTCATCTTGGCCTGCTGTAGTACATCTAGGATGTTATAGTGTTCAATTGACTTTGCCGGTTTATCCATCCATCATATGGCGCCATTAATTATGACATGCATGACTCAATTTACTCCTTCTTTAACGCGTAATAGGTCGACACGTTGCACGAATTGTATGTTTTTACTATTTAATCAGCATTCTGTTGGATATTCTGAAAACTAATTTGTCAGGGCGCAGTTGCTCTCATATGCAGTAACAGCGCCCAGTAAAATTAGTTTCAAAATATTTAACAGCTTACCTGTATAGTGTTCTGGAAATTGATAGTCAGTGAGTTCAGTGGTGTTGATGGAGCTTAGATAGAGGTGGGCGTGTTAATAGCTAACACTGTCGAACGGTTTAATTGTGGCGAAGGCTCTTGACATGCCAATGCCCATTTTGGGTGAAAGCCTAGTGTTTTTGACATGAATAGTGACACAAGCATACGTTGTGACCATACACTGTCTGCGCATCGGCAACCACGTTTAAATCCACCCGCGAAGAATCCTGTGACGTCATCGATCTTGTCTCAGATGGTGTTGCGTATGGTGTTACTGAGTTAATATTGTTAATATGGCATGGACTGAAAGTCTTTGTTTATTTAACAAAGATCAACACAGAACGCTTTATTCAATGATATACGATGGACTCTTGTTCGTGTGAAATGCTATGTATTAAATGTTCGCCTTGCCAAACTCTATAACTTGATCGTGTGTTGAGACCCGTTTTCGCTAAAACAGTACTATTCCTCCATCGTTTCGGGTTGATTTATAATATTACGTTCCTGTTTACACTGGCCGATGTTCCTCTAATCTCATCTCTCTTACGGCATTGTCATGCCATGATAGATCAGGTAATCATGTCTATTTCATCTCCTTTCCTGTACATCACCGGCGAGTCGGAGGCTTAATGATGATTACACATTTAGCGGATTATTGATTCAAATCTAGCCAACGTATCAGGTTCTTAATTCCCAGATGTGTTAATAAAACAACCAGACCCTTGACAGCGTGGTTAACTTTTGCAATAGAAGTCTAACAATAGCCAACGGAAATTAGTGATGTTTCAGAAGCCATTATGGAAGCGTTTGATTGTCGAGGTCACGTCGCTTCGGAATGCTTCTCCTGCGCTTTAATGGAATCCTACACTCCGCAATCAGATTCAGGAGTCGTGGCTTTAATACGAGACTCATTAATGGTCTTTGTAACAACACACTAATTAGGATGAACACGCCTTACACGGTGAATTAATGGCTTGATTGTTTACTGTCAGTCCATGTCACTAGTTAGCAGATACGTCGGCATGCAGACTGTTTTTGAATCTCTGAAAAGAGATGTCTGTAACAACGAAGTCATTGTTTGCTATAGAAGAAGCTATTGTGATAGCACAAGCTGAAGGTAACCTTGTAATTTGGCATAATAGACTTTTCCAGTTTTGGCTATTCCCCTCCCATCTCTAGCTAAGCTCCACCCACACCTCGCCATGCGTGGTGTAATTGATTATGACGTCATCATAGACGTTACGTAGTTGATTATGACGTCATATGATGGATGGATACACAGGAAAGGTCTATTACAAACATGACGGGTTAGCTTAGGTAGCAACAGCACCCAGTCAAATTAGTTTCAAAGTATTCGACAGAAGGTGTATTAAGTAGTAACGCCATACAATTCGCACAACGTGTCTGACGATTACACTTTTAAGACAGACTAAACCGAGGCGTTCATGCTGCAATTGATTATGACGTCACCATACACGTCACATCGTTATTTGTGACGTCATATGCTGGATTAATAAACTGGAAAGGGTCCATTGCATTAAGGTGACAACGTAAAGTGCAAACCTACAATAATGACCGGAAAAACCCTGTTTCTAAAACAAATTAAAATGTAATGTTGAACATTTTGAACATTATTGGATTTGAAGAATGCCTCCCGATCCGATTATATTCACGATAATATGTTTATGGTTATCGTTCAGAAACATGTTATGCATCTATGAGTCGATTTAGCACTTTGACCACTGAATTCCCAGAATCCAAACCCAAGATTACAATGTAGGTAAGTTGTTGAAAACTTTGCATTGGGGCATATGATAACAACAGTTCACCATCTAAGTAATTTTCAAATATGTAACGGAATATGCATTAAATTACAAATTCAAAGACATATATTTCAGACTCTTTCGTGATGAATCATTTTCGTAACGGACCTGACCTATCTCAGTTATGACGTCAGCTAGCGAGTGGCGTATCCTCGTCCTATCGCACGGTCTCGCCGTCGCACTACGCTCTCGTATCGAGGAGACGCGAGTGGACGTATGTTAGTACGATGGTGGGGTATGTGCTGCGTATGACGCCAGATACCTTGAGCGACAGATTAGAGCTCTCCATTCCACGTGAAAATTTGGCTCTTCCAAATCGATGTTCTGTTACACTGAGTCTTAATGAGTGTGTCTGCGTGTGTGCATGCGTGTGTCCTTCGGCGTAGCATATACAGGGCCGAACTTAGGACCAATCCGGCTCTGTGCAAAGTTCCTCACTTCTTACCTGAGGCCCTAGGAACTGTCGTTAGGATGGCGAGAAATCTATGGTTCAGTTGCGATCGTAAATGGCGATGGGGCCCCCTTATGTCAGAGGGTTGTGTGATTTGGCCACATCCGGATTATTCAGTACAGCTCAGAAATAATGTTACCTGTTTCAAAACACAAAATAAAAAATATGCTGTTGAATATTTTGAACATAATTGGATTGAAAGACATTGCTGCATAAGGCAGCAATGCCTTCCAATCCATTTATGCTCAAAGTATTCAACAGTACATTTTATTATATCGAGTTCAACATTGTTTTCTAAAGGTGTGACAGCTATGCATGAAACAATACGAATTTGTGTGATACATTTGGGCTTTTGGGGGCCTTGGAAATATGGGGGCCCTGTTCAAATGCACTTTCTGCACGTCCATGTGTTCGGCCCTGAGCATGTGCGTGGCTAGAGATCGCTTACGTAGGTTAATTATCTACGTCTATAGTTAAATGCAGCATGACTCTGGGACCTGGCATTTCATTAGCTTACAGTAGAATTGTTAGCTTCCATAATAAATTGGCATTTAATTAGCCAAAGTCCATTTACACTATGTAACCATGAAATACACATATATACATTTCAAAGGAACTATATCAATAGGGTACTGGATGTTAAGCGCTGCTGACAAATTGATGAAATATCCCTGATAACGCAGCTTACTTGGCCTATGCTGGACCGTAACCAAGCTATAACAGCGCGGTGTCGGCCCAGCATCAGCAGAGTAAGCTGCGGTATCTGGAATAAAGCCTATTGTGAGTAAGATAACAATATGTATAGGTATAGGGCTATAGTCTAAAACATGTCGGGTGATTCTCAAAGTAAAGAGACCAGTCGGTGTGCATGTAGATGCGTGTGTTTATGTGCCCGTGCGCGGTACGCGTGCCCTCGCGTGCAAGGTGCGTGCATGTATAGGCGCGTGCATGCGTGTGGGTACGTGTGCGACCACATACGTGTTTGTGTCAGCGTGCGTAAGTGGGTGCGTTCGGGCGTTTGTGCGTATCTACTCTTTGCTCGTGAGGGTGGGTCTGTATGCTCGCGTGCGTATGCGCGTGCGTACGTGCGAGCGAGCGAGCGAGCGTGCGTGCGTGCATACGTGCGTGCGATCGTGCGTGCATGTCTGCGTATGTGTGAGTATGTGATTGGTCCGTGAGCGTGTTTCTTGTGGCTATGGTGTACGTGAGCATGCGTGCATTAACTGATTTGTCCGGCTAAAATCCAATCACTCACGCCATTGATTTCTAAGCTCTCGCTGCTTAATCTCCACAAGGTCAATCACTCACTATATCTGGAGGCCTTTATTGTAATTAGTCTGTATATGCTCTAGTAATAAACCCGACATTTACCACATGATAGAATTTCGTAATATTAGACCATGGAAACTGAAAGCGGTTCCTCAGGGAAATCAACGCGAAATGTCCTCGGGCTAGTGGTATGCTTTCCCAGTGACTTAGGTTAGGTCAAAACGCAACTGCTAGCTATAGGCGGTGGTGGTGTGGAAAATGATGTTTGCACAATGATCATTGGGTTAGCAATCTGTTTGGCTAAGGTTTTAACCCTATACTTATTAGACAGTAGCAGCTTACAACTTATACAACGAAGCGGAAACATGCCATTTTATTGATGTACTGGCAATTATTGACCAGGGCACTAAGAGGGTGAAATAATGGTGAGAGAGAAAGAGAGAAGAGAGAGAGAGAGAGAGAGAGAGAGAGAGAGAGAGACAGGGGAGAGAGCGAGAGAGAGAGAGAGAGAGAGAGGGACAGAGAGAGAGAGAGAGAGACAGAGGGGAGAGATGGAGGGAGAGAGGGAGGGGAGGGAGGGAGGTAGGGAGGCAGGGAGGGAGGAGGAAACGGAGGGAGGGAGGGAGTGAGAGAGGGAAAGAGGGAGAGAGAGTGAGAGAGAGAGAGTGAGAGAAAGTGAGAGAGAGTGAGAGAGAGAGAGGGGAGAGAGAGAGGAAGAGAGAGTGGGGGGGGAGGGAGGAGGGAGGGCTGGAAGTGAGGGAGGGAAGTGAGGGAGAGAGAGTGAGCGCGAGAGAGCGAGAGAGAGTGGGGAGGGGAGGGAGAGAGGGAGAGAGAGTGAGTGAGAGAGAGTGAAGAGAGAGAGAGAGAGAGAGAGTGAGAGAGAGAGAGGGAGAGAGAGGGAGAGAGAGTAGGGGGTGGAGGGAGGGAGGGAGGAACGGAGGGAGGGAGGAACGGAGGGATGGAGGAACGGAGGGAGGGAGGGAGTGAGGGAGTGAGGGGGGGGGAAAGAGGGAGAGAAAGCGAGAGAGAGAGTGAGTGAGAGTGAGAGAGAGAGAGAGAGAGAGAGGGAGAGAGAGAGAGAGAGAGAGCTTATAGTAGAGAGGAGAGAGAAATAGAGACATGGGGTGGTCTGAGACTTCATCTATGCATACGACGCTAAAGGAAACCTCACCTTATCGTTTGCTAACCTTTCAGGTGATATAATTTACCACACATAAACTATCCCTGCCATTTTAGATTTTTATCATATCGATGACGAAAAATATTCAGAATTTAGTAAGTACATGTTGATATATCTCCACAGCCCATAGTGGCTGTCATGACTTCCTTTTAAACCAATCCGGAAAAACCCGTATTGTATCTAGCTCGGTACGCACTCTCAGTCATAGAGGTTACATCTATAGTTTGACCATGCAGTGTAAAAGCAAATGTACAGGTAAAGTGTCGAATATTTTCGGGCCAGTCAATTCAAACACAGGGGTGAGAGTGGTAGCCCAGTAATATTAGGATATTGGGTTGAATGAAAATAGAAGACAGATGGCACTTGGGGATATATTCACGTCAACATTCTAAATAACATACTAAATGTCCCAAAGTCTTCCATGCGAGCTTCTGTCATTATACCGGAAAATATCCTCCTAGTCCATACGAGGCCATCGGACATACCTACTCCAAAAATGTTAAGATTCTCAGAGCACCACTCTTACCATTTAACGTTAAGCTCCATTGCTTATTTTGCAGTGATGAATGTGATTTATCGGCGGACAGACGAAATGTATATGAAGTGAGAACTGTGTCATGTACACAGACCATCCTTAATGCGGTGGCTGCACTTAATGACGCATAGTTAGTGCACGCGTTAATTCTGTGATTGATGTAATGGTTGCTGAAGGCAAATATCAGAACAGCGGCTATGTCAAATTCTTCAAACTGCCATCCGCTCCTCTGCGAGGTCGCCCTGAAGATGATGATCTGGAAGCAGCATTCGCCAGTCTGTTTCCACAAAATCACACGCCTTCATGGAAGGAAGCCAGTGCTATGTTTCTGTGACACAGGCTACATGATTCTAAATAGTTCTTGGTATAAACAGCAGTCGACCGGTCCAAAAGGAGAACGTTTACGAATTGTGAGAACTGCTGCTGCAATAATTAAAGAAGGCATTCATGCAATGGCATATTAAATGGACGCATATGCGCCTGTATATAGGGCGTTTGAAGATGCAATATATGTGGTTCCCGACACTCTAAAAGTATTCATTGGTGAAGTGATAGACACCGGGAGGAAAGGGGCTGTAGATGACAGCAAATGAAATTGTACAGTGATCAACATTGCTATAATTTCGTCTACCAGACCAAGATTCTTTCTGTCCTCGATCCAGATTGGGATGGCAGTATACATTCACAGCAGGTAACATCTTGACATCTTGTAAAAATACTTTCTGCTTTGTGGTTTCTGTAGCTCATACAGTGACACGAGGTGGTATGAAGCATCTGAGATGCTACAGAGCCAGCCAGCAATACCTCAAGTATCATTCCACAGCGAGTTGTGTTTGATAATGTAGGCTACAACATTCGCACACTGGATGGCTATAACACCTAATGGGAGGTGGCATGTGTGTTATGCTATTTATGCCGCTGCTTTCATTGACAAGATGTTAACAGGCTATGCCTTTGGTCAGGCGTTCGAGTCAGTGCCCATTTCCTGACTCAATCATCTGTAGCGTTAGGGATATAACTGACCGTGCTGTGAACTAGTGGGTGCTTGGTATGCATGGTTGCATTGACCTAACCACTTATTTTTTAGGACTTCTGTGACAATAATTTCACTACCTCTGAACAACATGTTGAGCTCAGAAAATCCCGATAATTAGGTGATAACCAGGACATTAATAAGCTACCAATGGCTGGCAACCCACCCTCTATCACGGCAAAGCAACGAACTTATCTCCACAGCTCATGACGTTGTTGGTAACGAGTGCATTAATTGTATTACGGCAGTGGTGATTTAGAACAGTGGAGCTGACGAAACAGATATGCCAGACCTTTGGCGATGTTCAGTTACGTCGGAAAGATATAATTAGGCCTCTGGCTGTGATAAGCCCTGCTGTGAAGGCGCGAGAAGAGATCATCCCAGTGAACACTATGCAACTGTTTAATAGGATTATGTGGGTTGTGAAATCAGATGAGGATTTGTATTCTTGCTTAAGCTATGGGTTGGCTCTGCACCCCCCCCCCCTTTCTTTGTTTGACGAAATATCAATGAGAAACACCGAACAATTGTAATATACAGTGTAAATGAATCATTCTCCGCAACTTAAGAAAATTATCCAGGAAATAGGCCAATTACCCTAGATGGAGGGCATCTGTTGTTATGAGTAATATGGCCACAGCATGGGTTATACAGTGATGTGTCCAGCGCGTCTGTTTCCTATGTACAGAAACACTTCGGTACAAACTGCTCCACCACCTTCGATGGATACACGGACGGCCCTAGCACTAATAGTGTAGAGTAGAAACAAATAGCCTTGACATTTCAGTCTGGCGACATTCTGTATACTGATGAAACGCCAATCACTATTCGTCAAGACTTTTAAGGCGTTCAACCAAATGGAAATAATAAGGCCACATTAATTCTGGAGCTGACAAAACACACGGAACAGACTAGGATAAGAGTGAAACAAGCAGCACAAAATGCGGATACATTAATTGTGTGCACTGCAATAGAATGTACACATCATAATAATAATAATGATGTGGCGGTAGACTGTTGTAGGGACAAACGCACACCTACTGATTCTAATGATCCAGCTAGCGCAGGCAAACACCGGTCTCTAGCTATTTAAACCTGCTACTAATAAATATGCTCTAAAAGTGTATGCTATCAATAATATTCAGCTTCAGACTTCGGTAGTAATTTATTCTTCCTGTATGCCTTGACACCACTTTTGCCCTATATCGGAAAGATTAGAAGAGCACGTTCAACCTGCTATGAAAACTACATAAATGTGTGGACGTGTTCAATAATTCATCTTCCTCAGAGGTCCCACTTACATCAGCTGGTGAAGACTTCCTAGTGGTATTGTACGGGGTTCCAAAATACATCGGCTCTAAACCAACATAGGCATCATTACTTCATGAAAGCAGTAGCAAAATGCCCAATTCACCTTTCCAGAGTATCCATCCATCACCTGACCTCGTATGACGTCATAATCAGCTCTGCGCGCGTATGATGACGTCATAATCATTACGTCACAAAGGGTTCCATATAGACCGTAATCAAATCTCAAAGAGTCCGATACGTTGTATACATTGTATGTCTTTGTAATTCTTTGCTATTTAATAAACATGCTATTGAATATTTTGAAAGGCAGCAACAGCGACCAGTCAAATTAGTTTCAAAATATTAAACATCTTACCTGTGTATTTTTTTTGGAAATTTATAGTCAGGGGCTCAGAGATCGATCGATCCCAACACGTTTGGGTGGAGCTTAGCTAAAGATGGGCGGGGCATGGCTAAAACCGGAAAGATCCCTTAGCTACAGTTGTAGCCCTTCCACTGGCATCTGCAGCAGCGAAGGAACATTCGCCGCGTGTTTACGATCAAGTACAACGCTGGTTATGGCTTGCACTGCTGTCAACGGCCTGCGGTTGGAAATTAGCCAGTTGACAGTTGCATCATATGGATCTTTCCATTTTGGCCATTCCCGGCCCATCTCTAGCTAAACTCCGCCCATACCTGGCTCGTGTTGGGATCGACCGATCTCTGAGCTCCCTAAATATCAATTTCCTGAAAACTATAAAGGTAAACTATTGCATATTTTGGAACTAATTTACATGGGCGCTGTTGCTGTCTCTGGAAGCAACAACGTCCAGTTAAATTAGTTTCAAAATATTCAACAGCATGTTTACTAAATAGTAGAGACATACACTTCGTACAACGTGTCGGACTATTAAGAGCTAAAGACGGCCTACATAGAATCAGTTATAACGCAGTGATTAAGACGCCGCTTAGCTGATTATGACGTCATATGACGTGGCAGATGATAGAAGGATACTCTGGAAAGTTAAATTCTTACTTGACAACTACTTGCTCCTGATGCACTTTTGGATTTAACTGCCAGTGTAGCTGTGATCCAGAATGTAGTTGTAGGAATTGGTATGCTGCGTTCCCACCTGTGTGGCCAGTGTCGTGGCAGTGGCTATAGCAATTCTGAAACCCAGAGACATGCGAGCAAGATAATAACCCTACCCCAATCCTCGGACATCTCATGGTCAGTTTTAGTGGCCGCTTATATGTAGGGGTATTTGATAAAATAATAAAAACTGAAATAATCTAAACAGGAATGCGCTCGAGGGAGATGCTGACTTACACCTTTCGAGCTCTGTCTTAGCAATGCACTTAGTGACCCTTGTGCCCTAGATATTTGATTGGTTGACCTCAAACTGCACAGCCATCCTCGGTTACATATACTATGCGAACTAGTGAATACAAAAAAACAAATGGCATAGGATAACGACTTAACAGCGCTCTTTGAAAAAAGTTATGGATCGCACGTCAGATGTCTTCTTAAATCAAGGCGATTTCCATATAAATGAATTCTTGTCCTTGTTGTGGAGCTTCTCTAAGGCAGATGGTCTCCGTGCAACAACAATGGATTCCCATGCCAACGACAAACATTGATAGCACATTATTTTGTCTTTAGTTGCCCTTGATACGCTCATCATTATGCACTAAATGCTGTCTATAATTAACACCGCATGCGCCATCATAGGGTCGGCACTCGAGACAGCGGGCTCTTATTACAACTCACTGCCTATGGTAAATAGTATTGTGGGACAAACGACGGCGATTCTTTAAGATGGGTGGTTGTTCGACCACCCGGTTTAAAGAGCCGCCATCGTTTGACCCCAAAAGGCAGGTGCCCGCTATAGCCAGGTTTAACAGTGTTCTTAAAAGAGACAATTTCGAAATCATCGCTGGACCTTGGCGTGGCATAAATTGCCAATGATCACACGTAACTGTCGACGCCGTTGAAGCAATATCTCTCCAGAGGCAGATTTCCCGACGCATAAATCGAATGGCCGCCATTTATGTACTACCCGCCAGGGCCTGTTACCATACTTTGTTTTCATAATCATCAGACGATGTCCTAACTCTGGAACTGTATATCGGCGCTGATCTGATTTTAGTAGGGTTTTGTGGTGGACTGTCAACCTTCTTTCATAAGCATACACGCTTATCGTTTTATAATATCACTCCAAAATTATCGAAGATCAGGTTAAAGGTCAAAGTACTTAAACAGTTTGGCTGTAGATGCACCATCGTCGTATTCGTCGTCGTGTTTGTCGTTGTGGTCTTCGGCGTGGTCGTCATGCTCATGGTCCTCGTCGTTGTCGTAGTCGTCGTCATCGTCTTCGTCGTCCTCGTTGCTGCCATTGGATTTCGTCGTGATCGTCGTCATCGTGGGTATCATGTTTATCGTCACCATTGTGGTTGTCGTCGTCGTTATCGTCATAATATTCCTGATATTCATGGCCGCCGCCATCGTCATCATCATCGTGATAATTTATGAATTACTTCTACATATCTATTGCATATCTATAGCAGAGCGTTTCATTCTCGGTTCAAGAGGCTAGAGATACGTCCAGTCACTTCGACCTCCATACAGGCAATTTCTGATAATTTGTGTTCACTTCTGTTCACCCACATTTCAACGGACCTTTCCCTGTTTAGCTATGCCCCGCCCACCACTAGCTGGGCTCCACCGACACCTCGCCGTGTTGGGATTGCTCGATCCAAATTGCCCTAGCTATCAAGTTCCTGAAACCTATACAGGGACGCTGTTGAATATTTTGTAACTAATTTGAGTGGGCGCTGTTCCTGCGTATGGCAGCAACAGCGCCCAGTCAAATTAGTTTCAAAATCTACAACAGAATATTTATTAAATAGTAAAAGCAAACAATTTGTACAACACCGTATAGACCGTCTTCAAATATGCGTTCGTGACGTACTTATCGACGTCATTCATGACGTCAATCATTATGATGTCATTGTACACATCGCGCAGTTCATTATCCTCCTGATAATGTATCTAATAAGTAACTTATGTCTTCAATCTAATCATTTCATTTTTGAAATAAATACAGCCGCGTATACAGTACAAAAAAATAAATAAAACGAATTGTTAAACATTTTGAATATAATTGAATTGAATCCAGTTATGTTCAAAATATTCAGCAAGACCACTTATTAATAGCTAACACGTCTTTGTTCTTTTTGTTTTAGAAACACGGTCACTTATTTATGGCCTTCACTATTCCCTTCGCGGTAGGTGGCACTGTACTAGTGGGCAGCTAGTGCTCTAATCAGGGGAGGTAACCTAGTATTGGAAAAGACCGTACGTATAGCGTCATATTCCCTTGTTTTTTCTGTGCTCATGACAAATACGGGCCTACAGAATATACACGATGAGTAAATCACCTGCCCGATTCAACCCAATCACGGATTTAAAGGGATTTTACCCACGTGACCAGTGAGGGTGGGGGTAGGGGTAGTGGAAGGTAGGGTGGTGGTGGTGGTGGTGGTGGTGGTGGTGGCGGCGAGTGGGGTGGGGGTGGTTGCGGCAGGGGCGGGGTGAGGTAAGGGTGAGGGCTCACACAATTTGGCTCAAACTAATTCTCTAGCAACTGATCATTTTTTCTTTCAATCAGCCATAGAGGATACAACAGCGGGATAAATGCCTAGCGATGGCGCGCTGTCTAGCTAAGCTCCGCAAACGTTTTAAGCGGATTTGCCTCAATTTATGCACCTGATCGGTGTGTATCGTTTTATTCATCCAGATCTTTCATCCAACACGTTGCATACAACAAGTTGGTCCCCGCGTATGTTTTTTCTCATCGAAACTGTTGTATCCAACTCGTGGCTCGTGTGTATTGTCGGAACCATCACGAACATGATGTGGGTGGAGCATCTTAGATTGAGATGGGCGGGGTATAGCTAAAAGTGGAAAGGTCCATTCTACAAATTATCAAAGGTGAGCAACACATATGCAGTCTCCATCACGATTCGCGTCAATAATATACCGCGTCCATACATCATTAAACCGTTTTCCAAGGAGTACAATTCACAAATTACCTTTTGTTTGATGTTTGGACAATAGTTCCTAAGATGAACTAGGTGCTGCGTGTGGGATTTCCCCACAGATATACAATTTCATTCCAGTATGAGGAATTGTACAACGCCTTCCCCGTTATATTTTGTAGAAATCGATTATAAACTGTGAACACAATTTCGATTAAAAGTCGTTGCTGTGTCTGTGGCAACAACGACTTGCAATGAAACTGTTTTCAAAATATTCGCTCTACTATGTTATTTGATTTCAAAACACAAATACGGTTATAATTCTGAGGGAAACCGTCTATTTACTAATTGGCCAAATTGTGATTTTCAAATAAAATAGCGTAGGCGGGATGCGAAGGCGTGAAAGATGCTAACGCTTTGATCACATCAGACCAAATCCCTAAGATCCAACGAATTAATAAATATAGTGTTGAGTATGTTGAAACTTATTTCACTGGAAGCTGTTGCTGCCTATGCCAGCAACAGGTTCCAGCCAAATTAGGTTCAGAATACTCAACAGCTTTCCTGTGTAGATGTTTTGAATCTCTGGACACATGCATTACAACGGCTAAATGGTGTATTTGTCATCGCTGATCTAAATAATAAATATATTCCTTTCCGTTGCAAACGAACCTAACCAACGTCTACGGATATATTCTTAGACCAAGAACGTTGTGCACATTAGATGTTCTGAGAGGACAGTTCTAGCAAACCCATTGGGTACGTTCTCTGGCCAAAGCTAACTGGCCAATGAAATTACCTGGAACTTTCTTAGAATAGAAAAACAATGTACTTTTAACGCGTAATTACGCTGATGATACACGTGCTGTTTCTCGGCAGTATGGAATGTATTCCACCATGGATTTTCCTGGCTTTCTTAGTAGCATTTTAGTAATACAATGTGTTAATAAACGAGATTGCTGAGAAAATGAGGCGATATAAATAGAAACATCAATACTTATTATTTTATACGGAATGGCATTCATACGACAGATGTATAAATACAGAATACGTGACGACAGAGATAAAATAATGAGCATTAATATTTCACTGCCCAATGAACGAAAGGTGGGGGGGGGAGATAGCATAACGAGTGGGAGAGACAGGTAGGGCGAGTGTGTGGAGGGAGGGAGAGTATGTGGAGACAGAAGGAGGCGGGGACGTGGGTGTCGCGAGATAGAAAGCACTAGAATGAGAGAGGGAGGAAAGAGAGAGAGAGAGAGAGAGAGAGAGAGAGAGAGAGAGAGAGAGAGAGAGAGAGAGACAGAGAGAGAGAGAGAGAGAGAGAGAGAGAGAGAATCAGGTATAGGTGTCTCCACAAACAGCCCTAACTAACCTTGCACCGGTCTTGAGAAATGTTCATTTGCAGCTTAAGCGAAGATTGATTTTGAAAATTTACCACTGGAAAGACTAAGCCTCTCATTCCATTGGTAAATTCTCAAAATAATATTATCATGGCCTGCAAATGGACTTTAAATAAGCACATATTTTGTTCTCTTAGCCAAATATTACCATGAAGGGTTAATAAGGTTTCTCGGTATTGCCGTTTCTATTATAATAGATACTTACCGGAATTTTGAAAGAAACGCCATGTCTGCTGCAATGTCGATTTAAATCTTTAAAATACAAACGGAATCAATCTACCACTATCCACAGATTCATAATTCAGAATACTTATTCCAGTTGGCGATTGCACAGTCTTTATTCTGCAAAGGAAACAGAGAATAATTTGACACATTGTTGAAATTCCTATAGCGACAGCAGCATCACATCAACAGTACTAGTCGTAGCAGCAGCAGCAGCAGCAGCAACAGCAGCAGTAGTAGTAGTAGTAGTAGTAGTAGTAGTAGTAGTAGTAGTAGTAGTAGTAGTAGTAGTAGTAGTAGTAGTAGTAGTAGTAGTAGTAGTAGTAGTAGTAGTAGTAGTAGTAGTAGTAATCTTAGTAGTAGTCTTAGTAGTAGTAGTAGTAGTAGTAGTAGTAGTAGTAGTAGTAGTAGTAGTAGTAGTAGTAGTAGCAGCAGCAACAGCATCATCATCATCATCATCATCATCATCAGCAGCAGCAGCAGCAGCAGCAGCAGTAGTAGTAGTAGTAGTAGTAGTAGTAGTAGTAGTAGTAGTAGTTTTAGTAGTAGTAGTAGTAGTAGTAGTAGTAGTAGTAGTAGTAGTAGTAGTAGTAGTAGTAGTAGTAGTAGTAGTAGTAGTAGTAGTAGTAGTAGTAGGAGTAGTGGTAGAAGTAGTAGTAGGAGTAGTAGTAGTAGTAGTGGTGGTAGTAGTAGTAGTAGTAGTAGTAGTAGTAGTGGCGGCTATTTTGTGGATAGCCCTTTGCCAAACAGATTGACGCTTGATGGCGGCTTTGTTCTGCCCTTGTGGTATAGAGGGCAGATAAAATAATGCATAATCTGCCTTAGTACTGACCATCTTGCAGCAGATTGCCCAAATAGAAATAAATGTTTGCTCTGTGGTTTAACTGCCCATTTCAAATGGCGTTGTCCAAGCAACAAAAACAACCCCGCAGTAGAAGTACGCAATCCTACATTAAAGGATGCACCTGAGACACATGCTTCTGATGGCATCGCTGCGGAAGATACCGTCAAAGTTCATGCCATTATAAAGGCGACAGAAAAGGCAGCAAATCCTATTGAAGTAACTGCAGATGATGAGATAGAAATATTAGAGGAGGGAATAACTTTAACCCCAGAAATTAATCAAAATACGGTGAGGCCATTATGGATGCAAATGAAATACAGACGAATGATGATAGTAACGGAGACGCAGATCATTACTCTTTAGAAGATGACTTAACATTAGGACAGAGTAAATCTAGGTCAAAGAAAACAGAAAGCTCTCTCGATTTCCCGCTAAGCCCGATTGATCTAAGTCAGCTTGAAGCTATAGGGAATGGTGTTGCTGCCAAATGTAAATCAAGTGCAGTAAGCGCCAGAAAGAAGACAATAGCTCAGAATCTGAGATTGAGGAAAATGACATAGATAATGATACAATGTCAATTGCAGAATCAGATGTGTCAATACAAACACAGAGTTCACAGATGAAAGATGAAATGGTGGTGCACCGATCAGAAGGTGGTGAAGTGTTAGTGCCCTATGTAACGGAGAGATGCGTTAAATATCGTCTACTGCGCCATGATTGTGATATTTCCAAATATGAATATTTGTCTGTAGTAGAACTAGGAAACATTGAATTTGCAGGACAATTAGGTAAATGGTCTAAGAAACGATCTACAAATAACAAATCAAGTTAATCTACTGATGGCGGTTATAAACATCAGTTTACAAATTATGATTATCTTCACCATCAATTGCAGAGGATTAAATACCGAATTCAAGCAGCGCCACTTGCTTGAAGAATTTGCAAATGAGAGAGTTGATATTGCTTTTCTACAAGAGACCAAAATTAAAAAAACCTGAAGTGTATGACTCTCTCAAAGATATTTCAAAAGGGCAGATTTTGTATTCTTTATCACAAGATAATAGTGCGGGCGTAGCCATTCTTATCCTGCCCCACTGTCTCAACTATGTTGACGTTACATCGTCGCCATCAGATACAAATGGACGATGGATTTGTGTATCAATTGATGTACGAAACACAAGCTTAAATTTGATGTGCCTTTATGCACCTACCTCTCATCAATTGCGCCGTGAATTTCTAAATGGTGTTTCCACAATAATTCAAGACAGAACGCCTGAAAACCTAATTATGGGTGGTGATTTTAATTGCATATTAAATGAGGCTAAAGACAAAAACTCTGGGTCTAATTTTAATGACACGTCGCATAATATTTTAAAACACATTTGTGAAAATAAAAGCTTGGTAGACACTTATCGGATTGAAAATCCAGAAGGCCGGGAATTTACTTGGGTTTCAACCGATGGAAGGTTAGCTTCAAGATTAGACAGGATCTATGTAGAACGATCACCAAAGGTTACATGTGTAAAACTAACATAAAACCAGTAACTTTCTCTAGACAATGCTGACTGGGTCAAACGAGGAAATGGATTTTGGAACCTTAATGTAGCATTGCTACGAGATAGTTGCTATCGCAAATGTGTGGAAAGTTGTTGGAGGCATTGGGATGAGGTTCGTATGAATGTATAACAGACTGGAGGGAAGATGCTAAATCAGACCTGAAATATATTTCAAGCACTATTCCATCAGGAAAGCACGAGCAATACGAAAGCGTAAAAAGGCGCTTCAGAGGTCGTTGTGTAAAATTAATAATAAAATTAATGATGGGGAATCTAATTATTACGAGCTATTAGTTAAATTAAAAGGTAGACTAAATAAAATAGAGCAATATCGGTTTGATGGCGCCAAAATAAGGTCAAGAGCACAAATGCACATCGAGGGCGAAAAGCATACACGTTACTTTTGCAACTTGGAAAAAGCAAGAGGTATAGAGAAATTAATGCGCTCACTGAAGACTAATGATAGAGTATCAGTGTGCTCAAATGCAGAAATGATGGAAACAGTATCCAAATTTTACAAATCATTGTACACATCTGAGGGAAGTGATGGAGCTGCAACTTTAGATATTTTAGCTAATGTAACGCAAATATTCCAGATTCGTGTCGCGAAAGTTGTGACCAATCACTAACAATTGATGATTTGACAAAATCCTTCAAAGGTATGAAGTTAGAAAAGTCTCCTGTCTGCGACGGACTTCCAGTCGAATTTTATCAAACATTCTGGACCATATTTGGTCCAGTATTAGAAGAAATAGCAGCTAGCAGCTATCTCCCTCCATCGATGGCCTAAGCATATGTCCGGCTTATATACAAGAGGGTAACAGAAATAAAATACAGAATTATAAACCAATCTCTCTACTCTGTGCAGACTATACGATTTTTACTCAGGCACTAACATTAAAACTCGGCACAGACCTAGGCGAAATAATTAATGATGATCAAACATGCTCTGTACCAGGAAGAACAATATTACACAACACATTGCTCATACGAGACCTTATTCAATTAGTTGAACAGGATTGCATCCCGGCAGCAATAATAGCACTTGATAACGAGAAGGCGGTTGACAGACTTGAATGGGATTTCTTGTTTAAGGCTTTACACCATACTGGCTTTGGTTCCAGATTTATTAAATGGGTCAATATTTCATATACTGATATAACAAGTTGCTATTTAGTAAATAATCGTCTATCTGAACCTGTAGTGCTGGAACGAGGTGTCAGACGGGGTTGCTCATTGTCTCCGATTCTATTCGTCATAGCTATGGACTCGTTGGCGGCGACATTGCGACAACTTAATGATTTTCAGGGAATATGTATACGTGGCGTAGAAAGGCCACTAAAGGTGTCTCAATATGCAGATGATACGACTGTGTTTGCAGGTAAAAATTCAGATTTTAGAATTTTAAATGGAGTATTATCAGATTTTCAAAAGGCATCAGGGCTTAAGGTCAATAAAGACAAATCTATTATTTTTGGGCGCTTGAAAGGGCATAACTGACAATGTTATGGATATTAACTGGTCAGACGATGTCATAAAGAGTTTGGGTATTTACTTTAGGAGAGAAGACGATGTAATAATAAACTGGGAAGAAAGGCTATCCAAGCTAAAGTGTGCATAAGTAAAGTGGAAACGAGGTCGCCTAACTGTATTTGGCCGGACATTTGTCCTTAATAATTTAATTTTATCTGGACTGTGGTATACCGCTTCTGTAGTTCATATGCCCAGATCAGTAGAGTCAAAGATCAGCAGGTTACATTTGTCCTTCTTATGGGAGGACAAAGCCCATTTAATATCGCAGTCACTCCTCACCAATGAAAAACATGATGGAGGCCTGGATTTGGTTAATGTTTTAGCAAAGTGTGCTTCTTTAAAACTGAAATTCTTGAATAAGCTACTTACTTCAAGCTCATCTTGGTCAAGTGTTGCAAGGACACTTCTACAAAGGTACGTGGATCCATTTCCAGTAGAATGTTTATTTTTGTGCAATAAACTGCCACCTAACCATCAGACGATACCAAACGTATATAAAGAACTGCTCGAAGATTTAAAGATATTTACACGATCAAGACAACAACCTAGTTGTTGGATAGTTGCCTTAGAGCAACGTCTTTGGGAGCAACGAGTTGATTCGTGATACTAATGCTGTATTATATTTGCCATTTATGGCCAAAAATGGCATTCAATATTTACGTGATTTAGTAAATCAAAAATCTCGCAAATGGATTTCGATGCAGAAGGTAGCAAAAGTAACATCAATGAGGCATTATTTCTTAGGATAAAGAATGCAATACCTGGGGAATGGTTCAAATTGCCGAAAGCATGTGACAACAGAGATATGTTGCAACCAACATTGGCATTTAGGTCAAAGCATATAAAATACAACATTGCATCTAGAGACTGGTATGGAATGCTAATGCAAAGTCGGAGACAGTCTCCTATTGCAGTTAGGCATTGGAACAATTTAGGATACACGCCAAAGAACTGGAAAGATGCGTGCAAAAAAATACATCTACCTTGTCGGGATCTGGCATGGCGATTACTCCATTCAAGGCTATGCGTCGACCATCTACCTTATATGCGCAAAATAACAAGTACAGACCGGTGCGTATTATGTTATACTGAGGAGGAAACAATAGGCCATCTGTGTACACAGTGTTGTATAGCTACAGGCTTTTGGGTATATATCAATATGCTCCTTGCTAAATTTGGAATCAAATATGTGAAATTAATGGCTGAAACAATTATGTTCAAAGATTGCTCAACTATCGGACGAATCATTAATAGCAAGGAGAAAGAATTGTTAGTAACACTATTATCTGTAGGTGTGTGGGCCATCTGGAAGCATCGGTGTTCAGAGGCCAGAGATAAAGCAGGAAACAACCACCAAAGAGCCATATAAGCTATATTTCGATCACTGTTGCATTCATAGTGAATTTAACAGGCTAGTGGAACATGGAAAAGAAATTAAAATTAAAGATGTATGGTGCAAAACTGGCCTAGTATTAATTGAACACGGATATCTAAATTTTGCAGAAGCAGAACTTGTATAAGCTAGCACACTCGCTGCTTGGTGTATATTGATATATGGTATTTTATTTTATTTAATTGATTTTATTTTAAAATTTTAATGTCTTAGGAGATGATATTTTTGACGAATAACCTAACCTTGGGAATCGCTATATTTAAATATCAAATGAGCATCGCGTCAATATTCTGGAGGTGATCCGACTTTCGAGTTCATTAGGTTAACAGAGTATGCCATCTTACATATATACAATTAGCATCCTGTTGTAAATGCTTACTGTAGGTGTATTTGTTCCTGGGTAATTTGCAAAAACTTACAATGAAGTAAATTTAGATTGTGAACCCAAAGCGCCATCTATGTAGTCATAGTTTGTATACTTTTGCTTTGTGCATTATACGACATAAAGGCTATACTACGCCCGCCCAGCATTTAAGAATCGGCTAACTGGCGTCAATGAGTGACCGTTTGTTACTTATTGACGAGTCACCTCGCCACTGGTTGGAGAGCTGCACTCGCCATTTGGGCCAATACTATACGGTGAGCTACGTTAAACTACATATGATCTACTTAGCCTGCCGGTCATGAATCGGCTCAATGGCGTCAATGAGTAGCAGTAACTTACTGCTAATTATTGATGAGTCGCTTTACCACTTATTGGGTAAGTATGCTCGCAATTTGGGCCTACTACTACACGGTGTGCAAATAGTAATGGCTTTGTTGAATTATATTATGTTATCAGCTATTTATAAAGGTTGTTTTCCTATGTAGTTATGCCATGGGTATGGTATATGGTAATAGAGTATTTTAGCTTGCACTGTTTTGATATGTTAAGTTTGTATTGTTATTCATATACTATTAATAAAGCCTGCTATTTCACCCGATTTTTATGGGGGTTTGCAAGCCTTTTTTAAAGGAGTTCCTCCGTGAAGTGTGTCCGACTGCGTCAGCGTCAGATTTTCAAAAAAAGAAGAAAGAAGAAGTATTAGTAGTAGTAGTAGTGGTGGTGGTGGTGGTGGTAGTAGTAGTAGTAGTAGTAGTAGTAGTAGTAGTAGTAGTAGTAGTAGTAGTGGTAGCGGTAGTAGCAGCAGCAGTAGTAGCAGTAGTAGTAGTAGTAGTAGTAGTAGTAGCAGCAGCAGCAGCAGCAGCAGCAGTAGTAGTAGTAGTAGTAGCAGTAGTAGTAGTAGTAGTAGTAGTAGTAGTAGTAGTAGTAGTAGTAGTAGTAGTAGTAGTAGTAGTAGTAGTAGTAGTAGTAGTAGTAGTAGTAGTAGTGATAGACACAGTATTTGGGGGTGATGGCGCAACACGGAATAGAACTACGTTGCGACTATAACTTTCTCTCATTTGTCGACGTTTTCGTCATTGGTGTTGCGAAACAGAAGATAAATATCTAGCTAATTGCAAGTGTTCAATTATCAAAATGCGTGTACTTATTGGAAATCATTAAACACCAACGTTAGTGAGCGGCGAAATTGTTACACCCCTTTGTGACTAACCGAGCGCCTAAACATACTTTTTTTAAAAGCTAATAGTAAATACTTTGAAACTAATTTGACTGGGAGCTGCTATGGTAAACCATTTTCCAGTCAGATTATTTTTAACCTATCCAACAGTTCACCTTTATATTTCTATTAAACTATATTTTGCAGGATGTAGAGGTTGAAATGTGTAATCCGGTAGTAAAAGCGTTGGAATGTTATTCACAATGAACAATGCTGTTCGAAATGTCAGCTCTAAAGTACACTTACAATGAACCTTTCAGGTTTTTGCTATTTCCCACTGATCCCTAGCTATGCTCCACCCATAGTTCGCCTTATTGGGATCGATCGATCCCGGAAGACCCTGACTATCAATTTCCCGAAAACTATACAGTACGCGGTTGAATATTTTGAAACTAATTTGATTGGGTGTTGTTGCGCCTATGGCAGAAACAGCGTCCAGTCAAATTTGTTTTAAACATATACAACAGCATTTATATTAAATATCAAAGACGTACAATTCGTACACCGTGTCGGACTATTACGAATCTAAGACGCACTACATCGAGTCATCCATGCTGTAATTGAGTATGATATCATCATACACGTCACGTGGATGGATAATCTGGAAAAGCCCATTACACACATGACGGTTGAGCTTTAAGTTAATACGTTTCATGGCAATCCGCCAATAGGCATAGGACCTATATTCTCATGTAGCGAACTTTCCAGATCACATAATAATTGGATATACATGTATACGAACCAGTAACCTATCGTGGACACTCGTGATATTATATCGTATCGCGATATACCTGAATATCGAAAAACCGAGCACCCCTAAATAAGATATTACAACAAGCCATTTAACCATTGAACTTCCAATGTCTCAACTTGAAGACACCTGTAAAGGAAAATCGTTAAATATTTTGAAACTAATTTCCCTGGGAACTGCCGCTGCCATAAGCGCCCATGGAAATGTGTTTTAAAATATTCAACAATACATGTTTTACATCATAAAGAAGTTGCAATTTCTGGTTTTCATGATTACATTGTTATGTTATCCAATTTACTTGAAAACAAACATAAATTAATTAAGCAAAACATAGACTACAGATTAAACATGACACGCCAGCCATAACACGTTAACACTCATATTAGCCAAAAACGGCTTCTCCGGGGGTCTTGGGAAATGTCCATTTGCTGACCAAGAGAAGATTATTTTTTAAATTTTACCACTGGAATGACTAGCTCGATAACCGAGCCAGTCATTCCGGTGGTAAGTTTTCAAAAATTGTCTTCTCTTGGTCTGCACATGGACATTTTCTATGAGAAAATTGTAATTTTCTTGAACAGTTCAAGGGTCAGACGGTTAAGCTACCACGTACATTTTACGCCACCACTGTAAGTTATATCTACGTGCACCAATCCTTCTAATGGCGTTAGATTAGCGCCCCGATGAGACATTCCATTTCACTAACAAGACGGATGTATCGAGTATTAACACAGGATATGCTGTCATAAACACGGAGCTATAGAACACAGCTGATCAATTATTTTTAATTTTCCTGGACACGGTACTGATACATCGGTGACGGTGGAAATGACATTTCCCAAAGCGACAGTAATTCGATTTTTGTCGATATTTTTATATGTGGGTGGATTCATGACCGAATCATTATATATATATATATATAGCTGTTCTACATTACCATATTTGCTAAAAAAAGAACATTTAATTGTATTTCTTTGACTGATAATGCTAGCAAGGTCTTACTATCAAGTTGTGCCTCAATAATCGTAAACCGCACGAGCACGTCTACTCACGTGGGCGGAGCTTAGCTAGAGATGGGCGGGGCATAGCCAAATCTGGATTCCTCCATTTTATCACTTTTGGTGAATTTACGAGTTAATACACATTATGTTTAATATTTGAAAACGAATTGCTTGTCTATTTGCCTTGAATTTGAGGGTTCCGCACATTAAATCGATTCCAACGCATGTACAAAGTGGGCGGAGCTTTAGCTAGACATGGGCGGAGCTTATCTAGAATGGGTCCCTCTATTTCCGGGGTAGAATTCGAAACCGGCTATAACAGCCCAAGTTCTAGAAAACGTTACCCATAGATTCTATCAACCCCACCCGTACCAAATGTTTTTACGTGGCGCGTGCGATTTTACAGAAACACTCGCGCAACAGGGGCGACGTAAATTCCGATAACTTTTGGCGGTGGTAAAATTTGCAATGTAGTCATTCTAAGACCGTGTTCACATTAGATTAACTAATCCGAAGGACGTCCAATCGATCACAAATTTTCGTATTAGTCGCGTAAGCCTTGACGCTTCCTCAATTTATGACACGTTAACAGATATGTGCGTTCGATCAGACTTACTCCTCTCTTACTTCGGATTAGCCATCTAGTGTGAACACTACCTAAGAAAACGGCAAAAATCTAAGGAGCACTGCCTCCGTAAAATCAGTAGACAAAAGGAACCCTTCATTACAGTAAAACGAGACTATTTCGCCAGATTCCAGCATATTTTGTATGTACACACTAAATATGTCTTTATATTTCTAACTAGGGTACTGGTGTTGGCAGTTCGGTTCCATTGAATAAGAACAGCTTATTAAACACCAGTATATATTAGCCAATCAAATTGCTGCATTACTACCACGTGTCCGTCCAATAAAAATTGTTATTGGACTCTAAAAATGGTTATTGGTCTCTAAAAAGTGGTAGTGTTATTGGAATCTCGAGGCTATTTGTTACGTCATAATAAATTACGCCACCTGTACTCTATTTGTAATTCCAGCCACTGTGGGCTCACACCTGAAGTCAGGGAAAATATTCCTCTTTTTCTTCTAGCATCCTTTGCGAGCCACCAACCTTAGCGCTCGTGGTTGGCAACCAAATATAATATGGTCAGATTTAAATGAAAACAGCAACTAAAGATAGTTCTATTTTAGTGTGCTAGCATCAACTAATTGAATATCAGTTCAATGTTGTATACCTGTAGTTAATTCTTGCATTTAAAAAGACAGTTCATATAAACAGCTAGGACACGTACATGTACATTGCAGTCATTTAAAAGCTAGTTAGTATGGGGGAAGAAGGTGCGAGCTGGTCCATAGCATTACTTCTAATACTATACAGTGCATAGCAGAGAAAACGGGTGATCCTAGCAATTTGTGTTGAGTTTTTTGTAGATAGTTGACGACCGTGCTCTGACTTCATATGTTCATGATCTACAATTAGCCGTGCCACAAGTGCAGGAGTCGCCATAATGTTCTTGATGATATCTGGGCGATCACCCGACTTAGAACTTTAATGACCAAATTTGGTCAAGTAAATCTAAATATTTGGTTATTGAATGTCCATTTGCAGGCCAGGAAAATACTATTTTTTTAATATTACCACTGGAATGACTGGCGTGGTTTATGAATTGTCGCATCACGCAAACATTACGTCATAATAGTAATACTCATTGTGGTATTACGTCATAAATGAATTGCTAACTCGTATCGTTCGCGCTGCACAATATGGTAAATAGCAAATTCAACGAGCATGTTGCTTTGAATCGTTTATGTTCAAATTATTTCAATATATAGGTGTATAATAAATAGATCATTTAACATTCCGAGTACAATATGGATTTTTTATTGTACTCGTCCACGTTGTGTTTGAAAATCTGTATTTAACTCGACGTTCAAGGACGCTGTTGCTGGGCAGCAACAGCGCCCAGCCAAATTAGGTCCAAAATATTCAATAGCGGGCCTGCATAGTTTTCTGGAAATTGATAGTCAGGGAGCTTAGGGATCGATTGCTCCCAACACGAGCGAGGTGTGGGTGGAGCTTAGCAAGAGATGGGCGGGGCATAGATAAAATGGAAAGGTCCATTATAGCTTCATGCCGATGGTATTTGTATGCTGGCATGACCAGATGGCTGAACAAAGCTATCTTCTCAGTCACCACGTGTCCATAAATCAATCATCTCACGTCCACAGTTCCGCCATGACAAGTGTTACTCGTTTACGCCTGGACTCCTTAACACAAGGCCAAAGATTGACCATCATTTTTATGTGCACACTGAATATGTTTTCGTTTTTCCAACCGGAATTCCAAAACGCCGAAAGGTGGGCGGAGCTTAGCTTGAGATGGGCAGATATATAGCTCGATATTGCTCCTTCTATCATCTGTGTAGGCTATGTCTAATTGAATGTTTAATGTCTGAAGTAATTCATGAAAGTAATCACTATCTTCTTGCCGAATTCTAATTTTAACTAAGATGAAATACGTTTTAACCGTAGCACATCACGATTTAAATAAGTAAAATTTCCAGAGAAACCATCATCATTATCTGAGGTCATATGGCGTCATTGTCAGCTATGCGGCGTGTAGGATGACGTCATCTATATGGCCCGTCTTCAACTCTTGATAGTCCGGTACGTTGTAAGAAGTGCATGCCTCTACTATTTAATAAACACGCAACAACAGTGCCCAGTCAAAATAATTTCAAAATATTCAACAGCTTACCATTATAGTTTTCTGGATATTGATAGTCAGGAAGTTCAGAGATCATTCTATCCCAGCACGAGCGAGGTGTAGGTGGAGCTTAGCTAGGGATGGGCTGGGCATAGCTAATATGGAAAGTTCCATTGCTCCCTTCTGTCAGAGAATCCACACATTAATGCAAGATTAAAGCTTACCCGCTGAAGATTTTGAAAACAATTTTTTCGAGTTCCGTGCTTTCATAGGCAGCAGCATGTCCTAGGTCAAATTAACTTCACTTATTCAAATTATTATTTATTCTTGTTTCTGCGCTCACCTGTATTAATGTCGTATCCTACTATTTTTCTCAGCTCGTTTGAACAACTGTTCAAATTCGTTGAATCTCGTTGATAAATTTGATATTAAACGAAGGACCGACATTTCGTCGCAATCGCTATAATCGCAACCGCATCCCGTGACCCCACCCCCACACTACCCACATGGCTTCTAACCATTACTGTATTCAACTATGCAATGCCATAGAATGAACCAGGGCAATTTCAGATCTGCCTCCAAACCCAGTTCCTGGATATCGATCCGTTGACATTTGAATTATTAGGTACTATCCAAATTTCCATGTTTTTTTTCTGTTTCCCCGCAATCACATGTCACAATTGCGCAATCGTGAGAGGACGAGTCCGTATTTCACATGAAGTCAGCTGAAGCGTTATTATTAGCGTTGACAGCGTGTCACATCCGGGATTAGATGCCGAGCTGGCGCATTGTTTTAGGCCAAACACACAGTTCTTTCCAAAGCTTGGTTACCATAGTCCCTTAGTCAAGTAGATTAAATGAAGGCGCACATATGATTCTATAAGCGCGGATGCGGATGCGGAAGCAGTAGGCGTGCGCGTTTGGTGTCCGGAATGCCAGCGGTGTTTGCTTCCATATAAGGGGCATAATATGCGTTTATTCTTTCATTTCGCTGGAAATACTGAGAGGGAAACATACATGCGACAATGCGCGTGCTTAAAGTACAGGAACACCCTTTACCTTTGACGTCATTTTATGGACCCCCACCCCAACGTGGGTGTGAGCGGCGAGCGTCTTGTTCGCATCCGCTTGCCGTTCCGCATCCGCTTCCGCTCATATGGAATTACACATATTGAAGTTAATGGTATTCAATTTTTTACCTCATCCGCGCTTATGGAATCCTAGCTTTATTCTGAAAGGTGTTTCATTTCGATCTCTGGCGCCGGTCCAGTGACCTCTGTCACAAGGGGCATTTCCACTTTATCCATCCATCATATGGCGTCATAATCAACTACGTGACTTGTAAAATGGCATCATAATTAATGCCGGCATTATGACATCATGAACAACATAGATGAGTACGGCACGAACTCATATTTGAAGACGGACTATACGTTGTTGTACGAATTGCATGTCTTTAGTATTTAGACAGGAAGAGCACCCAGTGAAATTAGTTACACAATATTCAACAGCTTACCTGTATAGTTTTCAGGACATTGATTATTAGGGCATTCTGGGATCGATCAATCCCAACACGGCGAAGTGTGGGTGGAGCTTAGCTAGTGGTTGGCGGGGCATAGTTAAGGCTGGGACGGTCCATGGTGGCGTTGTGTGGTGGCAGACGGCGCAGTGTGGCGGTAGCTGCAGTCTGAATATTTCTATGAATACTTCTAAACATTCTCATATAGGGAGTGGGGGTGGGGCGTTAATGGATCTTTCCAGGTTTAGATATGTCCCGCCCATATCTAGATAAGCTCCACCCACACCTCGTCCGTGTTGGGATCGATCGATACCTGAACTCCTTGACCATCAGTTTCCAGTGACCTATACGGGTAAGCTGTTGGATATTTTGAACCCAGTTTGACTGGGTGCTGTTGCTGCCGATGACAGTTATATTAGATTGAACGGCTGGAAATGGTCGGTGACATAGCTAGAAATGGGCGGGAAATAGCTAGAAATGGGCGGGAAATAGCTAGAAATGGGCGGGAAATAGCTAGAAATGGGCGGGAAATAGCTAAAGATGGGTGTGGAATAGCTAGAAATGGGCGGGAAATAGCTACAAATGGGCGGGTAATAGCTATAAATGGGGGTGGGTGGGGGGGGGGGGTTTGGGGGGGGGGGGGGGTTGGGGGGGGGGGGGTTGGGGGGGGGGGGTAGCCAGAAATGAGCGACGAAATGGACCGCTCCATGCATATATACACGTGCACGGTCAGTATCTCATGCTCAGTGTACCCGTGTAAAAGCTGGGAAGGTTACCAATAATAGGTTGAAATACAAACCAGCCTAGATATGGCTTGTACGGGACCTGGAATCAGAGCTCGATAGACGCCAATCAAACCAACCACTCCATCAATGCTCAGTAGGAATGTTTCGCTCTGGGTTATGCTGAAATATCGTCACCGTTAGCCATCGATACAATCAACACGGTACACCGAGACCATTTCCAAAACGAACGCAATGGACCCAGGCCAAACATATTACCATAGCTGTGAACACCATGTTCATAACGTGCTATAAACTCCGTTGAACCCAATAACTGCCTAAATGGATTTTCCTCTACAAATATCATTTTGAATATCATGACATGAGCGTGAAAAATCTGCGCCATTATGTGTCTGGTTAATGAAGCTCAGTCAACACGTTTGTACAAGCATTGGATATTAAAGTAATAAATTGAGCCATATATCATAATTAGCGAGACAGTTTGTTACGATATTAGATTCCTTGGAACAATATCTGATAGAATGGCTGTAATAATTCTTCACAGAGAGTGTAGAGGGTGGTCGAATATTGCGGGGCCACTAGACAAGGTGGAATGGATTGGTTACTGTAGCAGACGTGACTTGAGTAAACATGGATGGCATGCATTAACATGACGACTGACCATGTATTAGTTGATGCTTTTTTTTTAGAAATTATATATTGTTAACGTTGTAATTGTCCATAATTAAACGCTTACACACACACACACGCGTGTCCACGCACGCGCACCCACACGCATACGCATATGCGCACCAAAACACAGCGCCATGGACATTCAAGCGACTACATACATTCGTGCGTACACGCGCATATACTACCACATTTACACGAAGACACATACAATACCCCCTATTGAGAACCGGCAAAGACGTCAGAATTGTAATAAACGTGTACCCGATGGCGAAGTGATGGGGTTGGTAAAGCTCAATACCTAATTAATCTCATGCCCGGTTCAAACTTAGTACTCTTGTTGGGAACAATAATATTTGTAAATAATTTTATCTTTCATTATAATAAGATGAAAATGATTTACGAGAGACGTAATCCGGAGTAACGCCATACATCTTGCGAGAATACATTTACAAATGGACATGTCCATGCTTTAGCTAAGCTCAGCCCACACATCGATCGCGTTGGGACCGATCGATCTCTGAGCTTCCGGACTATCAATTTCCAGAAAACTTTACGGGTAAGCTGTTGAATATTTTGAAACCAATTTGACTTCGTGCTGTTGCTGCCTGTCGCATATTAAACAGCATGTTTATTAAATAGCAGAGACATACACTTCTTACAACGTGTCGGACTTTTAAGAGTTAAAAACGGACCGTATAGAATCATTTATGACGTAATGATTATGACGGCATCGTACACGCTATCACAGTTTTCTACCATATTGGACTGGATTCTTAATGATGGACTGCAAATGGTAAGCTTGTAAGGAAAAAACCGTGTTAATTTCTAGCTTGGTCCGCCCAGTTCTAAGTAATGACGTCATGAATGACGTAAATAAGTTCGTCACGAACGCGTAATTGATTACAAACTAAGCAGTGTTGCACGAATGGTATGTCTTTACTATTTAAAAAACATTCTGTTGAATAATTTGAAACTAATTTGACTGGAGGTTGTTGCTGCCAGAGGCAGCACTATCTCCCAGTCAAATATCTTTCAAAGTAGTCAACAGCTTACCTGTATAGTTTTCTGAAAATTTATATTCATGGAGTTCAGTGATCGCGCAATCCCAACACGATCGAAGTATGGGTGGAGTTTAGCTGGAGATGGGCGTGGCATAGTTAACAACTGGATTCCTCAGTTCGTGCAGGTGACAGCGGTGGGTGATGGTGAACAGTGCAGCGTGGGGGTGGCTGTAGTCTGAAGATTTCTATGTATACTTCTAAACATTGTCATATAGCCGCTTGTTAATGGGCGTTTCTGGTTTTAGCTATTCCCCGCCCATCTCTAGATAAGCTCCACCCACACCTCGCCCGTGTTGGGATCAATCGATCTCTGAACTCACTGAGTATCAATTTCCAGAAAAATATACAGGTAAGCTATTGAATATTTTGGAACTAATTTGACTGGGCGATGTTGCTGCCTATGGCAGCAACAGCGTCCAGTCAAATTAGGTTCACAATATTCAACAACATATTTAATAAATAGTAAAGTCCTACAATTCGTAGACGTGTTGGACGACTAAGAGTTAAAGACGAGCCACTTAGAATCAATCATGACGTAATGATTATGACGTCATCATACACGCCGTCTAGCTGCTTATAACGTCATATGATGTCAGATGGCAGATGGATACTCTGGAAAGGTGAATTGGCATAACAGTCACTTACTTGTATTATGCATATATATCTGTCTTTAGTGACCACCCTTTTCCCGATATGTCCGATTTAGATGTGTTTAACTGAACACGCGTATAAACTTCTGTATACAAATAACATCTGTATAATTATCATGTTCAATGCTGACGCATTACAAATCTTATTTATCATACTGTAGCTATAACGTAAACTCGGAAAAAAATTCGCACGAAATTCTTTCTTGCCTAAAACTGTCTCAACCGAATTCTGTTCATAATCTTCACTAAGATATGCAAAGATCATTTACGCGTGTCCAGATTGATGCTAAACGCATTCAACACGGAGAATACAATATCGTGTCTACAGCAAGAAAGTGTCATTGCCGTCCAGCGACTATGCAGATATCTCATACAGAACAGGCGACTGACGCAGTCTTTAATCGATTCCCCATCCCGTTGATCTGAATCGTATCCCAACATTTAGCGAGGTTTTTAAGCGGAAGGCGGTACGATGCAAACGATATATTGATCAATGAGGAGTCAATATTTCTACCTGTGGATCGTCTAAATATATCATTTAACACTTTGATCCATTAACTCCCAGAATATAAATTTCATGTAAACTGCTGAATATTGCAGCAACAGTTCAGTCAAATTAGTTTCAAAATATTATTAGTATGCTGTAAAGTTATCAACGACCTACATTGCGTCTACTTTACTGGCAGACTGTTCGGTTATCCTGATGGTACTGCGCCATTTTGATTGCGACGGTACTTAACATGTGACGTAATTGTCAGATAATCGAGTGACAGCGCGGATCCGCCCGCCCCTTGCCCTGGGCAGGCAGAGAACAGCGTGAAATAATTAGGGGGCGGGATTACGTGCGGCAGCCTATTGGTGCGGTTTCATTGTACAGGGAGTTTGGCCATTATCCGAAACAAATGAAAATAATATATACTCATAAATATGAAAGGTAAATCGTTTTCAAATAATTAATAGTTGCCTTCGCAGTCTGTTCAAAATTCTGCATGCTACATATTTTATGAGGTACCAATGTTGAAAAGGCGTGCGTAGTTGCATCCTCCAGGGGCGTTGCAATGTACACCTAACTTTCACGTAAATCGTTTTCAAAATAATTAATAGTTTCATTCACCGTCTGTTTAAAAGCCTGCATGCTAGATATAATATGAGGTACCACTGTTGAAAAGGCGTGCGTAGTTGCCATCCTCCATGGGCGTTAACTGCAACCCCCATCTCGTGCATTATCCGTTGCACGATGGATACAAAACAACTGGGCCAGCGTTCCTAACTTCGATGTTGAAAAGGCTATCAAAATAACAACGCTCTGCGTGTCTTCTCGGGAGTTATAGCTATTATGGATCCAATTAAATTCAGATCCAATTCGGTCTGACAATAAAAAACACAACATTAACCCGTTTTGTGTCAATAGCGCCTCAAAGCGCTGAACATACTACTTATGTCAACTTAGCATTTAAATGGTGTGCACTTTTCAAGTAATTGAATATGAGAAGCCTATTCTTTTGTAAATTTATCTCTGTACTTTTTGACCGGCTTGACCATTAAAGGGACAATGGTAACGAGAATTCAAGCTTTAACTTACCCAGTATCCATTTGCAGGTCAAGAGATGAGTATTTTTGAGAATTTACCACTAGAATGACTGGTTCGGTTACCGAGTCAGTCATTCTAGTGGTTAATTCTAAAAAATAATCTTCTCTTGACAGGCAAATAGACATGCCTCAAGACCACTGCTTGTTTTGGACAGTTTGACCATTAAAGGATTAAGTTGCCACAAGAGGGGTTAATTTCGGTTCAAGCACGTGACATTTACGTGTAGAATACTACGTATTAGGGTCATATTTTGAAACTCTATGCATAATGGCGAAATTCAGTTTTAGATATACCCCGCCCATCTTTAGCTAAGCTCTACCCACATTTCGCCCGCGTTGGGATCGTTCGATCCCGGAACTCACTGAATATCAATTTCCAGAAAACTAACAGATACAATGTTGACTATTTTGAAAGTAATTTGACTGTGTGCTGTTGTTGCCTATGGCAGCACCAGCACCAGGCAAATTAGTTTCAAGATATTTAACAGCATATTTATTAAATAGTAAAAACATAGAATTCGTACAACAACGCTTCGTCCGTTATCAATTCAGCGCTCGTGACGAACTGACATATATCATGAAGCTACGTCATTCATGGCGTAATTGAGTATACCGTCATCCTACACATACAGGGATTCGATCAGTCACCCACGCACCTGACATCATAGTCAAATAAGTCACGTGTTAGCTGACGGAACAATCGCATTGCCGTCACTAAAATCGAAACGTTCGCTACAAAGTGTGAGAAGTATGTGTATTCGATGTAATAGAAATGTAATACACATTCTATTGAACGTCTTGAATCTGATTTGACAGGGAGTGTTTGCTGCCTTGGGCAGAAACATGGCTATTACAATTAGTTTCAACATTTTCAACAGCTTACATGTATAGTAACTTTGAAATTTAGATTCTGTGAATTCAGATTTCAAATCTTTAGATCGATTCCAACTGGCGGCAAGTTGGCGGGATTAGCTACGGGTGGAGTACTGCGCTGTGGCTGGAGTAATTACGCAGGCTATAATGTACGTGATTTCAAGTGCACCGAATAAACTCGATAATTTACCTTGACGACGTAAGAGGTCTTGTTTATAATTGATAACCCCACGTGTATGTCACGAGACTCGGCGCACGGGTATGCCACATATATGTTACCATTCATATTTATGTATAAACTCCCTCTAAGAGACGTCATAGAAGCAAGGGTGTGCTTTCCATTCATGGATAACTCTCGTTTCCTTCTCACTCATCCATATGCTTTTCTTAGCCATTTTGGAAGATGTGCTTGCAATGACACGTGGAACATGTACTTGACATACGATTTAATTATCAATAGTGATTGGACAGTAGACCGCTCGTCCCTGGCGAACCGTTCACGGCAGCACAGTTGTTCAAGCGTGTTTGAAAACAGGCGACAAACGGCGATTAGCAGTTTGTGTTTCAGCTTCAGTTTATTCACACCCAGATCGCGGAGACATATGGGAAACAATGGTTTTACAGGGGTTACGCGTTATGGTGGCTAGACATTGCGATAATTAACATCATCTTGGTCATAATTCATCAATTGAATTATTGTCATTTATATTAGCAGTATCATCCCATAGACTTCTCAACAATAGTCCTCACCGGTCTGCAAACGGACACTATGTGCACAGATTTAGCTTTTCTTGACCACACTTTTAGACATTAAAAGGGCTAATGAGCATATTTAACAGCCCACGCCGTCGTCGTCGTCGTCGTTGTCGTCGTCGTCTTGATTTGTGTTCTCTTGCCTTTGGGTACTTACTTGTATCCGTTATATGGTGTCGGTACTGTGTATAGGGTTCGTCAACGTTGGAACTGTTTATTAATTATTTCAGTCATGTGGGATAGATGTATTCGTAGATTTCTGTTCTTGGTTGAAAATAGTTTTAAAAACTTAAAGATGTTTGGTCTATTACAATAATATTTAGACAGGATTTCTAGTCGTTTCTGTTTGAAAAAGTCGCAAATAAATATGTAATGGAATGTGTCTCCCTTTTCGTTATGATTGCAAAGACGGCACATTCTTTCTTCTCTGGCGATTCTTTCCCATCACCCCTTTTCTATTGTCTATGCTTAATTGTCCTAAACTGTGTAAATAAAATTATGTTGCGATCATCTGTCTTTATAAGATAGTTTTTCCGTTCCCAATTTGGCCTAAATACGTTATATATGTTCCCCTTCCAGGAGTCACTCATCTGTGTTTGCCATGTTTGGATATATTGGTCCTCAAGGTTTTTTGGTTATTCTTATTTTTATTTCATTAAAGTTATCTATTACTTGATTTGCCCAGAGGTAACTGTGTCCTGTCGTGTCTAGTATTGTGTTATGGGGTTTTATGGGCTTTAGCCATTTGTACTGCATGCTGTTGTTTCGATGATCTAATATAATATGGGTGTATAATTCTTTTCAGCTAGGTGGAGACGACTATTATAAGAAAAGTGTATCCCGAGATGTGTGTGGTCGTATACTATTTCCAGCTCTCTGTGATATGCTATAGTATCTTCGGGAGCTGCCAAAAATCATGCCTTTTGTTTTGTTTATATTAATCTCACGTTTCCATATATAAATCGCAGTATTTTTCAAAGCCTTTATGGTTTCCTGTGGACATTTGTGTTGTTTGCTAACATAGCCGTGCCATCAGCATAAAGCAGGACTAATAAAGTGAGTAAGATATTTAATTCTTCTTCCTCTTTTCGCAGCTCAATTTCCTTACATTGTCGGTTCTGAAGGAAGTGCTATAGTACAGCGCGAATAATATAGGTGAAAGGTTCTCCACCTGTCGGACTCCTCTTATACAGGTAAATAGTTGTGATTGCGCATTATTGAATTTAACTGCCGACTTTATGTTATTGTACATGCTTTTAATCTCATTAAAGATTTGACCTGTAATGTTATGCTGCCTGAGTTTGAACCAGAGACCATCGTGCCACACCGAGTCGAAAGCCTTGTCAAAGTCTACAAAGCAGCAGAATAGTATTTTCTTTCTTCTTTCGAATATTTCTATCATGGTATACAGCGTTAAAATGTGAGCAGTAGCGGAATAGCCGTTTCTAAACCCTGCCTGGTTTTCGCACAATATGTTGGCGCTTTCAAGGGCTTTATTTATTCGGCTATCAAGCATGGACATGAAGAGTGTTCCTAAACAGCCGCGTAATGCAATTGGCCGGTAGTTCTTTGGTTCGTTCGGGTTACCGTTTTGTGTGTATACTGAGAATAATGATACCTTCTGTTCAGGCGGCTGGAATTACTGCGGAATCTAGAATTGGATTTTATAAATGGTTAACATAATTTGTTCTGTTTATCTAATATATGCATTTAATATTCCATCTGACCCAGCGGCTTTACTTGTTTTTAATTGCTTGATATATTTGGACATTTCTTCAGTTGTAATATGGGAATGTATTGCATTGTACTCGTCTGTGATGTCTCGGGTGTCTTCCTTGATCTATATACGTTCTGGATCTGTATCATAAACTACCTCATTTACGTACTTAGCGAAGCCATACATTTCTTCGGTTGTTATTGTGGATGGCTCTTGCGTTTCCTTTTATTTGCTCAGTTTCAAATAGTCTTTTAGCTTACTTCTACTCATTGTTCTGACTTCCTTATGGCGCCTATATTTATATCGGGCAATCGACTGTTTCATACATTTTCTTATAATTCTTGCTAGCGTCTATCATGTTCTGGTGATTTATTTCTCCTTTTCCGAGTCTATAGTCATGTATAGCCCCATGATATCCCCCCTCGAGCAGTCGTGCAATCATCGGTACACCTTTGGCGACACGTTTTGGTTTTAAGTGTTGCTCGGGCAGGCCTTACTTTACCGAATGTGCGACATCTGATTCTTTAAACATTTTAGAGATGGCCATTGTTACCTCATTAATGTTTTGGGCATTGCAATTTCCATTTGCTATATCATTCATGTGTCGATTTACATCAGCCAGCGTTTGATGATTAAGTATTCTCTCTTTAAATGCAGTGCGTAAGTCAGCTGTCCACACAATGTATATCGGATATGACAGGCAGTAATCGTGGACCTCAAATTTGAATATGTGATTGAACAGCTCGGATGTGGATAACCCGTAGTCTATAGCACTATTATTTCTTGTCGTTTCTCTGCCAACATTTGAGTCAGTACCTACTATGCCGTTACGTATATTAGGGTAATTATATTGACATAGGTCAAGTAGCCTGTGCCCATAGTTATCCGGCCGATTTCTATCTTGTGATATGAGTGTTTGGACCTTAGCTTGCGGGCTAGTTAGTATATCTCAGGGGTCGATTTTTACAAATCGGAGGAAAGCTTCGTCGCTTCTTAGAAAGGCATCTAGTTGACCAGTTTTTGTGTTTATGTCGCCTATTAGTAGGAGTAACTTTGATCTTGTTAAACACTTAATGATATCACGGTCTAACGCTGCCATTTATTGGGGGTGGGGTGTATTGGTGCAGCCAATTATTATTTCATTATTTAGTTTAGTACTTTAGTATATGTTTGAGATACTGAGACCCATAGAATAAAATCAGACTCTGTATCTAGTTCTTGGGTATGTTTGGATAACTTATTTTTAATGAATATGGCAACTCATCCAGACTTACGTCGCACTTCTGTTCCACATTTTAGGATATCTGTATAGTTATTTATTTTTACATTATCAAATTCATCTAAGTTAGTTTCAGCTATTCCTAAGATATCCAACATTATTATAAACTCATGCACGTCTGCGTATTTTAGTTTATTATTCAGACAGTACACGGTAAGGAACCCAACATTGATTTCGTTGTTGTTGTTGTTGTTGTTGTTGTTGTTATTATTGTTGTTGTTGGTGGTGGTGCTGCTGCTGCTGCTGCTTCTTCTCTCGTCGTCGTCGTGGTCGTCGGCCGTATTGCTGTTGGTGAGGGTTGTGGCGGCGGGGTTGGTAGCGGGGGTGGCATGGGCGGTGGCGGTGGGTGTAGTTGTATTGTTGTTGTCGTCGTCATCGTCGTCGTCGTCGTCGTTGTTGTTGTTGTTGTTGTTGCTGCTGCTGTTGTTGTTGTTGCTGTTGTTGTTGTTGTTGGCGGTGGTGCCGTCGTATGGGGTAGTGTCATTTCCGCTGTTGTCATCGGGGTTGTGAATGTCGTTGTCGTTGTTTGGTACAGTCCTGTTTTGTTGAGCTTCGTCGCCGGCATAAGCATAAGTACCCTTAGTCTCGCGATTTACGACCCTGACATCAATTTCATTCCTTATAACAGCTTTGCCATCATGAGCATAAGTATGTATACAATTGTCGGCATCGTCTGTGCTTTCATTATCATCAACATAGATGTTTACTTTTTTCCATCTTCCTTTTAATATCAGTTTCATATGTCTATATATTCACGGCATGAATTTAATTATTTTTATTACTATTGCCTTCGTCAGCATAATTATTTACATCATCTAATTTTCACTGTCAGAAACATCCTTACTTTCGTTTTTCTCGTCTTGTCGTTCTTCACTGACATCATTATTTACATTGTTAGCATACTCTTTACCGTTATCATTTTCGTTATCATCATCTTCTTTACCATAATGATCATCGCTATTTATCTCGGTACATTTAGCATCATTTGCGTTACAATCGTCATCTCTACCTTCGTATTGATGGATTATTTGCAACATTATCATGGTCACCATAATCATCGTGATCACCCCACTGATAATGACGATGATGACGACGTCGACGACGACGACAACGATCCCGACAATGTCGATGATGACGGTGACGATGGCGATGATGCCGATGATGATGACGACCACGACGATGGTGATCACCAACATCACCATCGTCACCACCATCGCCACCACCCACCACCACCACCACCACCACCACCACCACAACCACTATCACCACCACCACCACCGATGGTGGCCATCATCATCATCATCATCATCATCATCATCTTTCTTACTTTTATCACTAGCGTTGTTGATGACGCCCACCATGATGACGACGACGTTGACGATGATGATAATCAACATTATCATCATCACCACCATCACTATCACCATCATCGCAACCATCATCCTCCACATCACCAGTGCCACCACCATTACCATCACCATCTTCATCATCGGTGTTTACGTCTCTAACATTATCATCATCAATTTTATCATCATCATCCTTTATATTTTTATCACCATTATCACCTTTAGTCTTATCATCATTAGCATCATTATCGTAATCTTTTAAAGTTTGTGTATTTGTGTGTGGTTATAAGTTTTCGTTAAGCACGTCACGTTGCTGTGTCCGCTGCCTCTAACGCGCTGTAGTTGGAGTTATGTTGTGATCGAGTCGGATGTTTGGGTATACACGTCTCTCTTGTGTAGACTCGGTGCCCTTCGACATAGAGCCTATCGGCCACAAGACTGGCTCTCAGACCACGTGACTTGGCGGAGCGAAATCGCGACAACAGGAGTTTGCATCTGTCGACGATTTCTTTTGAATATTGTGGGTTTACTCCATAGCGTAGTCCATGTGATGTCCTAGGCGCAGCTTGAAGTACTAACTCACGGTCCTTGCATTTCAGAAACCTCGCTACACTTGCCCTGGGTCTCGGTATTTCGCCTGCATTTCTCGGTTGGTTTCGTGGGCCAAGTCTGTGGGCTACCTTGAGCTCTACATCTTTGTCAATGTTCATAGGCCCCTTGATGAATTCTGTTATAAGTTCGTCAGGATTCTCATCCACAGACAGCTCAGATATATCACAAAATATTAAGTCATTTCTCATACTACGGTTCTGTATGTTTAGTTGGGTTTCTTTTAATTGATGATACTGTATTGAATATCAATTACCGCCTTATGTGTTTAGGTTTTTATTTCCTGGATGGCGTTGTGGGCTGGCGCATCTGTCGCACCTACGTGTTCTTTACGCGCGCGCATCTTGTTTTCGATGAAGCTGCTGTGCTTTATTACGTCGTCGTATGCGTTAGACACAAACTGCACACTTTCTTCAGCACCCGTGTCTAGGATCATCGCCGCCATTTTCGTGTCCACTCCGTCGTTTTCGGATACCATCACCTAAATAGCCTATGAATACAAACGGCGTATAGATGCGTGTTGATGTTACCGGATTTACCCTTTCCACCAAGAAATTCCGATATCTCATTTCAAAGGAAACCATAGCGGAAAGGTACTGAATATTTTGAAATCAATTTGACTGGTAGCAGTTGCTAGGCAGCAACGACGTTGCTAGGCAGCAAAGATATTGCTAGGCTGCAACGGCTTCCAGTCATATTAATTTCAAAATATTCAACAGAATATGCTATACATCGTACGGAATTTGCTTTTTCAGGGCTTTGTCGTTAAAAAGGTTAATATCTTTATATTGAATAACACGTGCCAATGACAGAAACATTGGCGCGAAGTGATTTACAGTTTTTGACCCAGTTCCATAGGATAGTTAGGGCAGTACAATTCCTGTGATAGGGGTGTAGCATTTGCGTTGTGTCCCTTTGAGGACCAAGAGAAGACTATTTTTGAAAATTTATGACTGGAATGACTGCCTCGATAACCAAGCCAGTCATTCCCGGTGTAATTTTCCAAAGATAGTCTTCTCTTGGTCTGCAAATTGCCATTTTATATGAGAAAATTGAAAATTAAAAAACAAATTCGAGTGGTAAAGGGTTAGTCATATGCTCTGGCAATAATATATGTCGTCCGTAGTGTCAACCTTCTTCACAGATTTGGACATTTGGGAGTATGGCCAGGGTGATGGAGTGGGGTGCGGTGGTGTTGGGGGTGAGGTGATGGTAGGGAGAGTCTATAGAAATCTAGACACACACCCACACTGTCACATCGATTAGGAATGCGCATGTGCGGTGGGAGGTTGATGGCCAGAACCGACAGTCTATTTAATTAATTAATTTCGCAGACATTCTGTCTAAGGATGTCATCTCGTACTAGCGTGAAATGGTCTTAACAGAAACATCGACGAAGCGACCAGAATTCTGACATTTATAACATTGCCGGTATAGATACAATCTGAACTCTATATAGCGAACATCTGTGTCTCGGGTCCACATGATAGTGGCTCTGTAAGACGAGTAGTCGAATGATCATCTGTCTTAAAGAACCAAAATCATGTGTACCCTAGATAACACTGAAGGTATGGCTACTGTACTGTCCTAATCCGCTACCTGTTTTCAACGACCGCGTTCTGATGCTCGTATCATTGCCCGGTTAAGACACGACCAACTTTAAAAGCACTGTTTATACTGAGGGCAGGTTGACTCCAAAATAATGGTTTCATGACATGGGTGGATGTCACGTGTCAGTCACTGACCGCAGTAGACGACCCTATGAAAAAAGTGATTATAGATATCGAGAGCCACGCCATTCAGACTGGACATGCGGCATTGTTGACGAAGTTCATCGAGTTCAGACAGGATCTACGGTGTGGTATATATAGATTTATATTTCTAGCTATGCCACTCCCATTTCTAGCTGTTGAATTTAAGCAGCAAGAGGGCCAAGTCAATTAGTTCCAAAAATAGTCAATAGCTTACCCGTATAGTTTCCCGGAAATTGATAGTCAGGGAGTTCTGAGATCGATCGATCAAGCTGCTGAATATTTTGAAACCAATACAACTGGGCTCTGTTCCTGGCTATATTCAACAACATGTTTATTAAATAGTAGAGATGTACACGGTATCAGACAATTAAGCGTTAAAGACGGACTATTTCGAATCATTCATGACGTCATGATTATGACGTCAACATACACGTCACTTAGTTGATTATGCTGGCATATGATGTATGGATACACTGGAAAGGTGAATTGTTGGCACTTTGTATCTTCAGATGCAAATCTCGATTTTTATCCAGATCACAATGACCTTGACCTTAAACAAATCTGAGTGTTTGTGCTGCTCCTACTAGTTGAATGGACCTTTCCGGTTTTGGCTATGGCCCACCAATCTCTAGGTAAGCCCCGCGTACCACTAGGCGGGGTGGGGTGGGGTGGGGTGGGTGCATGTAATTGTAGCCACGGTTAGTGTCAATAGGGTGAGCCAATCTTGAGATTCAAGACGATATGTTGAGCTAAACCAAAATCTTAACAGTAAAACAAATTGAGTGTTGACCTCGTGATCTCAGTAGAATTGCGCTCTGTTCTCTTGTATACGGAAGGACGTGCCCTAGTTTAATCCCAATAGGTGTGAAACCATACTACGATATAAGACGATATATTAAGCGAAACCAAAATCCTAACTGAGATTGGACGTCGACCAGCAGACAAACAAACAAACAAGAAATCAGTGTTACACAGTAGTAGGGTCGGGATTAAAATGATACCACCTCCCTAAACTGGCCGCCGTTCGGCGATCCGTGGCCCCCACCGCCCTCTCAATCCCTGGGGCATAGGTTGTTGAGACATGTGATCGTGGGTGGTGTATGCCTCTAGATGGTGTTCTCCCTGACCCCACATGTCCAGGAGAACGTCCTCAGGATACTGGCCAGTGGCCGGCCTCCGTGTAGGCTCAGACAAACACGTAGTCTCTGCCAGAGTCGCATCGATATGATGGGACCACCCATAGTTTCTTCCATCTACCTTGACAACGCTCACCTGGCAGGATGCTAAAGTGGTTAGCATTTGCGCCACGGTAGATTCTGGCATGTTCACATATTATGCAAAGAACCTGGTGCTGAGCAGGTGTCTCCAGCAGACAACCACGCCCTACCCTCTCCACACCATAGAAGTGGTAGACAGACTCGATCTCTTCACGTGGGTGAAAGCGGTCGTAAATGTTTCTCCGCAGGGGTCGGCCCAAGGATTGCACTGGGGGCAGTGAAAGTGGGCCCACTTGCCATCCCATATCATGGCAGTCTCAGCGCCCTGTGCCACTGCTGTAGACGCCAGCACGAGCAGTATGATGAGAATCATGGCTATATATGAAGAGTTAAACTGAACAGAGTGAACCCGTCGAGAAATATCTGTACCAGATCAAGCCCTGCTCTATCCGGTTCGATAGTGATCTTCATCCCCTCAGGGGCAGGGGCTAGCCGCTTCACTTTGCCGCCGGCTAAGAAACGTAGCTCTAGGATTATATGAGTCGCTTACAGGCTAGTGAGTCCGACTCGCTGAAGCAGTTTAACAGCACCATTGGCTTTGGTGACATGAGACACACCATCTACGCGTAGCGTGCCCTCCTGGAGGTCAACAGCTTCTTCGGATACATCAAATGGACGACGCAGCAGCTTTCCACCTGTAACCCCGATGCGGTGACCCACCCTCGTCAGGGAGACACCTTCACCTATGTAGGTGAGGAGGGATGATCCCTGATTGTAGAGCTTTCGAACTGACCCATCCTTTTTCACAACAGTGGAGAGGGGAGTAACTTATATGTCAATGACTGCGGGAGGCCTATATAGGGGCAACCATGTTTGCGAGTCATCCTCAGGTCCAGCGCGGTACAACACTTCATTCTTCTCAAATATGAACCGCAGTTTTTTGCCAGGGTCAATAGCGCGCAATCATGGGCCATCGGCGGGGCACCGTTCGAATAGGGTTTGACCAGATGAAAGCTGAGGTCGCTATTTAGGGTATTTGTGTCTGCCACCTCTGTATCCGAGAGCTCAATCAACGGCTCGAGGATGTACTTCCTCTTCGGGAAATGGTACCGAAACACGATCTTGTGGCCATCTATGTTGCGACCAAGGCGCCCCTTCGTCACATCCTTGAGGTCTGTGAGCAGCTCCACCCCATCCCCACCAATGGGGTTGAGGGAGAATGCCTTTGAGCTTGCTTCGTACTGTAGGGCGAATGCCTTGCCATCACTCTCTTCTACCTTGGCAGCATCAACTGCATACACATCCGCCAGGTCCGCAAGACCAGTCGAGTGAGCAAATATGGGTTCCATAGCACGCTATAGGAGGGGTTTAAACAAGACATATAACTATGCCGATTGTCCGACTGCTGCTCTCTGGTGGTGAGAATGTAATCTCACCCTCTCTAGAGGGGAGACGGGTGGTACAGTACCGTGTAGAATGGGTCCTCTTCGAGGTGCCCCAGCGGGGCACAAAATACATACACGCCAATGTGCTACATCAAGCTCCGGGCAGTGCACGCATCAGCTCACTGGTAGAAGTCGGCTGGGACGTGATAGAGTATCTCCCAGGTGCCAACAGCAACCTATGGAAAGCGATCAGTCCTAGCCTGTTCACACCTGTAAATCACCTGTTTGACAGCCCCTCCATTAACATATATGCCAGCACGGATGGGATATCGGACGCCCATTTAGGGTTTACACTCGTATTACTCATTGACCTGATGACAACATGATATCATACCAGTATTATCTGACGTTTGCCGAGATGATGATAGAGGGTTGCCCCTTCATGACCCCTGCACAAAACGAACATATGCTCACACAGCGGGTGAGCTGGTGTCAACAGAACGTGAGCATTGCAAGTAGGCGAAGGAACAGTGATGCTTCAAAATACTGGCAGGATCTCCTGAAGAAGAGTAAGCGGGACGCAGGAGTCTTGCCAGATGGCGACGAGCCAGATGTCTTCACATACGACAATGAGCCAGATGTCTTCACAGACGAGGATGAGCCAGGGGTCTTCTCAGATGAGGATGAGCCAGAGGTCATACAGTGGGAAGAGGAGATGGCGCAGAGTGTAAGACCAAGAAAGCCATCCTGCGGCGGACCTACTATCTTGGTGATAAGGTGAAGTTCCAGATGTCACGTCTCAGAAAGCGACTGGCATCCGTCAGAGTGCTGGATGACCGCTGTCTAAGATACATCTGTCTCAACACCCACAAGCTGGTATGGTTTGCCAGGCTCTCCAAAATGAACCCTTCCATGACTCATGAGCAGATTCCGCAGGTGATGCCTGTTTAAGCCTCCAGATATACTATGGCAAAATCAGAGTGGCGGAAGCAACTGGAATGATACCCCTCCCTGACTGCTGAGGAGGGCGGTACCATCCACGGGTGGCGACTCCAGCAGATAGATACCATCAGGCAGAATCTCGTCCGTGAGGCAGAAAAGTACAGCAGAGCGTGCAGGCGATATAAGATGGCATACAACGTCCTCGCACGTACAACCACTGCAACAGGTGTGATTGGAGCCAGTGCTGGTGTGGCAGCTGTGGCCACTCTCGCTACAGGGGTTGGTGCTCTTGTCGCCATCCCGCTTGGTGGCGTGACACCAGCCGCCACTGTCTTGGCCACGGGCCTGGGGGTGGGGCAGCGGCAGATCACAAGGAGGATGGAGAAGCATGCTAAGTACGTGACACTGGCACAGAGTATGCTACGGACTATCGACGAGTCTACCAGCAAAGCTCTAGAGGATGGCCAGGTCACCGATGTAGAGTACCACCATATATTGAAGGTCCAAGCCCTGTACCGCACAGAGAAATCTAAAGTGCGACAGCAATACCTCAAAGGCTCCAGCGAGCAGGTTGATATGGAGGAACTAAAAAAGAGATGTTACGGCTAGGTCTCGCCGTTCTCTCGAGTCGAGACAACTACAAATAGTGTGCTGCCTGTACGGTAGCTTTAAGACCACCAGCATAGATGGTCTTCCCACTGACATCAAGACAGTCATCCGGAGCCACCCGCCCCTCCTGGGTACACCCTTGACTGGCCTGAGAGGTCTACTGGATGATATACCAGAGCTAACACCATTCTCCATCACAGTGGATGGACAGTCCCGAACCAGCTTCTCCATCAAACCACGACCGCTGACCAACTGCCCAATCACCATCAGGGATGCGAAGCAAGCTCATGCTTGGATGGCTGCTCCAAGCCTCTCATACTGGAATCAGCAGCTAAACTTTGCTGTGTGGTGTAACATGGTAGGATGTGGAGTAAATTCCACCCTGCTTCACTCCTATTCTGATACTCCTGAAGCTGTGCTCATCGCCAGCTGTCTCAGATTCCACGTGTACTTCACGGGCCAATGAATCCTCCATGCGCTGGGTGCAAGCCTCCCTGATACAAACGACTTCGACCCACAGCTCAACAGTCATAGCGTCTCAGCGGCCAGCAGACTACAGAGAGAGGTCAGCGCTCACCCAGACTATCGGTGGCATGGTGGTGACAACAGTGGCCTAGGGGTTATGTATGGTGATCCGAAACGTGACTACTCAGGATTCCCCTATCGAACACCACAACGAGTAGGCCGCCGGAAGACAGCGACATTCTCGTTCAATCCAGACTCCGACCCTGGAGTGCTAGTGCAAAATATGCACATCACTGGCTTGTGGCAGGACTATCCAGATGTGTGGAAGTACTTTGTCCCACACACCACCTCAGGCCTCACACCGGCAGGGATCGTTCTGATCAACCAGTCCCTGGATGCACTGTGCTACTGCCTCCTTACAGCACAGGGCAAGCTGCGTCAGTCCATAGATGGTGTCAGCAGAGCAGAGGTCCAGGCCATGTTCATCAGTCTCGTTGAAGATATGATCATCGGGGCAGATCCCAGCAGTCTTATTGCTAAGTTCCAGCAGGGGTTGCAGAAGGCCCATCGCAAACTTGACTTTGCTATTTCACCACACCTACGTTTGATTCCGAGCAACATGATCGTGAACATCGAGGACCTCCAAATCAAAGGCTATAACAACATGATAGTCGAGGGGAGTTCCGCCGGTGTCCACTTCGGCTTCAACACTGATATCAACGCACCTAGTTGTAGTACAGGCCGTACAGTCGTTTCGAGCCTGACACTGCAGCCAGTCGACACGATGCTTCCCATGGCAGCTCCGACCCCGACACTGCAGCCAGTCGACACGACACCGCTTCCCGTGGTAGCTCTATGACTGTTGTCAGACCTAGCTTTCGTGGCACTCGGGATCGGCCTACTCTGCCGCTAGCAAATCAGCTATAAGACTATCCTGACTCTCTACAGTAGCAGTGGGGACCACAGTGAGACACTGAACCAGCTTGGCCTGCCCTACAGCCCCTATACACACTGCCAACATGCACATTCAAGGGCTGGATAGTTCCACAGCGCATCCTTTTTCCAGCTTGTAGTATGGCAGAGCCTTGTTCAGCTCTGAGTCAGGTGAGACCATGGAGGTCTGCAACTGCTGAAACACATCAGACAGATACTCACGATCCTTGTAGAAACCTTTAGCTAGCAGGAGCTGCTCGACGATACTCCCGCCCATGATAAGCTATTTGAGGAAGCAGATCTGCCCCGTACCAAATCCTAGATATAGCTTCACAGCTGTCAGCTCCTCTGTCAGCTCAGCACCGGAGAGCTGAGCGAGCTCATCTGTGGTCTTCTTCTTGTAGTCCTTCAACTCCCACCGGAAGACCTCATAGTACTTCTTGCATAGCGTGAGCCCGGACATGTTTAAGATGTCTCAATAGAGATATGAATATTCCTGAGTACCCACCCGGCCACCTGGCAGATGCAGACTGGGAAGATCTTATTAGTTCTCTCCACAGGGGACGCAGACATTTAACAGCATTGTATACTCAAGGCTTAAACAATGACGTCAACTGTACAGATCGTGAAGCAACTCCCCGAGAGCCAGGCGAGTCTTCAGAAGGTGGAGAATCTGCTGCGAACCAAGACACAGAAGTTACTGACCAAAGCAAAACCACTGGCAGTTCATGTCCCCAGTAACGTGACGGCGAATGTGGCCGGGGTGAAGATGACAGGCCGAAATGAGGTTCTTCCTGCTACCACTGCAGCTGTCCTCGCTACAGTGGTGAGTGGGGTGGCCGGGCACTGTCTCGGAATAACTCACCCCATCCCAAAGATCACCCTCAGTGGTGCGACCTACACTGTTGCCACCAAGGTCACGGGGGAACGTGTTACACTAATGGAGGCCGCGGTTCTAGGGCTAGTAACGAGTGCAATGGCTGAGATCATCGTCGCCTACGTTTAACCCCTCTGAATAGTGAGAGATGGATCACGAGACCCCTGCAGCATATGAGGCATGGCATGCCAGAGGGCGGTGTGTAGCCCATAGTCGAGCACGCGGACTCAGGATCGCCAATGCCCGGGAATGGGGGACCGCCCCAAGGCGTGCCCCTGCGGAGAGGGCCATTACCCTGAGCACTGCTACCTATTCCCTTGGCCGACTGTGTGGTCCTCTTATGCCCAACTATTTCACTGGGAGTATGACTAGTAGGGTTAAGCCGTGTATATCGCACTACGACTCTGTCACTCTCAGACCTAGAAAGCAAAGAGCTAGCTATCTGGCTCACTTGGGCGAGGCACGCCTCGGTTCAGAGGACACTGTTGCCCCTATCTCCTTCCTAGACTTCGATGAGAAATGGGAGACCCGCGGGAGATCCGAGGTACCATCACAGCCAGAGATCTCATCGGGCACACTGATACGGTAGGACAATCGGCCATTAACAAGCTCAAGACTGTATACAAGGGGATGGGCATGAAAGACAGGGCAACAATGCTCGGTATGCTCGGAGTCGATGAGGCTGGTGTCATTAAGGTTATGTCTGAGTCCTATGCACAAGACCTGGTTAAGGATCTCCTGAATCCACGGAGCTCATTCCAACAGGATGGAGAGAATGTCAGCGTAGGCACCCTCGGCCTGAGCCATACCACTGTCGACGGCAAAACAGGTGCTACCATCAGCCTCCAGCTACCAGAGGTGAATAAGTCAGGGTTCTTTGGTTTGCTGTTTAAGACCACAGGATAGGCATGGCTTCCCATGCATGTATCATACATATAATGGATGTACTAGACACTGTGGGTGCTGACACAGGCCCTCTACGCTATCTTCCCAGCTGGTGGTGGGATTTCATGCTTGATGCCTCCATCACATCCTTCGTATCTGCCGGAGGTGCAGGATTCCCTGCTCTGCACGCGAAAGAGCTGGTGCAGCAAGTACTGCCGTTTAGTCTCCCAGATATAGACGAGGCTACCGCCGACCAAGTGCTAACCATCCTCCGCACGCATATCTGTACCATTCGGCAGTAGGCCGACCGATGCTGGTCAGGTGGTGCTGATCATTGCCCCGTCAGGACATGGGAAACACATCTTGCTGCTGGCTCTCCTGGCCGAACATCTACACTCTCAATACATCCTTCTGGTGTCTGAATCCGGCGCTGAGGTGGTTGACTGTAATGATCAATGGTACAATGGCCCAATCACCAAGACGCAGACCCTGCAAGCACTGATGGAGAAGCTGCTGGCAGCCCGACTGACATAACCACGTGTTCTAGTTATCGATGACCCTGCAATGGACCAGAAGACAGTCACCTACCTCAGCAACATCACCAGGTGAAGCCGGCACACAACGATAACTGTCTTCATCCTCTTTCAGAAGTACACCCGCGAGATCTCACCGGACATCCGCCACAATGCCCGGTTGCTATACTTCAGCTCCAAGTGTGGACGTGCCCTGCTTGAGACCATATACGACAGCCTAACCCTCAACGAGACCAAAGGAGACTTTATCGAAGGTGTACAGCGGGCAGCTGAGCTGTACTGCATCATCTTCACCAACAAGGAGACAGGTGAGCCGTCACACTTCAAGACATCTCTGGAAAAGGCACAGACTTTCACCTACAAGCTGAATCCAGCCAGGAAACTAGCCTCAGAAGGCTGTGCGGTCTCCTTCACTTCGTCCGTGGTCTCTGCTACTTTGTCAGATGCTTGAGGAACTTCGTCAGAAGCTTGAAGAACTTCGTCAGAAGCTTGAGGAACTTCGTCAGAAGCCTGTTGCTGAAACTCCATCCACTGAGGGTCATAGTCTAGGACTCTCTTCTTCTGGAACTTCTCACAGAAGACCCATTTTTTCCATGCGCGACTAGCATCGTGCTTGCAAGTGGATTTGATGAGGTGGTTCTGGTAGTTATCTGGGAATTTCAGAAATGCTGGCAGATTACTGGCCAATCTCCTGCGCCATTCTTCATTGAAGATGTGCCCAACACCCTCCATGCAACCAACAGTGAACCCCTTCTGCATGACCGGTGTTATGGCTCTGCGCCACAGTGGCACTGACCTCCTCCCTGAAGTAGTTATTTGCACCAGACTGGAGGTTATCCAGCATATCTCGCTCTTCCTGGCTATGGAGGGTAAATACGGCTGCCCACTTCCCGACAATTAGTAGATCTTTGGGATTGACTCTTGCCCTTTGGAAAGCTACTCTAACAGGACTGTTGGTTTGGGCCACAGGTAGGTTGAGTGCCCTGCCCTGGGTGCTGTCAAACTTCCCGTAGAGTATCCGAGTCAGGAGTTCTTCTGTACTACGAGCTGGCGCTCCTTCCTCTATGGCAGCTAGTATCTCCGCATCAGACGGAGGTGTAACCGTGGCTCGCTCGTGGATACTGTTGATGTCACGAAGCAGTCCTCGGACCCTGTCACAGTGGGACAGTGGATGCCATGGCTGTCGTGCTGACTGTCATGCTGACTTGTCCTGCTGCCTATAGACAATCTGCTGGAGAACTTTACCAAACATGGCAGCCGTTTAAACTCTCTATATACCCAGACGCTAAACATGCTGCATTATGTGCAACATCCATATGGGGCCATTGAACCCACGATATCACACCGCCCTGATCCTAGGAAGGACTGCTTGATGGTCATTCGACCCAGTATACAGGATAAGAACCCGGTGTCCCCTGCTGGGAAGTACATCGACTTTGCAATCTCGGCACAGATCCACGAGATCAAGAGCATGATACTCGAGTTCAAGCTTCATAGCACAATATAACAGACGGTAGAGCTCCCGCAGGTTCTGAACAGGTGGGAGATCGTGCAGAGCAACAGCACCGTGGACACCACCTATGTGAACGATGAGTACCGAGTCCTAGATCCGCTGGCTCACGGACCAGCCTTCTATGCGAAGGGAAAGAAGTACTACGCTGTGGGGTGCAATGAGGGGTTCATGGAATTTGAACTACAGGCAGGTGTCGAGAAGCCTGTGGCAGTTCCAGTCTTAACCCACCTCGAGAACACACACATGAATCCGGCTGCCATGCACGATAGGCTGTTGCTCCGAGTGTACACTGAGGATCTCGCAGATGCGACAATGAATGCTCCAAGACTTCATGTCTGGCACGACGAGAATGACCAGGAACTGAAGCAAATGGGTTCCAAACAGCGGATCATGTATGTGGAGCGAGAACACCAGCAAGTCCAAGCCACAGCTACCCAACAGGTAGAGTTGACATTGAATCGTGGCGCATCGGACTGTGTCGCTGTTGTGGTCCTGGTTCAGACGGGAGGAGCCATCCAGCAGGTGGATAAGCTAGACAACTTCAAGCTTGTCGTTGCTGGGACCAATGTTCTTGGTGAGGTACACGAGCTGGCTGACTGCCAAGTCTACAGACAGAAAACTAAGTCATATGCACTTCTGCGACTAATCAGTGGAAGCAATGACCTCGAGTCGTCACTCGAGGGCCATCACGACCTCGGGGGCAGGAACATCCCACCCAATCAGGGCAACCGATTCAGCTTTAACATCAGAAACCTCATAGCTGCGACTCGCCCCTTAGGTGTGACGGTACTTTACTTTGGCTATGCTAAGGTATGCATGTCGAACACATCAGGTATTCAGCTTGAGCATGCGTAGAGCACGACTCCTGTCATCACCGCTGCACCTGCCACCACTACTATAAGCTCTGCTGTCTTCTGTCCTGTCGATGCTTCATAGTCGGACGTTGGCTCAGAGATCTTTACAGCCACGTAGTACTCATCAAGACTCTCATCTGCCTCTTTGAGGCTCTGGTTGGCCTGAGCTCAGACTTGCTGTCAGCGTGCCTCCCTCTGGCGCATATGCTCGTGTGCTTTGCTGTACTCAAACTTCTCCTTAGACAGCTTCTCCATCGCCTGGTTATGATGCTCACGCTCGGCCTCTGCTGCCTTCTTGTTGGCGAAGCTGATTCCCCAGTTCGCTAAGGCAAACACACCTGCATTCAAGATTGCGGAGGCCATGCTATAGACTACAGTCTAAAGCTACAATTTAGCTGCCCCAGCGACGGATATGTATGAACCAGAGGCGTATAAAGATCCAGTCGAGGACATAGATGATGAGGACTATGATGAGGACTATGATGAGGATGATTATGATGCAGACGCCTACGATGTAGCGGAGACCGTGGGTGAGTATGATGATGTAGAGCCTGAATCATGCAAGCTAGTACAAAGAGCGAAAGGAATCTATTGCACTTACATAAAAGGTTCGCTGGCAGCAGTTGGGGCTCTGATCTCTCTGTTCACATCAAAGGCTGGCGAGATGGTCCGCAAGATCGCCAACAATGCTCTTCATGGTGTGGAGAAGATTTCTGAAGCCATACCAGCCATCGCCTCAGGAGTAGGTACGTTCTTCGGCGTTGCAGGACCTTGGCTACCGTATGTTGCCTTAGCACTCACGGCCATCTGGGCCGACGAACATTTAAGCCATGCTATATAAGGATGGCGTCTGTGCACGACCTGGTCAAGATACTTTTCTTCCAAGGGTTAATCGATAAAATACTGTTCAGTGAGGATCCAGCAGAGACTAGACGCCGGTGTATGGAGGTGTTTGAGGAGGTCCTCAGTGATAATCGAATGAATGACGGCCGTCTGTTCATCTGTTTAGAGTTCGCCCAGGCCGTGTGTAACAGGACGGGAGTAGACGTCAGTGATAAAATCACCCAGGCCATGTGTGACAGGACGGGAGTGGACGTCAGTGATGAAATCAAGCGTCTTTCTTAAGGAACTCTACTCTCAGCCTGGTGGATATTACCGTGAGCCCCCCTCAACTACTCGAGGATGCACGTAGCAAGGGCCACAACTTCACATTGGAGACAGTTAGCCAGTGGCTCAGCCGCCAGGCGATGCGGCAGATATACAGACCTCGTCCACGGCACATCAGGCCTACCCATTTCTAGGAAACTGCCCCAAACAGAGTTCACCAGGCAGATGTTCTATTCCTTCCACACCACTGGGTTGGTCGTAAGACCTACAATATGCCCTCACCATCGTCGATGTCATCAGCAGGTACAAGGCAGCAGTACCGATCACAGACAAGTCAGCTGGCCAGGTGGCCCAGGCATTCGAGGATGTCAATGAGGCTTCGGAAAATCCCCTCCAGTGGCCAGAATTGTTGCAGGTGGATGAGGGTAAGGAGTTCAGAGGGGAGACTGCAGCCCTCATGCGGAAACACGGTGTGGCAGTTAGGCGAGGCGAGGTAGGGAATCACCATGCCCAGGCTATCGTTGAGCGGTGGAATCAGACACTGGCAGAGAGACTGTTCCCACACCAATACACCCAGGAAATGGCCGCGCCGAGTGAACATTCTAGAGTATGGGTGAGAGGGCTGCCTGCTGTGGTGGAGAGATCCAATGCCGAGGTTACTAGGCTAATCGGGAAGAAGCCGGTAGAGGCTATCAGACACTCTGCTGGTCACAGCTCTAGACGAGCGAACAAGGGAGAGGAGTGCCTACCACCTAATGCTCTCGTTCGGTACCTGTATGAGCCTGGTGAGCTGGCAGGTGGTCGACGGTGTGCAACAGATCCTAACAGGTCAATTGATGTTCACAGGATTGACAGATATGTGGAGGCGGATGGGCGGTCTACACTGTACTACATGGCACGCCAGCACAGATAGCTTCAGCTATCCCTGAAGACACACAGCTACCACCCCCTAGGGTCCTAACATGATACTCGATGGGCTCGGTATGGACCCCATCTGGCAGCACATGGCGCTAACCATAGTAAGTGGAGAGTCCGCGTTTTTCCTGTGCATACGTCACCAGACCCTGGTTGCACATGCGTAGGCCTCGGTTTTTAGCTCTGTCCACCCCGCCATGTAAGGCACTGTAGAATCTCTGCCAAGAGACCTCATTCTGCCGCTTTAACTTCCCTTAGCCGAGCACTTACTTGCAGCTGCACTCTGCTCGCATCTCAGCACGAATGACGTCGTCGAGGTTGGAGCCTGCCATATATAGACCGCCATAACATTCTCCATGAACCACTCGAATGGGCACTTGGCCTCACATTCTATGGTGTGGTATACAGCAGTGATATCCAGGCCATGGGTTATATACCACTTGAGTGTCGGTGCGAACAGCAGCTGCTTCTTGCCAGAGAGGGCACCGACCAGCTTCTTGGTGGTGGGTCGCTCCTGCCCTGTACGCTCTAGATATGCCTGCATCTCAGAAGAGACGGCCTCTACCAGGATCTCGCAGTTATAGAAGAGCAGGGGCATTTCCTCGAACTTTGCCCACAGAGCCCTAGGACCTCTATATCCACATCAGCAAATCCAAACCAGCGGTCTGCTAGGAGCTCCTCCGTAAAGCTGGCTACACCACTGGCACCAGACCAACTGCGCACTGTCTCCTTACCACAGGGCATCTCTTTGGCCATCGTTGACAGGTACAGAGCATTTGCGTCATAGCCGAGTAAACTGGCTGATGCGTGTCACACCTGCCTCATGGTATCTGGTGAACACGATGCTGGGCCCTCCAACAACCGCGTCCTTCAGCATCTCGTAGGTCTCCTTGCCCGGAGAGTAGAGGCTAACATCCTGCATGTGCTGAGTGGTTCCATGTAGGAGGTACCACAGTGACACACCTGGGAGAGACACCGCATCTTTGAGGATATCTATTTCTCATTCTGTGTAGAACTCCCGCATCTTCTCTAGGGCTTCGATGAATGGACTGACGTCCAGGTTGTTGTAGTATCGCAGTCAGTCGGCGAATCTCCGCATTCCGTGCTCGCTGGATGTCTGGTTACATTGTTCCAACTCTGTTTGCGTCAAGATGTAGCCACACTTGAGCGTAGATGTCCATACTGAGTTGTCAGGAAGCCATGGATAGTTGAGCTTGTCATGTGTGTCAAACCATTCATACGGGAGCCAGCTCTTCTGCTGTGTACACCAGTAAGCGTTGACCCATACCTCATACGAGACTCCTCGGCCGAGGTAGTTCAGCACATCGAGAAACCGTAGCTCAGGTGGTATGAGGAACATGGTCTGATTAGTCTTCTTGGCGACTTTCACTGCACCTGTACTGTCAGTCAGCTCATCGACAAAGTACTTCTTGATGAGGTTGAAGTCATACTGCCCAGAGTTGAACCCCAGTACAGGCACTTGATCACACCACTCGTCAATCAGTCGCTGCTGTCGCTTTGGGAGCTTGTCCAGGCCTGTCAGTATGTACTGTGCCCTAACCCTTGTCCGGATTAGAGATGCTCGCTGTTGGATCACCAGCATGAACTCTCTGATCAGTTCTTTCGGGTCAGGATGGCAGAGGTGAGTGGGCTCACTCGTGGCGCCCTCTAAGGAGCAGCCAACTGACACAGCGATAGGTATGTGAGTACTCTCGATCATAAGAGTCTCCGTAGGATGAGTCTTGATACCATCTAGGAGTGCTTCGAAGTCATAAACTATGAAGTGTGGGTATGGGACAGGCGGAACCCGTTTAGGGACGATTGGACAGCGTTTTACACAGCACTCCCACTGTACCACAAGCGTGCATCCAGCCGATCTCAGTTTCTCCTCTCTCAGGACTGTCTTGCGGTATCTTTGTTCGGCATCCTCATCTCGCTGGTGTTGTGGACACCCGTGCCAGTGACAGCCATGGAACTGGTAAATGGTGTTGGTGGTCGGATCAGAATCATCTACGGGATCACCCGCAATCCAACGCTCTCCACCATGTCCACACTCTACATGGTGTATGTGTACGCCTCCGTTTCTCGACTCATACTCGATCCAACGAGTAGCCGCTGAACTGGATGGCTGTGGTGGATAGAAGGCTTTCTCATACACAGACTGTGGTGCCTCAACCTTCTCTCCAGGACACACACCTGTTGTTTTGCCGCCTGTACAGCGATCAATGTGGCATTGAAGATGGCATGCCTGTGTAAACCTCTGCTGACTTTGTCTGCAGACTAGTGTATGTGTCAGCTTGGATTTGTTCTTGATGTAGAAGGCGTGGTGGTCCCACACTCCGATGGCCATGGTGTCATGGTAGTGGCCTGCTTGCCTGATCAGGTGCCAGGTGCCCTCTTCGGTTGGTTGATACACACGAATCCAGATCTTGGCGAAGAACTGTATCTTGTCCAGCTGATACAGCGTGGTCTTGGGGATATCAGGTAATGTCGCTCTCATGCCGTAGATCTTTGTGGCAAGCTCTCATGCAGGAGCAGTTGTTCTATCAGCTCTCGCTCCTCGGTGGACTGCTAGACATCTCCAGAGACACAAGTTATCCTTGTAGGTGTCGAGGGCAGTCATACTCTTCTTCTGTCGTAGCCAGTCTGGGAGGGGGCCTGTCCCAAGCAGAGGTTAGCAGTCGATGACAGCCCTGACCTCAACATTGATTGACCCAACGAAAGCCCACTTGGTGTTGGGTCGATCGATATTGTCTGGGTCGAGGCGGGCTTGCTCTCTTGCTGCCACCCAGTCCTGAGCTGCTCCAATCGTATTCAGCCACGGGCTCCCTGGAGCAGTCTTGTGGTAGAGAATCACCCTACTGTCTTCGATGTGGCGGATGCGATGGGTATGGGTGTAGCGAACGTAGAAGGCGTTCTGGACAGTCCTTTTGCATTATCTGACCTGCGAGGTCTCCTTCTAGACGGCTGAAGAATGTCCAGCGTACTGACAGGCGTCCTTTATCCTCTGTCTCCCTATCGCCGATACACTGGTCGGGAATGTGTTCGCCTTCTTGCCTCATGCTCTGGGCTAAGGATTCATACATCGGCCCCCTCGGTTAGTGATCCTGCATAGGAGAGGTAAGCCGTAAGGGGTAAGATCACAAGGCGATCAGTACCGGTGGGGTGGACCGTCGTGTCGATGTGATGGGGATGCTTGTCTATAAATGGGCATTCAGACCCTATTATGTGTGGGGATCACAAGGCGATCAGTACCTGTGGGGTGGACCGTCATGTCGATGTGATGTGGATGCTTGTCTCTAAATGGGCGTTCAGATCATATTATGTGTGGGGATCACAAGGCGATCAGTGCCTGTGGGTGGCCCGTCGTGTCATGTGATTCCGACTGAGCCTATGTGCGAGGGAGTGTATTCTTATGTTGTACCGAGAAATCACTTTATTCTCGCCGTTCTTTGTACCAATCAGGATCGGAACGAAGAGAGAATTTCAAAACTGTTTACCCTTGTAAAATCGGACAAGAAATGGCTGAGTTATCCACAAGTGCTAATAGTGAGATTTGAACCTGTGATTTTAAGTTTGCTAATAAACATACGGATCCAACGCATTAACTACCTCGGCCATATGTAAAGCTGATAAGTTATGTGTTCTCATTGCTGTGCTACATGTGTGAGATATGGTCGATGTTCAGGAGCTGATGCGTGGAGTAGCGCGCATTGAGAGCGTGGTGGGCGAGGATCACTGGCTTATTTCTTGTTTCGAAGCGAGAATTTCAAAACTGTTTACCATTTTAAAATCGGACCAGAAATGGCCGAGTTATCCACAAATGCTAATAGTGAGATTTGAACCTGTGATTTTTAGTTTGCCAATAAACACAAAATCGTGGATTTAACACGTTAACTACCTCGGCCATGTATTAGTATAGTTGCTACCCTACATGTGTGAGATGTGGTCGATGTTCAGGAGCTGATACGTTGGAGTAGTGCGCGCATTGAGAGGTTGGTGTGCGAGGGATCACTGCATTATTTCTTGTTTCCACTCTTGTTCCAACGTGATAGCAGCATCCACATCAAAACTGCAAACCGTTTCTAAATAATTCATATACTTGAAGAGTTTGTCCATCACTATCACAGTCATCGGATAACGCGTAAGGCATGTTAGTGGAAATGATGAGCGGAATGTTGGGATCCCTGAGCTTCTCCTCCATTTCTCAAGATTTCGATCTGCATAGTTGCCCATATCATGCAATGGCCCAGGGAGTTTTTCTCGTCACGCCGCACAGCCTACACCATGCATGCATGACCATAACTTTTCAGGCCAGCCCATTGTGTGTAATATTGTTTGTAGAGGAGCGTTTACACGTAGTTGAGTGTTTACACGTAATGTTGTGCATGTATGATCGCCGGTATACCAATGGATGCTGCGTCTAATTAGGTGTTAACGCATAGCAGCTACTATTCTTGACTTTCACTGACTGTGCGAGTTGGTCTTGCCGTGATGTCTTATGGGTAAAGAGTAATTGTAAACATGTTTACCTTTTGCTAACAACGAGATTTGAACCTGTGATTTCACAATTTTAAAAGTGAATGATACAACGCACTTACTCTCTCAGCCTTGTATGTGTTAGTAAATAAAGCTGATAAGTTATGTCTTCACAGGTTACTGCGCTATCAGCACTCTAGATCTTGACGTCACTTCGTGATAATACGTATCAGCGATTTCACAACTCAAGAGATACAATTACTAACTGAGCCTTGTGCCAGTATTGTGAGAGAGTGTATGCTTATATTGTACCGAGAAAGCGCTTCATTCTCGGCGTTCTTGGCACCAGTTAGGACCGGAATGAAGCGAGAATTTCAAAACTGTTTACCATTTTAAAATCGGACCAGATATGCCCGAGTTATCCACAAATGGTAATAGCGAGATTTGAACCTGTGATTTTAAGTTAGCTAATAAACACAAAACCCAGATCTTACGCCTTAACTACCTCGGCTATGTACGCATCAGTAATTATAGCTGCTAATTATGTGTTCTCGTTGCTGTGTTGCTGCGCTTATCAGTCCCTCTAGATCTTGACGTCGTTTCGAGATAATGTATACATTATTGACTGTAATTGTGTAGTTATCAGTGTGTTATTGATCTGTTTGCTATTATTGCACAAGTGTAGTTACAAGTGTGTTATTGATCTTGATCTGTTTGCTATTATTGCACAACAATTAGTATCATTATTTGTAATTTAATTATTGGTTCTCCATTGGCTCAGTTGATAACAGCGCTGAATTCTAATAAATACCTTGGTTCAAATCTCTCAAAAGACCTCAGCTAGATGGTACCAAGTTCGAAACGGCATGCACTAGTGTAGGGGTACAATGACAAAAAAAAAATTGGGGCAATGGAGAACCACCGAAAAAAACCCGCAGAGAGAGAGAGAGAGAGAGAGAGAGGCTGGCCAGAGAGGGCCGGCGATAATAAGCCGGGGTTCTCCTGAAGAGGTGGCGCGGGAGTTATATATTTTTTTTAGCATTTATTTTTTATTTATTTTTTATTTTTTGTTTCATGACAGTATTACTCTTTACCCGTCGTTACCCGAGAAGCATGACATCACGCCAAGACCTTGGCTCTAAATGGGCGTTCAAGTAGTGTGATACAACCTCCCTCTCAACAACCCATGCCCCAGGGATTGAGAGGGCGGTGGCGGCCACGGATCGCCGAACGGCGGCCAGTGGAGGGAGGTGATATCATTTTAATCCCGATCCTACTACTTTACACTGATGATATGTTGGCGAAAATTTAGGCATTTTTACCTTCTTTGACATTTTTACATAATGAATGCTCAGAGTACTTGTCTGTCTTTGAACAAGTAATGGACGTGTAAGCTTATGCTATGGTGTAGATTGTTCATCTTTAATATGCTAACCTGCATTTCCGTCAGATTGTTAGCATTAAAATTGAGGAGTAGTGTCTTTAACTACTAATAGACGGACAGACGAAGGACGGTCGCCATCACGTCTCACTTGGTGATTCTTCGAATTGGAATTTGAGCCAATATAATATATAAATATAGTTAAGTGTTGCTAAAAGCTACATCATGCCGTAAGCTTCTGCAGCATTTTTGTCAATATTGTCAATAATCTTTTAAACATCTGCAGAGTGCTTATTTAAACAGCACCATCTTAAAAATAACCAATATGAACATTTTACTGAAAGGGGATATTCATAACAAGAATATATATTATATAAGCAAATCCCGCTCAGCTATGCATGACGTAGGCTCTTAACTGATTTTACAATTTTCTTTGGAAAATTCAAGATGGCCGCCAGAAAAAAATGACCAATCAAAGTTCTGGAGGAGAAGTACAGTTTTAAAGTAAAACGTTGACTGACAACTCACAGATGACGGACGGCCGCCTCACTTGGACATTCTGCGAATTATAATTTTCACCATATGAATACTAGCTATGTGGCGCCAATATTTGCACAATGGCATAAGCTCATTTTGCACTTTTGCTAAAGTCAATAAAGGCGGAAAACAAAACATTATAAAACAACAACCAATCTACCAATTTTTGAAATTGACAAATATAAGGCACTCAGTGTATATATGACAAATCACACAAAGAAAACTTGACCTTGATATGTAATCTCATTATCTGAGATATAAGACTATATATTATGATGAGCTAAACAAAATACTAAACGCAAAAAAACACAGAGTTGATTTTGCCCTTTGACCCCATGACCTCCATAGCACTATGCTCCATCTCAGCGATATATGGAAGCATTTATCCAAATCTGGTCCCAATCCGATGAACCAATCGGGAGATCTAGAATGATATCTTGAGCTAGACCAAAAACCTAACCCTAAAAATGGTTTTATACCAAGTTCCCACTTCACAGTGACCTTGACCTCATGGCATCCATAACAGTAAATTCCATCTCATAAATATATGGCAGCATTTATCCAAGTCTGGTCACAATCCGATAAAGCAACCGGGAGATCTAGGATGATATGTTGATGATATGGTGATCTAAACCAAGAACTTAACCTAAAAATAATTTTATTACAAGTTCCCACTTCACAGGAACTTGACCTCATTACCTCCATAAAACGGTGCTCGATCTCATCGATATAGGGAAGCATGTATCCAAGTCTGGTCCCAATCAGACGAATTAATCGTGAGTTCTAGGAGATATGTTGAGCTAACCAAAAACTTAAAATAAAAAACAGTTTTATACCAAGTTCTCACTTCACAGTGCCCTTGACTTCATGCGCTCCATTAAACCATGCTCAACCATGTCGTTATAGGGATGAACCAATCTGGAGATTTAGGATGAAATGTTGAGCTAAGGTTCCCACTTCACAGTGACCTTGACCTTTGCACTCATGACGCCAAATTCCACGTGCTGCATTCCTTCAATAAATGGAAGCATGTGTACAAGTGTGGTGTCAATCGGGTGAACCACTCCTGGGAAAAAAGATTTTAAATTTAGCTAAACAAACACCTTGACCAGAATTGGACGCCGACAGACACACAGGCAAACGGAACTAATTCATATATTGGCGAACATTTTAATTTTCCCCAATAACAAACAAACAGATGGGGTGGAATAATCGAACCAATCGTTATACTGGTAAAAAAAACCCACACATTTTAGCCAATAATAACGCAGATAACGCAGCTTACTGGGCCGATGCTGGGCCAATACCATGCCGATGCTTTCAGTATCTGCGGTATCGGGCAGTATCGGCCCGATAATGGCCCGGCATCGGCCCAGTAACCTGCGTTATCAACGAATAATAGCTACTATATCAACACTCGGATCCACTCATCCAACGTCAATCAATAAGAAGGCTGTCCTATTGTTGTTCGCATTGAAACAAGCGAATGCACATGCATACATTTGCATGCGTGGGAGAATATAGAGTGCGCGGGCGTGTATGGATGAGTGCGTGTGTTTGTAGGTACACAGGTATGTAAAATGGGTTGTTTGCTCATGTGCGCGTGTGTGTTCGTGCGTAAGTATATTTGTCTCAGGCGCATGCATATACCGTACTCAGAAAATATGCAGCAGGGTCCAATCCGTGGACTTTACGGGTGGGGGTTGGGAGTGATGCAGCGAGAAAATAAGGACTATACTTTGTGTGAGTCCGGGAGAGGAGTCACCCAATCCATTCCCTTCTGAGGTTCCCTAGAAGAATTGGCGAATATAGATGCTATCAAAGATTGTTTACTGTGTTTCTTGACGTAATATTATATTTAACCCTTAGAACCCTGAATTCCCACAATCCTAATTTCAGGACAATCCAACAAGTAAGCAGTTGAATGTTTGGGAACTAATCCGACATGAACCTGTTTCTTGCCATAGGCAGCAACAGCGCCCAGTCAAATTAGTGTTAAAATATTCAACAGAATAAGTATTGACTTGTAACTGATATTTGAGTTTTGCCCTTTCAGGTTCAACACGTTAATCTTACTCGCCCGTGTCTATGTGTCTGGGCAGGAAGGACTCACTGAGCCTCCATCTGATAATTATTGAATCCATCTCCTGACGTCATAATAAACTACGCGCTATCTATGCTGACGCCATAGTTATGACGTCATGAATGATTCGATTAAGCCTATCTGTTAACGCTTAATAGTCTGACACGTTGTACGAATTGTATGTTTTTGCTATTTAAGAAACATGCTGTTAAATATTTTGAAACTAATTTGACTGGGCGCTGTTGCTGCCATAACATCGCCCAGTCAAATTAATTTCAAAATGTTTAACAGCTGCTATGTATAGTCTTCTGGAAATTGCTAGTCAGGGAGTTCAGGGGTCGATCTGTCCCAACATGAGCGAGCTGTGGGTTGAGCTTAGCTAGAGGTGGGCGTGGATTAGCAAAAACTGGAAAGGTCCATTTTTTAGATATGGATGCCTCAATCAGCGCGTCTCCTGGATTTCTGGAAATACATTCAGTTGAAAGAGACATGGATTTTTGGGATGAGACACAACACAGGAGACGGTGCAAAATGCGTGTTGTAGGTGCACCGATAGCTTGTAACACTGAGTCCTCCTCGGATACATATCATTATATTTGAGATACAATATTGCGAGTATTTGCTAGCACATTTGCGTACTGCTGCCATTATTGTTGTCGTTGCTGCTGCTGTTGCCGCTCTCGCTGCTACACCTCATAGAAACTCAATTTTAACGGAAATTAAAATTATGTTTGCACGCGTCTAATGTATCCACTAGTGTACCCTGTGCGAGTCATATGATTAGGCTTCCAATTGTAGGGCCAATGGCGGATTCAATTTATCCATCAATCATACGACGTCATACTCGAGTATAGGATGACGTCATAAGCAATTACATCACGAATGGCGTAGTTAAGTCAGTCGCGAACGCGTAGGCCTGATTGATGACGGACTAAGTGTTGTTGTACGAATTGATTGTCTTTACTATTTAATAAACAAGATGTTGAATATTTTGAAACTAATTTGACTGGGCGACATCACCAATTCAAATTAGTTTAAAATTACTCAGACTTAAATAGTAAAGACATATAATTCGGACCATTACGCGTTTCTGACGGACTAAATCGAGCCATTCATGATGTAAGTCGCTATGACATCAGCCTACATGCGACGTAGTTGATTATAATGGCATATGATTGATTGGTAAACTGGATTCATCCATTGGCTATGTAGGTAAGCTGTTTAATGTGGCGAAACTAATTTGACTAGACATTATTGCTGTCTAACGCAAGAACAGCGCATTGTTGCTGAGCAACAACAGCTCTCAGTTCTGTTAGTTACAAAATATTCAGCAGAATATTATTAAATTGCAAATTCATCTAAGACAAACAATTCGCACACATTCGTGTCGGAATATTCTTGTTTACGATGGAGTTATGTCATTTTGATGCGGACGTCTGCTGATAGATGGCACATTTGAATATGACAGCAGATGTCTGGGTGAGAGATCGGATGCCTCAGTAACTGTATATTGAAAGCTCTAAAGCTATCATCGAGAAAAGCTGTGTATTCAAACAAGTGACAGCAAGCACACAGTCTGTTTGATACATCTGCTGTATTACCCAAGAGAGCAGCCACATCTTGGCAAGTGGATGGCAAACAGAGTTTCTAACGTCAATATCTGCTTTCATCAATTATTCAAGAAGGATTAAGTTTCGAACTATGATTTCACAACAGAGGAATTCCGTTTCCCAATCAAATATATGACGGTTGTAATGAACTACGTGGCGTATACACTGACGTCGCAATGAAAGATGTCATGAATGACGCTATATAGTCCACCATAAATGCTTAATAGACAGTTAGGTTGTACGACATGTATGGCTTTAGTATTTAATAACCATTTTGTTGAATGTTTTTAAACTAATTTGAATGTGTGCTGTTGCTGCCATTGGCTTACAGCTTACAGTATAGTTGTCTGAAAAGTGAGATACAGAGAGTGCATATAATTCGGACTATTTCGCGTTCTTAGTCTTTAGTTTTTTAGTTTTTTAGTTTCTAGTACATTTGTATATATGTTAATGGGGGCCTCTGCTAGATCAGGCCGTGTACTTGAAGTGCTACCCTCAATAAATAACGATTATTATTAGTGCATGGGTCGATAGGTCCTAACAAGGTCAACGCGCGGGTGAAACCTAGCTAAAGCTAGGAGTGGCGTAGCTAAAACTGTATTTCTCCATTGGGTCACTGTTCTATGTATATATTCCTTACATGGATGGATTAAAGCTATCCACCCGGCATGTACTATTCAGACGCCATATTAGTTTCAAATAATTTCAAATATTAGGCGCCATATTATGTCATTCTCTTGTATGCACTGGCTGTGCAATTCTTAAACAATAACCGTGACAACCGTGTATGGTTCAATACTGTTCATCCCACGATGCCACATGTATTAATAGACCATTCCAATAACAGCTATGCTCCGCCCATCTATAGCTAAGCTCCACCCACGCACGCCTTGCCCGTGATGGGATCGATCGATTCCTGAACTATCAATCTTGAAACTAATTTGACTGGGTGCTGTTTCTGCACGTGTATTAAATTGTAAAGACATACGATGTGTACAACACCGCTTAGTCTGCCTGGGTTTGCCGCTTATTTATGTCATTCATGACGCCATTGCGTATGACGTAGTACTACACGCCGCGCACTTGATTATGGCGTCATATGATGGATGAATAAACTGGATTAGTCAATTTCAAGAAATCCATACTAGAATGCTGCTGGTTACTTCTAAACAGACTGGTGGTCCGACGGGTCATCCCCGGCTGAATATTGTGTAAATTAATATGTCTGAGACGTCATCCTCATCTGATCCATCTGGAAAGCTTAATTAGATACATTTCTTCTTGAAATGAAACTGAAATAATGCACGAACACGCGCCACACAGCCACATTTTTAAATTTTCTTTTTTTTTTTATTCTTTTTACAGATTTTCGAATTTTATAGAAATGTCTCAGACTTGGAGGAACAACATTACAGCACTCCCCTGTCACCATCCATCATCCATGTCTACGCCACTGATTGGTGCACGGGCTCGATACACTAAGCGTGCTGCTAAACCAGGGCATGCATGTTACGAATAACACAAATGGCGTGTACAGTACAGCTGAGAAATAACTTTCCAAAAGCAAATAATAATAATGCGTTTGAATATGTTCAATACAATTGGACTGGATGGCAGTGCTGCCTATAGCAACAATATCTTCAAATCGAATTGTGTTAAACATGTTCAATAGAACGTTTCTTACTAACTGAACTGTTTCTAATTTTGCTCTGGGATAATGTTAGCTTATTTATGAGCTGCGCTATACATGACACAATAGAACTCATTTCATGTCAATGCGAATATATATAGGATGTTTTGAATCTTGTTCTGTGGACTGCGCTCTTGGGAGTCTTTACTATCGATGTCATGACAATGACTGATTGGTAAATTTGCAGAATTACCCCCAGAGCAAAGACTCAGGCATCGTTAGCCCTATCAATTATTCAGGGATTCCCACAATTTTGACAGTGATTTCTCCATGGGACACTCGTTCTCTGAATGGCAGATGGGATTGACTGACTGGGAGAGAGGTAATGGGGTACTTGCTCGTTAAGCGGCGACGTACGTACGGGTCAAACTATGTTAACGCTTTCTAACGAATCCGCTCAAAACCACCCCGAGAAGAACACTCAACCCAGTCATTCCAGTGGTGAATTTTCAAAAATAATCTTCTCTTGACCTGCAATTTGACATTAAAAAAAGCAAGTGTTTTAAAGTTTTAACATTGTTTGCCATTAGGGGTGTTACTGATTTAACACTTAAATGTCCAGTGTGTTGGTTTCAAGATACCTACAAAGGAAAGATTTCAAATAATTTTCAAAATATATATTCAATGAAATATTAAGATTAAGAGAAAAATGAAATAGCAATGCCGTTGGTCAAGAACAAATGATGGCACAATAAGCGCACACTTATGACATAATACGAGAAAATAGACACATGCGGGTCCATTACATGTTGTAGATATGGGATTGTCTTGTGGGAAGTCATGACCCCGCTGGATGTCTTATATTTGCGAGTAAGTCCTAAGTGAAATTTATGATTTGAAAATACCAGGTGAGCTAATGGACCGGTTGACGTTATACGTAATATTTAACTTTTTATTATTTACATCAGCCAGTGCTGATGATATACAGTTTCCGCGAAATGGATGGTGTGGGAATGTAGCAAGATCAGGATTGTTGGATACAGTTTTATCAACAAAATTGAAAGAGTCGAATTGATTAGAATAAGTCCCAAGGTTCTAAAGTGATGTGTATCTGGAAAAAGTTTAGATGAAAGTTGTTGCTGTTCAGTCGGCATACACTTTTAAAGTATTCAGCAGTCGTTTGGATCGATAGTTTAGAAAATAATCAATGTATAAGAATCACTGGAATCGGACGTGACAAAGGGACGTAGTTGATGACGTTAGGCATTCTGATTCTCACACGAGAATAGAACAACATCAGCTGGCAATGAGATCATACAGCTGATGTGCCTATTAAAGCTAGCATCCTACAGGCTTATCCATCACTAGGCAATCGACAGGACATGGACATTGTAGCGTCCTGTAGGAATTAATAACATAATCGAAATTTGTATATCAACTATATGTCACTCATACAATGGCATGCAACAACAACACACTCCGTAATGTTGTTAGTTAGCTGACAGATCGCGTCAAATCAGAACCAGCTACCACCGCTTTGTCTATGTGAGGCATCATCTCCATAGAAGAATAGCACAGAGTTTGATTGGTCAGAATGACGTCACGATCAATGAGCGTCGATCAAACTCTGTAGCAAGGAATTAAACAGAATAGGTTTTTAAGTTGAAATCGAAATACAAGGATCGTTGATTGGTCAGCACGACCAACATTTATTAGGTAGAAACTTCTAGGAAGGAATACGCAGAAGTTGATTGGTGGACTGATTGTCCGGGCCAATCAAGCTGTGCTCATAACATACCTAGAAGAATCATCAGAACAGATTCGGGTAGAATCTAAATATTTAGATATGTATAGAAGCCCAGCTTTAGGGATTCTAAATTGTATATAAGACGAGATTTCGGTCTTATAATAGAATCAATCCAACATCGTGGTTCACGTAGCACACCGCTGGTGCTACGTTCGTGGTTAGTTGTAATGTAGAATAGATTAGCCGTAACTTGATTTGTACCAGCAAGGTACCAATTGTCTTTGAGCGATTTATGCTCCAAATTACAAATATCTTTATCAATTGTGTATGGTTAGTTTTATCTTCAATAAAATGTATCCTCTTACAAAAGTAAGACACTAGTTTGGGTAGTATATTCAAAGTCGAAATCATCGTTAGCTTAGGACTCCAGAGTTGGAAGAAACATCCAATCCGAACCATTCGATCTTCATAGTCAGATAGGCCCGACAGTCTTTAATAAATATCGTCATAACCATCTTCACGACGAGGCGAGCCGACTGTCAGTATCCCGCTTCATCATCGGTAAGAGGTTGTCGCAGCAACCGCTAAACATCATAAATCTTACCGTTAGCGGAGTGGAATAATCACGTAAACAATTCACCAAGTCATACCCGGAGATCCAAAATCTTCAATGTGTTTGATATCTGACTTAACATGTCTAATAAGGAATAGTTGGTAACACATTTGCGCATTCAAGTCACCTTTCCAGAGTATCCATCCATCATCTGATCTCGTATGACGTCATAATCAGCTCAGCGCGTGTATGATGACATCACAATCATTACATCACAGAGGGTTCCATATAGACCGTCATCAAATCTAGAATAGTCCGACACGTATGAATTGCATTGTCTATGTAAGTCTTTGCTATTTACTAAACATGCTGTTGAATATTTTGAAACTAATTTGTCTGGGCGCTGTTGCTGCCAGACACATTAGTTTCAAAATATTCAACAGCTTACCGTTGTAATTTTTTGGAAATTAATGGTCAGGGTGTTCAGAGATCGATCGATCCCAACACGAGCCAGGTGTGGGTTGAGCTTAGCTAGGGATGGGCGGGCCATAGTTGAAATCTGAAAGGTCCACTGTGAGAGGTGCTGGTATATGGTACCTACACGAAATACAGCTACATCCACCGGGCACGCACCAACATCACTCAAGGCGATAATTCTGCCGAATCCTTGGGGTAACATTAGATACCCGGATACAGTACAAGGAACACTTTCAGACATGTTTGGAAATATGCTTCTGCAATGCGTCAGCTACAGAAATTATGTGTTTTCATATACCTAATAAAAGTATACATACGCAACGTGGCCTGCGCATTAATTAATCCACTTTTAGTTATGCCCCGCCCATTTCTAGATAAGCTCCGTCCAAGTGTTCCCCGTGTTGGGAATGGTTTGAACCCTGAATTCACAGAATCCCAATATCAAGGTATGCTGTTGAATATTTTGAAACGAATTTGACTGTGCAATGTTGTTGCCAATCAAATTAGTTTCAAAATATTCAACAGAATATTTATTAAACAGGAAATCTATTAAATACATACATTTCGTACCCGTGACGGACTTTTCCAAGTCCATGACGAGATATTCATGTGATATCAACCTATATGCCACGTGTTTGATTATGATGTCATATAGTGGCGAATTGAATCCATCCATGTTGCACCAAACCTGATAAGGTGGCAGAATATTCTTACCAGCCGAGAGTCTGTTTATGATGAATTCTAATCAAAGTCCGTTAGAAACAACATATATCCAACTATAATACTATTGCGTGACACTGAAACTGAAACTGATGCGGGCACGCTCTGCTGGTGCATGTGCACAATAATGAATCAATTATAGTAAGCGTCCATGTGGCCGCTTATGCCTGTGCATACGGTCAGTTTAAATGGCTTAGACTGAAATTCTACCAAGTACAAATCGGACTAACCTTTAATCAAGCCTAGTATTGCTGTCAGAGCATAGTCTAGGTGTATAAATTAGCCTAGTGAAGGCAAGTTCGTGAATCACTCACATATGCGAGTGAATAGTACACATTGCCTGTACAGCCAGCAACACGGCTGATGCAATGGAAGGATATGAAATGTCACTCAATAATCAAATGTCATAATCAATATCCGCTATACATGGCAGCTGACGTCATAACCATATGACGCAGTTTAGTCACAAAACTGGCACTTCTCAAAGAATAAGCTGCTGAATTGGATGTCTGTGGTGAGGCTACAATTTACTAAACATCCTACTGAATATTTTGAAATCAATTTGAATGGGATCTATTCTTGCCACAGGCTAACATGTATAGACGCATTGAAATTGAGATTCTGAGATTTCAGGATTCAAGCTAGTAAAATCGAGTGGGAGGTCCGTATAAAGTGCTCGGTGCTTAGCTAGAAATTTCCGGGTTATCGATAGACATAGATCCGCCTATTTACCCAGTAACTCTCACATTAGAAAAAACCCGGATTCTGCAGTGGTCATGAGAACTGCCCATTGGCAGACCAAGAGAAGACTATTTTTGAAAATTTACCACTGCAATGACTGGCTCGGATATCGAGCCAGTCATTCCAGTGGTAAAATTTCAAAAATAGTCTTCTCTTAGTCTGCAAATGGACAGTTTCTAAATTAAAATTTTCTTGAACAACTTTGATGGTTAAGGGGTTAAATTATGCGGTGGTTAACACTTAGCCATATATGGTACTGGCTAAAAAAAGAAGAAAAAAGTCCCGGCTGAACCGATATCTGCGAAACAAATGCTGCCAATGAAGGTTACTTAGGTACTGGCCGGCATTGGCCAAGTACCGACCCAGCACCCTGCATTATGCTAATCGGCTTTATGTCAATAAATCATGAGATACACATATGCGATGGCCATTCATTGTATAGTACAAGAATAGACACTACCGATAAACGCTCGTTATTTGACGAACAATGCTAATGAACCGGGCAGTCGGTCAATATATTTCGTCTTCGAAAACTTTCGAGAAGAATATTCTCGCAATGTCTCTCAATACGATTGGCCAAATTTGTTCAATTCTGGTACTCCTTTTCTAGAGAAGATCATTTAAATAAACGACTGCAAATGAAGGGCTGTGATATACACAGCCGAACTGGTGGCAATTAAAAAGGCTCTAGAATGAATTAAAACAGCAAATCCAGGCAAATACGTTATACTCACAAACTCACCAAGCTCAGTGAAGAGCTTCAAATCTAGCAGCAGCAAGAGCAGGGACAACCGAATCAAGACAATCCGGCAGCTGTATGCAACTGTGGTGACTGACAACACAACTGTGGACATCGACAGGGTCCCAAGCTATGTTGACATTAAAGGCAGTGAACAGGCGGACGACGCAGCCAAGCAAGCGCTCAAAGATGGAACAATGACCAGCATAGGACTCTCAAAGTCCGAAGCGAACGCCTTAGTCAAAAGGCACATCAACAGCAAATGGCAAAAACAATGGGACGAAAGCACAACCGGCAGATTCCTGTTCAGTATCGTCCGTGGAGTCAAACGCAAATACCAAAACCACATCCCAGGACGCCAAGGCGACATTGTATTACGCCATATCAGAATGGGTCGGATCAGCGTTAACCAGATACGAAAAAAACTCAACCTGTCAGACACAGACCAATGTGAGGCCTGCAAGGAGACTGACACTCTAAACCACTTCTTCCTACGGTGCACTGAATATAAGGCATTAGAAAGGAACTCATCAATACGCTGAGAAAGAGAAATTTCAATCTTGACCCTGTAGAAGACAGTATAGTGATGCGTGACCGACAGATCAACCACGAATTAATCGAGTTCGTGCTTGCATCGGACAAACACATCACATAATACAGAACACATTTTGTTTAGCGTTCATTAGGCCACACCAGTCTTATTCATGCTTGTTGATAAGCTGTGGTCGCAATGAATAATCTTGCGAATTTGACCAGTAAATGTTAGTGTTAAATTACGCCACATCAGTCTTATTCAAGCGTGTCGATAAGCTGTTGTCGTAAACGTTCAAACGAGCTTGCAAACACTTACAGACAAAATATAATCAATACACACATGCATGCCTGCGTCATGAAAAAAGTATGTTTATAAACATTCACATTGAATGTTTAGCGTTCATTAGGCCACACCCGTCTTATTCATGCGTGTTGATAAGCGGTGGTTGCAATGAATAATCTTACACATTCGACCAGTAAACGGTAGCGTTAATAAACGCCACATCAGTCTTATTCAAGCGTGTCGATAAGCTGTGCTCGTAAACGTTCGCACACGCGTGCAAACACTTATAAACAAAATATAAGTTGTATACTCGTGCGTGCCTGTGTCATGAATTGATGACCCAGAGTATGTGAGTACATGCCCCAAAACATCTGTCCATATTGTCTGTTTTCCTTTGATCTCTTTCTTTTTCCTTCAGCATTGTTCCCCCTTCGTTTTCTTTCAGGGCCAGAGCCGGAACTAAATTGCGGCAACGAACCCAACAACGACAGATGGGCAGAAACACAGATGGAGGACTGGAACGGACAACAAAACAACAGATGGGCCTGCCCCCCCCCCCCCCCTCGACGGACCGCGAGGGATATGGACGTGTGTCCATCTCATTCGTGGTCCGTCGGCAGGTTTGCTTGTCTGTCGAACGGACTGACAAACCAATCAACAAATGGACAGACTGACGGACAATTCTGGGCACAGCAAGCTTTTGGAGTATGCTTAAGCAATGGACTTGGCCCCACTTGCTCAGTCTTCTCAGATGGGACTTTAAACTGAGGTCCCGTTACACAGTGCTCATCACTGTGTGAACGTGAGCTAGGCCTAGGTAGGCAAGAAATTTCGGCATGATCAAAGTAAACCGGATGCTGAATGAATTCGCCCTCGGATGGTATAACGCACCATACGGATTACAAAATCAAAACAAAATTGCTAGAATTTGAATCTGACCTAAAGCCCCCCCCCCTAGGGTACATCAGGTCACAAGACCGTACGCACGCACACACCCCACCCAGCACCTACCCCATCCCTTCCCCACATCGTTAGGCCCAGGCTGGGCCCTCCCCATCCCCACGCCCAAGCATGAGGCGCAACAGAAAAGCCATGGTCAAGAACAGCACATACCATCTTCAACATGAGACAAAATCGAGAGACAACGATCAACACACACACACACGCACACGCACACGCACACGCACACGCACACGCACACGCACACGCACGCACGCACGCACGCACGCACGCACGCACGCACGCACACGAAGGGCTGTGTTCTTCCCACAATCGATACGCATCAGTTCCTCTCGTGAATTATGGTTTGTAGTACTGTAATAAGCATTCGGTTTTCAGCCAACATCCCGCAATGCATTGCGCTTACTACTAGTTAACGTTAACCGGAATCTGTACCCCGTTAAAGTTAAACAGTAGTAGGGTCAATGAATTGTGGGATGTTGGCTGAAGACCGAATACAAATTATTATATTCGCTCCATTACCTAAAACATCTAAGTCGTGTTCAAACTGGAGAGATAATCCGGAATAACGTCATACCGACGGCTGGCGTTATTCCGGATTAACTCTCTAGCGTGATCATTTCGCGGAACCTATGGAGAACAATATGTTCTGTCAACTTCAAGCTAATAAACGGCCAATTTATACTTTGAACTAGGAATTCCCAGAGTATTGCTTTCAAGGTAACTATACTTGTAAGCTGTTGAATATTTTAAAACAGTCCCCAGTCAAATTAGTTTAGGATGTTCAACATGATGTGTGTTCAATGGAGGAATCCAGTTTTAGCTATGCCCCGACAAAATATCTAGCTAAGCTGCACCCACACTTCACCAGAGTTTGGATCGATCGATCCCTGAACTCCCCGACTAGCAATTTCCAGAACACTATACATGTAAGCTGTTGAATATTTTGAAACTAATTTGACTGGGTGCTGGCGCCCAGTCAAATTAGTTTCAAAATATTCAACAGCATGGGTATTAATAGTAAGGACATACAATTCGTACAATAAGGCTTAGTCCGTCACCAATTAAGCGTTCGCGACGAACTTATCTACGCCATTCATGCCGTCGTTGATTATGACGTCACCCTACACGTCATGTTATTAATATGACGTCATATGATTGATGAATAAACTGGAAATGTCCATTGTCAATCCAACAAAGACTAATAACTCAGACACTTCCCATTGGATATTTACCCCTTTCATATCGGATCTACGTCGTTTGATCGTGACGTCACACAACAAATACATGACATGTTTTGATTATGACATCATATACTTGAGTGACAGATCAGATATCCTCATTACCATAGCTAGCGTTTGCAGGTGGCCTGATTTCTACTCGTGGGTCGAGAGATATGTACTGCGATGTGAAGAAATTTAGTATCTAATAAAGTTGCCAACGATTGCTGTCAACATAGCTTTCAAACCTTATTCACGTATTGCATATAACGCTTGCAATGAGCACCGTGGCTCTGAAATACAATTAATGGGAACTTATGTGATTAACCCTTTAACACAGATATCGGCCAAAATGGCCTCCGCAGTGCTCTTGAGAAATGTCCATTTGCAGAACAAGCTAAGACTATTTTTGCAAATGTATCACAGGAACAACTGGCTCGATAACCAATTCCACGAGATATATAAGTAACCATGTAATAACGAAATTCCAACACAAATATCAAAGATTGTACTTAAACCTTTAATGTCTAAATTTTGTCATGGAAATTAAGACATTTTGCTTAGTAAATGTCCATTTGCAGGCCAAGTGAACACTATTTTTGAAAAGTTACCACTGGGATGACTGGCTCGGTTATCGAGCCAGTCAATCCAGTGGTATAATTTTCAAAAATAGTCTTCTCTTGGCATGCAAATGGGCGTTCCTCAAGAGCACTGAAGAGGCCGGTTTGGGCCGGTTTGGGCCGGTTTCGTCGTGAAAGGATTAATATCCATTTGCAGATCTAGAGATGACTATTTAGAAAGAAATTATCATTGGATGGACTGGCTCGGGTCTATTGGAAGGCAAAATGGTGTACGATGGCAACATTACTGCGGAAATAGAAATGATCCACACATATAACTCCAATGCAGGGTTACGTGCAATCTACTATCTGGTGATATGTAGTTTGAACATAAGACTACTCTTCATTAGCGTTTAGCCATCTCCGGCCAGGATTGTAAAAACATGGCCACGGTATTCACGATAATGACACAAAGCATGTTATAGGGTCATCGAATGCATGTCAATGAATCACAAACATACGATGACCGCTTAGTGCTGAGGATAGGAACACCCATTAACGAGAGACATTGCCATTTGACAAGCAATTCTAATGTACCAAGGAGATAGTCACATTATGTGGTTTGCTCAAGCTTATGAGAAGCAGACCCTGCCATTGTCATTGGCGATTTACGTTCAGAGAACATATGCGATCATTTAGATTGTAAGGGCACTCTTCCTAGAAGAAAAGCAAACGGACGATTTTATGAAGTAAGAATGGCCTGCCTTCAGACAGCTATGCAGTACCATTGAATCTAACAGTGGATACTTTTACATCCTGATGAATGCGATCTGTCATTCACGTATGTGATGTCATAATCAAATAGGTAATGTATTAGCTGACATCACAAGACAAATGTTGTATGTTAATGGCGAAATGAGAAAGGTTCATGACAGAAGTCTCTGAAAGGCATGATTTTGTGAACATACAATCTAATAAATATCATGATGAATATGTTGAAACTAATTTGACTGGAAGCTGTTGCTGTCATAGAGAACAACATCTCCCAGTTAAGTCTGTTTAAAAATAGCCAATAGATTACCCTTTATAATTACCTTATATATTTTGAATTTCTGAGAAATCGGTTTACAAAGTTTCAAAACGCTTCCAACACGCGTACAAACTGATAAGGCTTAACTAGAAAGTCGATACGCTGATTCCTCAGTTGCGAAGCTAGGCCAATTACAAATTTTGTTTAACGAAAATTTCCAGCAAAAACACAAGGTCGGAGATGGGGAAAAATAAAATTCAATGCACAATTTCAAGCTCTGACAGCAGTGTTAAGCTATTACAGTATTCATCCTTTCATCATGGTAAATGTCAAGATTGATCAAGAAAATATAAATTCATATTTTCTCAGTACGTATCCATTTTCAGGCCAAGAGAAAACTGTTTTTGAAAATGCATTTCCTGTGGTAAATTTTCAAAAATCGTTTTCGCTTGGCCTGCAAATGGACTTTCCTCACGACTATTGCAAAACCATGTTGACTGGGTTGACCACTAACGCGTTAACAAAGCTACAGAGAACAAAGGTTTACAGACAATCCTAAGGAATTCTGAGTGATACAGATTTGGCTGCCAAATATTGTTAGGTAAAAGAATGTTGAAAATATTGCCTAAAAATTCCAGCATAATTTTTTTTCTTAGATATGGAAACATTACGTTAGAGGGGATTGTAAATGAGACACATATGACTTTACTTAGAAACCATTGCCATTTGCCTGACTAATTCGGAGTCCACGGCGCGCAGTGCTTTGATGGAAGAAACCAGGCTTGCTTATCTATTGACAGTTGCCATCCAGAGTGGCGTCCCTATATACGGACACGTGTCAATTAATGAACACTCCCTACGTGCCGTAACTGTTTGTCTGGTAGAGCAGTCAGCGGAAGATGAACACCCATTATTTATGAAGGATACGTGCTGATCAATGGATTCTTTGTGGAAAATGGAAACAACTGTAGGACTGCCCTTGAGTGTATGCGTGTATGGGTGCGTGAGTGTGTACGCGAGGGAGTGAGTGTGCGAGTACCGCTCTGATGTTAGAGTTTATGGTCCAGTGCCAAACAGCATAACTAACTTCCCGGTTCCTTTCATTCTCTGTATCACACTGGTTTGCTATTTAACCCTTTAATGACTAAATTTCTTCGAACAATTAAATTATGTACTTGTTGAATGCCCGTTTACAGGCCAAGAGAAGAATATTTTTGAAAATTTACCACTGTAATGGCGGCTCGGTTACCGAGCCAGTCATTTCAGTGGTAAAATTTCAAAAAAATAGGCTTGTCTTGGTCTATAAATGGACATTACTCAAAACACTATACGGTGTGGGGGTGGGTGGTGAGGGGTTAACTCCCTCTTGCGTCAACCGAACCCTTTAATGGTCAAGTTGCTAAACAACGACATTTGCCGTGATGTTTAGAAATGTCCATGTGTAGGCTAAGAGAATAACATTTTTGAAAATTAACCACTGGAATGACTGCCAGTGTCATCCCAGTGGCACATTTTCAAAACTACTCTTCTTAGTCTGGAATTCGATACTACCTAAGCAGAAATTTGAATTTTGTTGACCATTACACTGTTGATGAATGTCCATATATGAAGGATAACAGAAATCTATGTTTCTGTATAGTTTCGTTATAAATGTACAGGAATACTATTTTTTTGTCAGCAAAAATCAAAATTTCCTTGAGAAGTATTGGCAATTAAATGGTTAATGGAAATAAAAAGTTTGTTGAGCGTTTTAATGCGCTGTTGACACAAGATGGGTTAACAACCTGAACCCGAAACACCAAAATATATGCCTGTATAGGATACTTGGAATTGGGACCTGGGAATTTAGACTTAAAGAAGTTAACATCGCGTTAACGTTGAACTGTTTTACTCTATCGTATTGTTCCGTCATGTGATACGGTGAGATTTAAAATAAGTGCCGGAACATGCTTAATTAGTTAATACGGTCATATTAATGTATTTTTGTGTTTTACAAACCCTAACTTAATGTGTCCATATTTAAGGAAAATCCAATGCTGGATCTTTAAGACATTACTTTCAACATTCTTTCCATTCGGCAGTCAATTCTTTATCACTCAGAATTCCTCAGAATGTTTTTGCAACTCCTTATTTCCTGTAACTTTGTTAATTCCTTAATGGTCGAAATGGCTTTGCAAAGGGCATAACGAAAGTCCATTTGTAGACCTAGAGAACAGTATTTTTGAAACCTTAATACTAGAATGGCGAGGCAGCCATTATAGTGGTACATTTTCAAAAATATTCACGATGAAGGGATTAACACTATAATAGATTAACCCTTCTGAGCTTGAAATCGTGCATTATCTTTTATATCCCTCCCCCCCCCACCCCCACCCATCTCCAATTTTGTATTTTTGATGGGAATATTCGTAAGACAATACTTTCAATTGTTCTGGCCTAATTAACATGCTGAACAAAGCAACGGCTTCCAATCAAATTAGTTTCCAAATATTCAACATCTTATCTAAGAGGATGCTACTATCAAATAAATAACGCCGATGTGACTGATTAGTTTGCTGAAGTAGCAGCTCCCAGTTAAAGTAGTTTCAAAATAATCAACATAATTTGGATTAAATTACAAATTCATCAAAGAGACAATTATTCATTCACTTTCGTGACGTGCCATTTCCAACTTTGTCTCCGGCCTACGTAATTTTGATTGTGACGTCAGCTAACACGTGATGTATTTGAATATGACATCGTGTACATGAGTGCCAGCCCGTATCCCTCCATTCCGATCCTTTAACACGCATTTCTTGGCCTCGATTGATAGGTAGTCTCTTAAACAGATTAGACGTCTGGAGAGATTAAGAGATTGGTCTCAGTAGAGTTTTATCCAGCCACCTGATTAATGTAACCTCGAAGCGCCGCGAGACTCAGACTCTATAATGTATCTGCACAACCCAATGTAATTGGTTTGCATTGAAGCAGAGCGTATCAGAATGTAAATTGACATATAAGTAGTCTATGGATTTTCCATGACATCTGCCCTTCCAAAATCAAGGTTAATGGTCATTTCCAGTTCTAGCTATGCCCCCCCCCCCCCGTCCATCCCTAGTTAAGCTCCACCCACACTTCGCCCGTGTTGGAATCGATCGATCCATGAACGCACAGACTATCCATTTCCAGAAAACTATACAAGTAAGCTGTCGTATAGTTTGAACCTAATTTATCTGGGTGCCTAATCAAATTAGTTTCAAAATATTCAAAAGCATGTTTATTAACTATCAAGGACATACAATTCGTACGTGTCGGACTAGTATGCGTTCAAGACGGACTAAATCGAGTCATCCATGCTGTGCTTGATTATGACCTCATCATGCACGTCACATAGTTGATTATGACGTCACATGGTGAATTGATAAACTCGAAGGGCGGCTCCATCCCTACGGTACTGATGTATACGAATACCGTGGACAGTCATCTCTTTCCTGTTAGCTGGTTACTGGTGTGTTACTTCACGCTACTGTATCAAAAGTGTTACGAAAAGCGACTTCATTCGAAGTCGGTAGCTATGCCAAAACGGAGGGTGTTTTCATTAAGATGTAGCAAGCGGTGTTTTATGCTAAAAATCGGCACAATCAGAGATTACAGATCTTCTGCATCCTATCCTCCTGTTTTCCTCACTTTTCACAACAAAATATGAATATCTCGACTGTTCCTATCTTTGCTTCTAGATCAAGACCAAGATTTGTAATCCTAGTCTTCTGCCCGACCGTTCTTGTGTAGACAAATTGGAGCAATAGTTTCGGAGATTTCCATTGGTCCGGTATTTGCTATGATCCGGATCCGGGTATGTTTTTGTTAAAATTTGAGTCAATTATGATCAACATTCTTTTAGATACAGCTCGCATGCAAGCACGCACGCACATACCCAAACAGGCGCACACGCTCGCATGCACTCCCACACGTACGTGCATGCGTACGTACGCACGAACACACGCACGCATAGCCGCGCGCGCGCACATACGTGCATGCACGCGTGAGCGTGCAGACAAGCATGCACACACGCGCACGGTTAAAGCTCGTCACCAATGCTTCTTCCCCTTATGATATTGGAGTGACGATGATGGTGTACGATATTTCAACGGGCCGCTATAAACAGTATTGTTATGAAAATGGAGTGCGTGTGTTAGATCTGTGATCCCAGGATGATCTTCGACTCAGTAAAAGTTGTTAACTCGTGTTTATCTTGAAAGCGAATTTCTATGGCAGATTGGACGTAACTTCCTATTGTAGAGGAATACTGTCTAACACAACGTCAGATATCAGCATCTAAATCAATACCATTTCTCGTGACAGACGGATTTAATACAAAATCCATACATTTCCTTGAACCCTTCGCAAAAGTGAATAATAGATACGTGAGATAAAGCCGTGAAATAAGTTTTTGATTGTGTCTGGGCTATATTAAAATTGGATTCACTGATTTCAACTCGACAAGATCACGATCTCTTTCGCCCGGTAGCAGATTAGTAACCGCATACATCAAAGACGCGGTAGATGATAGGCATCATGTTATTGGAATATAATGAGAGTGAGGGCGCCACCTTGAGACCATTTCTCACACATCATTCAGAATAATTCAGGGGTGGGGTGTGAGGAGGTGGTGAGCTACTTCTAATAGAGGGGTTCGACCATAATGGAGCCTTTGCTGGCTGATGTCACACTCAAATGGCGTAGGCCCGATATAAGATGCGCACAGACTCAGCATTACCCGATTAAATTGAATGTCTTTGGAAGATTCGCAATTCTGCTAAATAATTTGAATCGTATTTGACTGAGTGCTGCCACACGCAGCAGCAGTTGTCGATTAAATTAGTTTCCAAATATTCAACAGTCTGTTTATTGAATCCAAATCGGTAAATTTTTAACCCTCGAATGTGTTCAAGAAAATTTAAATTTTCTCTTAGAAAATGTCCATAGCAGACCAAAAGAAGACTATTTCTGAAATCTTACCACTGAAATGACTGTCTCGGTTATCAGTTTTATTGTAACGTCAGCTAACAGGGGAGGTATTTGAATATTGCAGAGAGCCCAGAACACAGCAGCTCGGTTGATCACCCGCACGGGAATGCATGAACACATCACGCCTGTTCTCCACGAACTACACTGGCTGCCAGTTAGAGAACGGATCAGCTATGAGGTCGGACTCTTAGTGTTCAAATGCCTTCATGATCTTGCACCACCTTACCTAAATTCACTGATCGTACGAAGAACATCAGCAAGGTTCGATCAAATTCATAATTACTATGTGTCGTACCACGTTCGAATTTAACCATCGGTGAACGCGCCTTCTCGAGAGCAGGACCAAAATTTTGGAACAATCTACCATCTGACATTCAAAATTGTAACAAAATTGAGCCATTTAAATCTAAGTTAAAATCTCACCTTTTCACAAGAGCATATTTTTAAATTGTGTAAAGCGCCTTTGAGCGGTTTAGTCCGGAATCGGCGCTATAGAAATTTACATACATACATACATACATTATAACGCTAAATATTCGGGTGAAAGATCGGATCCCTTCGAGGTCCTAACACATTTGTGTTTTCTAAACATAACTGCTTTAGACAACTATACTAATACTTAACAAATGTGAAACTCTATTCTAGCAAATTATTTTAAACAATTCTATCGTAAGAATGGTAATATTAACAATATTACTTAAATTGTACTCCGAGCTATCACACAAGTATATTACTTCATAATAAAATACGTGTGTTGACTAATTTGGAACCAATTTCACGAGGAGTTGTTACCATAGACAGCACACGCACGCACGCACGCACGCACGCACGCACGCACGCACGCACGCACGCACGCACGTACGCACGCACGCACGCACGCACGTACGCACGCACGTGCGCACACACACACGCACGCACGCACTCCACCCTCACCCCACATTCAAATTAGTTCCGAAATATTCAACAGCTTGTTTCTATAATTTACCTTAAAAGTGGCCATTCCTGCTTAAGATTATAGACGTCGATTTCAACACACAGAACGTGTGGGCGGAGCTTAGTTAGAAATGGGCGGTGAATAGCTGGCCATTGATGCCACAATGGACCTTTCCATTGTTAGCTATGCCCCGCCCATCACTAGCTAAGCCCCACCCACACCTCGTCGTGTTGGGATTGATCGATCTCCAAGTTCCCTAGCTATCAATTTCCTGAAAACTATATAGGGAAGCTGTTGAATATTTTGTAACTAATTTGACTGGGCGCTGTTGCTGCCTATGGCCGCAACAGCGCCCAGTCAAATTAGTTTCAAAATATTCAACAGAATATTTATTAAATGGTAACAGCAAACAATTTGTACAACAACGCATAGACCGTCTTCAAATATGCGTTCGTGACGTACGTATCGACGTCATTCATGACGTCATTCATTATGATGTCATTGTACACGTCACGCAGTTCATTATGACGTCATATTATGGGTGGGTACTCTGGAAAGGTGAATTGAAGCCGTATATGAGGCAACCTATTGTATCTGCCTCTGTTTTCTTAATAGACGATTTCAACTCGCAACATTTTGCGCTAAAGGGATGTTAACCTCATCTCAAATTGTGTAATGTACCGATAGACTATAGTTTATAGATAGCATACCATTCATATCCTGTCACATTCCCTTAGCTGTATCACAATTATCTGCTTTGCAATATCGCGTAATGTGGAGCAGTGATCGCCGCCATTTTGGCGATAGTGCGGGATACCATGAAAGTGCCAATGCATTACATTCTTTATTATGTAATACTCATCATGTTGAATATTTTGGAACTAATTTGACTTTAAGTTGTTGCTGCCTAAGGCAGCAACAACTTCCATTCAAATTAGTTTCCAAAATATGTAACGGCTTACCTGTATCGTTGCTTTTGCACAACATTTCCAAACTATAGAAGGCACCTCTATGGCTGAGCATATATACCGAGGTGTTTTTTCTGATTGGTTGAAAAGTAAATAATGGCAGCCATCTTAGGGTGAAGAAATGTACCAACATTTAGATAATAAAGACTGAATATCCTTCTTTAGCGGCATGATAAAGAGCTTAAAATTAGCTGCATAGTTTATGAGTGATATAGCATAAAACACTGAATAGCTATCAAGGGATGAGGTTAGCTATCCTTTAATATATTTCTCAGCTTACGTTTGCTCGGCGCCTTCACCAGCGCAATCAGTCTTCACTTTAACTGGGTGAAAATAATGTCAACATAGTGGTAACAAGACGAATTGTGACAGAAACGTTTGCTTCATAACAACCCCCCCCCTCCCCCCTCCCCCCCCCCCCCCCCCCCCCCCCCCGGCACCCCACAGTAGTACTAGACGCATCCTACAGCTGCAATCAGTCTTTCTTCGTTTTTGGCCAATGTGTCTTGTCCTCAGCCGAAATCATTGTCGTACTCAGGTCCATTCTTGACATGAGTGTACCGTTTCCTGCTTTCTTGTGGCCACCTCCTAGCACGCCTAGCAGATTTATGCAATGACGTCCTCTCCTGGCTTTGTATGTGCTCGATCCGAGTAGGGAGAATTCGAAGGCTCTCTGTGCTGGTGTGTCTTCTGGCCAAACATGAACCATCTTTGCTGGGAGACTTTTACAGACAGCGGTGACGTATTATACATCTTGTATAGCGCATCATTGGAAATTATACTATCTGCCCATCGGTGTCCAGTGATGGTGCATAGTCGTTTGCGGTGGCAGGCATCGTGTTTCTCTAGACCTGCTTTTGGAGCCGCCCAGATGTTACAGATATACAGCATCAAAGATACGCAGATTGGATTGTATACACGTAGTTCTTTTAGTGGTATGGTCATGAATTATGTTATTATGGAAAGACCAGTGTTAAAGTAATTGATTGGAATCTGAAAATCGATGTTAATGGATCTTGCCAGCGTTACCTATGCCCCGCCCATCTCTAGTTAAGCTCCATCCATAACTCCTCCGTGTATGTATCGATCGATCTCTGGACTCCATACTATCAATTTCCAGAAAACTAGGCGGATACGCTGTTGAATATTTTGTAACTAATTTGACATGGTGATGTTGCTGAATGGTAAAGACATACAATTCGTACAACGTGTTGGACTATTATGCGTTAAATACGGACACTATTGAATCATTCATGATGAATGAGCATGAGGTCATCGTACAGGTCACTTAATTAGTTATGACGTCATATGACGTCAGATGATCGATGGATAAACTTGGAAAGGTCCTTTATTATACCTTTTTAAATGGTCTTCCAACATTATACCGAGAGGCCAAATAGTCCACCTATTTTCTCCAAGGCAGGGGCCCCTCCCATATAGTGTGGCGAGAATTTAAATGAATACACTATTAAATGTATTGCTCCCACCACAACCTTCATCCCCACCCCGTGCCGAAGAGTGAATACCCACGCTATCTGCCACCGTACATATGGATATCTTGGGGATTCTCAAACGCCGCCTAGTGAAACGTAAATTTGCTACTATCGATGGTCTAAAACGAACACTAAAATAGAATAGATGGTACTACGTAAAACACGATCAATAACGCGATATCTCCTTGTCATGTACTCCACGTGATGATGGATCATACTTAGTGGTCGGAAATCTAAGATATTCTGCATTAAATCAATTCCCTTGTAACTTATCATTGACTAGATATTTAAAATGCTTTACAAGATAAGTTGAACACCTCTCCTATGTGCCCTTTCTATCCTTGTATCACGTATGTTCACCAGTGCCGGAAAGACCACGACCACGCTAATGGACTAGACACTCGAGTGTATATTGCTCCATTATCAACCGCTCTAGGAGTCGTCTGCGGCACGGCGTTGACTGAGCGGCGTCAGCCAATGTTGTCGAAGGAATCAACAATCATCCTATACTAACCGGCGTGTGTATAGAACATATGTTTGACCGAGTGACGCCATTTCATCAAACGAGTCGTTAACCCCTCTTGTGTCAACCTGTCGTTTATAATGGTTTATAATGGTAACACCGGCCAATACTTCCTCTGCAGTTGTCTTGAGGACTGTCTATTTGCAGGACAAGAGAAGGCTATTTTTGAAAATGTACCACTGGAATGACTGGCTCGGTTACCGAGCCAGTCATTCCAGTGATACATTTTCAAAAATAGTCTTCTCTTGGCCTGCACATGGGCACTGGGTAAACACAGATTTTGTTGACCATTAACCCTTTACTCGTCATGCCGGTAGATAACCCGCTTTAAAAACGATTTTCCTAAATCCCAGTTATAAACTTACAAAGAAAACAATCTTCTCGTGACCAACAAATGGCCATTCACGGAGTACAAATTTCATTTTCCTTGAACACTCTTCACAAATTAAAGGCTTAATTGATGCAAGTCGCTCTTTGATCGCTGTCAGGGGCGGTGGACACACGGGTGGTTAATGGATGTCTGCCAGAGGTTTTTATCTTAGCTTCTTTTGCCGTTGTAATCCATTTTATATCCACACCGGCTAAACATAACAGCGTGTGTATTGGTCACAAGAAATATTCATTTGCAGGGCAGCAGAAAGCTATTAAAACAATCAAATTCCAGTGGTAAATTTACCAAAATCTTCTCTTTATCTGCAATTTGGACAATAAGTTGGAAATTCCAATTTCTCAGAAAACATATTGGTCTTGATAGATCAGATTTTTAGCTCTTTGAGGCAATGTTGACACAGGAGGGGGTGAAAGAAATAGTTGCTAAATCGTTCCCGTATTTTACAACTAGCGACTAATCACATACTTCCTAGTGTGTAGAAATGTGGGGATCGAACGATTAGAAATTTTGAAACCTGAATTCGCAAAATCAAATGCATAAGGGAACTATGCAGGTAAGCTGTTGGATATTTCGAAAGCAATTTGACTGGGTGGTAATACAGCGTATAATAGAACCAGCTTCCAATAATACAACTTTCAAAATATCCATGAGAATGATAATTACATTAAATTCATCAAAGATATACGTTCAGATACGCACATGACAAACGATTGCCATTTTCGTGACGGACCTATAATGGGTTCATTGTCGGACTATTAAGAGTTAAAGACGCGTCAAATAGAATAATTTTTGACGCAATACTTATGCCGTCATCCTACACGCCGCTTAGCTTATTATGCCGTCATATGACGTCAAATGGTCGATGGATATTATGGAAAGGTGAATTAGGAAAGAATTGGTATAATATATGATAGTACACAATCAATGAACATGTATACAATGTTGCTCCAATGTCACACCAAACGTTGTGAGTAATTACCACCAATATGCTATTGCGTAGACTGGGTGAGATAAAGTGACGTTGAACACAGACAATGTGGGTTAGTTGGCCTGTACTAGGCACATCGGAACGAATTCACCCGGTGTTGGCCTAGTAACCTGAGATATCTTTCGGGGCAAACGGTAGATTGTTTCATAAGACAGAGGTATAATCAACAAGCGTTTACAAAAAATAGTGACGTTTTATTGTATGCCTTAAGTAATTCAGCTTTCCAGAGTACCTACTCATCATATGACGTCATAATGAACTGCGTGATGTGTACAATGACATCATGATGAATGACGTCATGAATGACGTCGATAAGTACGTCACGAACGCATATTTGAAGACGGTCTATGCGTTGTTGTACAAATTGTTTGCTTTTACTATTTAATAAATATTATGTTGAATATTTTGAAACTAATTTGACTGGGCGCCTATGGCAGCAACAGCACCCAGTCAAATTAGTTACAAAATATTCAACAGCTTCCCTGTATAGTTATCAGGAAATTGATAGCTAGGGCATTTGGGGATTGATCAATCCCAACACGGCGAGGTGTGGTGGAGCTTAGCTAGTGATGGGCGGGGCATAGCTAAAAATGGAAAGGTCTATTGTGTTGAATTATTCTAAAGGTCAGATGTTATGTGTACTTATCTCGCCATTGTCACCACATTGAGATAATGATGTAAGTTCATATGTTGTAGCTCTTTCATCTCATTAGCATTGACACCTATCTAGCGGATATATTTGAAATGTTAGTACTGGTGTAAGGAGAGCGTTTGCGACAATCATAGAAAGGCACGAGTTGTGTGCAATTACAAAGAGTCGTATCTACGTCTTTATATCAGTATTATGTCCTTTACTCCGGAAAGCACTCCGCATCTGAATAATTGGCATGCATAATGTCTCTCCAATATATCTTGTTCTTTCTGATAACAATGCAAGTGCCACCCATACAAAGACAGCGATTTACAATGATGCAGACTACTTAAAGTGTATGCTTAACGACACTACACAGTTCTAGGTCTACAGGTCCAAAGATATGAAAGCAAGCGATTAGATATTATATGTGGAGTTTCTATTTTTGGTATCTCCAGAATCTGTATGTTGCAGATTGTTACGCACATCACTGAACTTCAACGCGCCCAATGATATATGCAACCACTGAACTTTAAGGCGCTCAATGATATATGCAACTACACATTTCAATCAACGTATTTTCAAATGTCGAGCACTGCTTAGGTGTTTAAAATGTATAAACGGATGGTGTGAGCCAGAACAGTGTGCTACTGTATGTGACAGGGGCAATAACTGATAAGCAATGGAAATGAAAAGCTACATGTAAATGCATATATCCCTCCAAAATTGTCAGTAATATAAGCAAGTCATTTTTAAAAATACGCATTTCCTCTCTATGGCATAGTAATAAATATTAGTAATTATGGCATTCGAAGAACATGATCCAGGTGGCTGGAAAAGGTGTGGTCAGTGTCTCAACTAATGGAATCTCTTGAGTTCAGCTTTGAAATGGTAGGCGGTATCTACATAGTTAACTCACAATCCCGACTATCCACTCATAACCAGGCACACTTGTCTCCCTTGGGATACAGCGTCTCCGGTAACAGTTCCAGTTCCACTGTGGACGGACTTGGCATTATTGCAACGTCTCTATGGACATCGCCCATTAGCTATTGAATGGCAGCACATAAAACGTCAACAATATACAATGATATGCTCTTACCATGCAGAAGACGTACTCCGGTCTTGCATTCGCGTGCTAAGTATGTGTGATCGCACGGCCGAAAAACAATATTAACATTGTAATATGACAGACCTATATTGAGAAAGACTGGGTGGAATTACAGGATTGTGGCTGCCAATCGCATCTCAAGGGGTGTATCTGTAATAATGATAAACTAGTGTATGATGTATGCGTAGACGAGTGAAAGAAAATCATCAACACAACTTCTCCTGCTAGCGTTATAACGCATAAACAGTTGCCGTGTAAAATCACTTGCCGCTCGCTTGATTCCGTGTATTATTTTTCTGGTATCACAGACAACAGTGTCACCGTTGTGGCACATCTAACTGCCAGTGTGTTTATTGTTACCACCGTGTCACATCCTGGTAGAGCATCAGAAGGGAGACTGTATGTTGTAGTCAAATCTCCCAAAATTGGAAAGCAGTGCACGAATTGAACCACATGCCAAGACCAGAGCTGCAATCCGTCAGAAGTTGTACACTTGCATTTATCCATTGAAGTCTAAGAACGTGCTGGCCCAATAGCGAACATTAACATTAACAGGATTGGTACACCCAGCGCGAATATACAAAATGAAGTAATCATTGGGTAAGCATTGCTGGCAGACCTTGAGAAAAGCTGGCCTGATTAATTCTCCAGCACCATAAAGGTGACAACTATGAGAGCAACATCCTAGTCAGTACATGTTGGTGACTCACAGTGTGCAATCTCAATACAATATATTCGGGGATCATAGTTTTGTTGGCAAGTGATCGTGATATTGACACGAGCGTATTTCAATACTAACTGCAATATTTGCAGAACATGAGATGCGCATTGCAAAAGGCAAAACAGCTATGAAGAGGTACGAGCAAATAAATATTGTCTATCAGGAATTCCAGATGTGACAGTTATTAATGTTTCAGCCCTTCGATGGACAATGGACCTTTCCAGTTTTAGCTATTCGCCGCCCATCTCTAGCTAAGCTTCACCCACACTTCGCTCCTGTTGGGATTGATCAATCTCTGAACTTCATGACTATCAATTTTCAGAAGACAGTTAATCTATTGCATATTTAGAAACTAGTTTCACTGGGCGCTGTTGCCGCCTATTACATCAACAGCATCCAGTCAATTTAGTTTCAAAGTCTACATGTTTATTAAATAGTAGAGACACACAACTCAGATAGATAGCTAGATAGATAGCTAAATAAATGGATACTCTGGAAAGGTCACTTCAATTCCCAACAGACGGTACAGTAGCAGAGTGTGTCACAGATGGGAGAACACGTGTCGCTCCATACATAGCGGACAGTGGTGTCTACCTGATATGTGATTTCGGGATAAAGTCTTTCAAAAACGGATAACAGAGAAACTGATGTCAGTCGAACCAATCACTTGATTCAAATTTTTCTGTAAAACATATTAGCTTGAAAGGACCAATTGGTATTGGTAACATTTTGAGCTCCTTGATTCACTGTTGGCTCAGGAGGGCGTAAAAGAAATTTTAAAACTAGCGACTAATTACAGACATACAAGATAGCAGAGCCTAGAATTGCAAATAAACTCATTATGTTTTACACGACATGAATTTTGTTCTGATATGACAAAATATAAATCTAGCTTTAGCTATGGCACGCCCATATCTAGCTACTCTCTGCCAGGTGTGTAGGTATTTTGGAATCGATCGATTAGAAACTGTGAAACCTAAATGCGCATACTCACAATTTTAAGGGAATTATGCCGGTTATCTGTTGGGTATTTCGAAAGTAGTTTGACTGGGTACTATTGCCGCATATAGGAGCATCAGCTCCCAATCAAAATACTTTCAAAATATTGAACAGTATGACTATTTCAGTGTAAATCTATCAGATATACATTTATATACGTTCATGACAGACGACTGCCAGTCTCGTGACGGGGCTACAATGCTTCCATTATAAAATCAGCTAACACATATCTTATTTGATTATGACATCAGATCCTTGAGTCACGGATCCCTCCTTGGTGATCCGAACGCGAATATAGATATGGCGCATGTTAATAAACAAACAGCAAATACAAATATGTTATTTATTTTGCCTGTCAATTGATCAAAATTGATGTCAATTAAAGTACCACTAGAGCTTTGTTTGTCAGACATGGATTAGCCTAACAAATCGAAATGGATGATGATTTACTGATTATTTCCCAGAACACCATACAATTATTAAAAACAATTTTATTTTATTTATCCACGGCAATCTTCAGGGGTAATTCGTTTAATATAGCGTACGGAATTTATGTTTCTCCCGGCGTCCGGCAGGAACTGCATAGAACACTTTTGACTGCACGCCCATATGTGTGCGTGAGAGCAATTACCATGATCAACGGATGGTAGACCAAGCCAATGGCCCTTTCCATGTTTAGCTATGCCCCGTCCATCACTAGCTAAGCTCCACCCACACCTCTTCGAGAGCATTGAATGATCCCCGAATACTCTGCCTATACATTTCCTGAAAACTATACAGTTTTGTACTATACTGTTCAGTATGTTGTAACTAATTTGACTAGGTGCTCGCCCGGTCAATTTAGTTTCAAAATATTCAACATGATATTTATTAAATACTGAAGACATACAATTCGTACAACAACGCCTAGTCCGTCTTCAGCTATGCGTTCGTGACGTATCTATCTACGTAATTCGTGGCGTCATAATGATGCCATTGATTGTGATGTCATTCTATGTGTTACCTAGTTGATTATGACGTCATATGGTGGATGGATAAGGCGGAAAGCTCCATAAAGGGATCTGGCCTGTAAATTTGACGTCATGAGTAAATAAGTCACATGTTAGCTGCAGTCACAATCAGAATGACATATCTGTCAAAAAATAAGAACGTGCATCACTGTGATGTACGAATTGTATCTCATTGATGATTTTACAATTTAATAAACATTGCTTTGTGTATTTTGAAAATAATTTGACTTCGAAATATCTAACAGTTTATCTAATTACCGAGGAATGTAAATCGTGATACATCAGGGTGTCACAGTTTCACAGCGATTTTAACACGGAAGGGTCGGCGAAGTCCCCTGCATCTCCAGTTATGCTTCGCGACCCTTATATATATATATATATATATGGATCACTTTATTGTCCACACGGTTGTATGTGTTTATAGGTATTTTGTGTACATGTATGCTCCAGAGATTATAGTTTAAAGATTCGGACACACGGTACTGTTTGCCGCTTAAATGCAGCCATAGTTGTTGCTCGCAGCTATCCGCCCATCTCTAGAAGTTGTTTTGACTGACACTCTTTACGCATTTCTGACAAAACCGCCTATGTCGCTACGATAATGGGTTGAACGCATTACCATGACCAATGCGAGATTTCAAATACGACGCCATATTAGAAATGCGTTTATTGAAGCTTGCTCGCAAAAAAAACCTTCAAACAATTCCAGTTGTCGCCATACCCCGCTCTCACCTTGCTTGTGTTGGGATCTATCCATCACTGAACACCCTAACAATTAATTTCCAGAAAACTATCCAGGTAAGCTGCTAAATATTTTTGAAACTAATCATCGTGGGCGCCCAGTCAAATTAGTTTCAAAATATTCAACATAATGTTTATTAAATGGTAAAGACGTACATTTCGTCCAACCTGTCGGACTATTAAGCGCTAATGACGGACTACATCGAGCCATTCATGCAATACTGATTATGACGTCGTCCTGTACATCATGTAGTTGATTATGGCGTCATTATGATGGATGCATAAATTGGAAAGTTCCATTGGCATATGCCGAGAACTGCTTAGACGATGAGATCATACTCAACTGTGAAAGGCATAAGCAAGAACCGGGTGACGACCGTCCCGTCATCATGGTATACGTTAGCTGGTAGGGGAATTAACCAATTGACAATTACAATAATCATCCACATGCGTAGAAAGGCTTTAATGGTACATACATATATGTATATTAGGTTACAAATATCCATATATTTCCTTGGCTTTAACTAATTATTAATAGACATACATATTAGCACTTATTACAGTTGTGAACAATAGCTCGAACAGTGTCGGGGTAGGGTGGGGCGGGTGGGTGGGGTGGGGGTTGAGGGGGCGGGGGCAATGTATCTATCAATGTAAAGATATCTATATTTCAACTTCGAATGGATGCTGGGAATTTACGAACTAACATCTGAACCCAGTCTGTGCACCGATAGCCCTTGGCAATGGACCTTTCCAGTTTTTATTATTATATGGCTCATTTATATAGAGCTTATCAAAAAATTGCTCTAAGTTTTAGCGCTTAGCTCAGTTTTAGCTAATCTCCGCCTATCTCTAGCTACGCTCCACCCACACTACGCTCGTGTTGTGATCGATCGATCTCTGAACTCCCTGACTATCAATTTCCAGAAAACTATACAGGTAATCTGCCGCAGTTAAATTAGTTTCAAAATATTCAAAATAATGTTTATTAAATAGTAGATTCATACAATTCGTACAACGAACGGACTATTAAGAGTTACGGACGGACCAAATATAATCATTTATGTCGTAATAATTATGACGTCATCCCGCTTAGCTGAGTATGGCGTCATATGACGTCAGATGATAGATGCATACACTGGAACGGTGAATTATAAGGCACATATACCAACGTGTATGTTTAGCAATCGCTGGATATTTCTGTGTGATACCCGCAGCCGGAAATTCACATAACATTATACGAGAACGGACAGATCCTGAGAATCATGTCAAATGCGGTTCCAGTATCGGCATGATTTTGGGACATAATAGTGCGATGACAGCCAACGCTTCTCAAGAGAGGTATCAGTGATAGCAATAAACTAGTATATTATGGGGCGTGTGTGGACGCGTGAAAGAAGGTCATCAGACTAGCCTCTCAAGCCAGCTCCACAACGCATAACTGGTTGACATGGGACATCAGTTCTCGCTAGTTTGGATCGATGTATCGCCATTTAGAGTGACACAGACGATAGTGTCAGTCGTTGTGCCACATCAAACTGCCTGTTTCTTAATCGCTGACAATACAGCGGAAAATATAATAACCTAGATAGCGTGACATACATACTCCAATTCGACTACAGAAAATCTGTATGGTGTCAATGGCCCGCTTGGTGTATACCGTTTAGTTATGATTTAACCGCCGTGATTACGAGTAGAGCTGCGCGATATCCTGGTATTCATATTATGAAGAAGACCTTATTCGTGTTTAAAGCAATTTTACCTATTGATTGGAGATGAAGTAAAAACATCTCTAATACCATGACATTTATCGTGATCTATAATCACCCCTCCAACCACCCCATCCCCTCCTGCCGATGGCAATACACCGTGATACACAGTATTTCTCAATGATGCTAACACCATCATTTAAATGTCAATAGGTCCTCGTTCTAAAATCGAGGCAGATATTCGCTAAAGGAGACGTATACGTATAGCTTAACATGCCATTAAGAATAAACTCGCCATATTGGCTTCAAAACAGAGGTATCTTATATACTGCATGGGCACAGCAGAATTACCGGATCATAATGATAGTGGAATAAGATGGTTGAAGCTATGTCACGGCACAATTCAAGACGACGGAAAAGAGAGGATTACTATATAAGATGAAGCCATTACCAACCGGTTGTGCACATACATGGACGATTTGCCATGCGTCTGAAGTAATTGTTGTGAATTATTGTTAGGGTTATTTGAAAGATCAGCTAGAGGGCAGCTCCGAAATGACATAGACTGTTTCCCATAACAAAATAAAATGTACTGTTGACTATGGTGTACATACCTCCATTGGAAGACGATTATAAAATACTACCGTACACAATCTGTATCCGGAAAATCCGGGCTCACCAAAAGATCCAGTCAGTGGCTCCCGAACTATAACACCGGTTGATAAGAATTACATCATTCCCCTCTCACATTTATATAGCCACCGAGTTCCGTGTCTGGTAATAGAAAGGCAAACATCTTGCTTTCTTATATTGTCTTGCTCTAGGTATTGTTGGCGTGGAGACAATGCGCATTACTCCCCACTGAACAAACTGTGGTTGGCTAAGGCCTCAGGTGGAGACTTTGGTGTTACGCATCAATATCTATAGTTGAAGCAACATTTTATTAATTTGTCTAGTTCAATCTATCTATAAATCAGTATATGTCGCGTTTTGTATTCCGCTACGGTAGACTGTTGTTCGCCTGCTCACCTTTTGATATCTCTTCGATCATAAAACAGCATTACGTCGAATGCTGGTAAACATATTTAATTTAAATCGAGTTAGGATGTTTTTATTATATCAGGGTTAAAACGGTCTTAGACCTTTCTAGTGTTAGCAATGCCACGCCGGCTTCTTGCTAAGCTCCACCCACACTTCGCCGTGTCGGGTTTGATCGATCCCTGAATGCCCTGACTATCCTGAATAACTATACAGGTAAGTTGTTGAATATTTTGTAACTAATTTGACTGGGTGCTGCTGCTGCTGCCTATTGCAGCAACGTCGCCCAGTCAAATTGGTTTCAAAATATTAAACAGGATATTTATTAAATAGTAACGCCATACAATTCGTACACCAACGCATAGCCCGTCTTCAATTATGCGCGTGTGGCGTACTTATCGACGTCAGTCATGATGCCATACTGACGTCATTGATTGTGATGTCATTCTACACGCCACGTTGTTGATTATGACGTCATATAATGGATGGCTACAGGGGAAATGTCCATTGCCAATGACATTCAGTATTCCCAATCTACAGTACTCACACAATCTCAACAGCGTCTAGTTATCCGTTCTTCTAGCTGAGAGTTATTGTCAGAAAACAAATTGGCATAAAAGTGGATATGGTCTCACCAAGTCTGACATTGATTAATCTACTTACTCATTTCACGGAATATGCTGGTAAGTTTCTATGCGCTTGAAGGTATACGCGTGGTTAAATCACAAACCAAACAGAAAGAACGGGTCAATATTACGTGACGGGTGATTTTAATCTAGTCTGGGAATATTTAGGTTAGATTCCCTGACGTTAATTACACTAGATCTAGCTAGTAGACATGTGTTTGTCTATAGCGATATTGGGATGATTGAAGACAGAATTAATGGACGCGGAGCAGGTCCGTGTTTAACCAACACGCGATTGAATATTCATAGAGAGTAAACGAGAGTGACCGTGCGCTGTGCTATAATATCAGACAATGTTAATGGATAACATTTTATTGACACGTTAATTGCTAAATTTGGCTCAACAAAAGCACGGCATTTGCTAATTGCATGTCACATTGCAGGCCAAGAGAAGACTATTTTTGATAATTTACGACTGGAATGACCCGTTTATCGAGCCAGTCAGTCCAGTGGTAAATTTAGAAACAAATTCTTCTCTTGACCTGAACATGGGTATTCCTCAAGACCATTTCAGGGTATTCCTCAAGACCATTTCAGAGGCCGATTTCGGCCAGCTTCGTTAGGAAAGGGTTAAGATCATATATGAAATACAATGTAGTATTGGATACACGAGGATCACTGGTGAAGACAGGTCTGAAACTAAGAATAATTCGGGAAATAGTTTTCATGATATAGGGCCTTCGTATAAAACACTAGTCAGATATATCTCTTTGAATCGTTTTTTACAGTTATAACTAACTTCATCTTATATGACCTCCTCGTATACAATGTTTCATTCCTGTACACATACACAATATAATTGTGACTAAACCACCGTCGTCCAGTACACCCATTCAATTCTGAATTCCTCAAATAACAAATTTAATGTAATTAGACATATAACCTGTTGAACACAATTTGGTCTGAACCTGATGCTGCCAATAACTCACAGTTAAATTAGTTTCAAAATATTCAACAGAGAAATTATGAAATCATAAAATGCTTTTTCTGTCTGGCATTTCGGGATCAAATGGTTAACTGTATTGCCTATGTTTAATTTATCCTGACAAAAAAGAAATGTTCATCTATTGATATTGAAACTGCTGTCAATCAGCCGATTTAACATATCAAGCTCGGCTGTATATGAATAAAATATATTATCAATTTTCTAAAAATGTTGACCCATATGTTATTACTTATATCGCATTCCAATCGTGGACTGCTTTCGCAGCCATGCCGGAAACTCACCTACTGTGATGACACGGCGTTTCTGTACCACCCCAATTAAGCAAGACGCGTGTGGTATGGCTGCGCACGATTTACCTTTACAGAGTATCCATCTATCATCTGACGGCATATGCCGTCATAATCAGCTAAGCGGAGTGTAGGATGACGTCATAATCATTACGTCATAAATGATTCTATTTGGCCGGTCATTAACTCTTAATAGTCCGACACGTTGTACGAATTGTATGTCTCTACTATTTAATAAACATGTTGTTGAATATTTTGGAACTAATTTGACTGGGCGCTGTTGGTGTCTATGGCAGCAACAGCGCCCAGTTAAATTAATTTCAAAATATTCAATAGCTTACCTGTATAGTTTTCTAGAAACTGACAGTCAGGGAGTTTAGAGATCGTTCGACCCCAGACCGGACGAGGGGTGGGTGAAGCTGAGGTAGAGATGGGCGGGGCATAGCTAACTTTGGTCAGGTCCGTTAAAGGCGCACATTCACACCAACAGCTCTAAGATACAATTATGTAAAGATGCATATTCACACCAAAAGGCTTGAAAATAAAATTGTTAAAATTGTATTCTTTTGTAGGCTTATCTTATGTGTCTATATGTAATGAAACGAAATAAATCTTAACATATGATGATTTCATTGCATATAAATTAATATAATTTTTTAAGTTGCAAAATTAAAATAGATTTATTTCGTGTCATTACATATGTAATGAAACGAAATGTATCTTAACAAGTGATGATTTCATTCCGTATAAATGAATATATTTTGTACCCCTGAAGTTGAAATAGGGGCCTGTGTCTCAAATTCAATTCCACATCTTAAAACAATTATATTAATTTATACATAATGAACTCATCATATGTTAACATTTATTTCGTTTCATTACATCTAGCTAAACAAGTAACGCCTCTAAAAGCACAACATGTTGGCAATTGTATTTGCCAGTATGCTGGTGTGAATATGTACCTTTAAGCAGTGATGTCCGAGGAATGAATACTGGCCTCTCTCTAGACATAACGCAAACTTCCATCATATTGATACAGCCTTTGGCGACACACATATCAATCTATATATCAGAAAGCACAGGCAACACCATCGCACGCCATAATGGGCAGGCAAATAGTCTGTGACGGCCACATATTCTTGGGGCCAGAGTCGTATTAATGCATGCATTATCATCGTCATGTAATAGTTAGCCCCGATTATTTAGTCATACAATCACTGGCTAATGAACCTTCACAGTGCTATCTATTCCCCCCCCCCCCCATCTCTAGCTAAACTCCACCCACACCACACTCGTGTTGGGATCGATCGATCTCTGAACTCCCTGACTATCAATTTCCAGAAAACTATACAGGTAAGCTGTTTAATATTTTGAAACTAATTTTACCGGTTTCTGTTCCTGCCTATGGCAGCAACAGCGCCCGGTGAAGTTAGTTTCAAAATCTTCAATTGTATTAAATAGCAAAGACATACACTTCGTACAACATGTCGGACAATCAAACGTTTAAGACGGACCAAATCACGTCATTTATGCCGTATTTAAGTTTGACGCCATCCTAAACGTCACTTAGTTGATTATGACGTGATATGACGTCAGATGATTGGATGGATGAATTGGAAAGGTGAATTTGCTAGCCAGTCCTATCATTCAATCCATAACTCGTTTAGCACTGGGCAGACAGATGGCATTGTGCTACTCGAGACAGCAACACTACTGTCTAAGGGAAAGAGACTGGAAATTGCATTCTCGATTTACACAAGATGAGAATTACCCATGTAACATTGTCGTGCTAAACTTTCTTTCGATATAATTGACAGTTCGCTCGTTGTAAATTCGTTTAACGGGATACTGGCTTGTAATATTGACATATATTGGTTCATTAGATGGCACCAGCCAGACATTGTGTTGTTAAGAAGCCAGTCTCCTACTCACCTTGCATTTATTAGCTTATATATTGCGATATTCACTTTTCCTGGTTTTGGCATACTCACGGGTATATCTAGTAAATTAGGTGCAATTCACACCAAAATGCTTGAAAATAAAATCGTTGAAATTATATACGTTTAGGGGCTTACATTGTGTACCTAGATGTAATGCACCGAAATAAATCGTAACATATGATGAATTGATTCCATATAAATACATTTCGTAGGTTTAGTTATGAATTTGAATTAGGGACTCGTGCCTCTAATTAAATTTGACAACCTAAAAAAAATGATATTAATTTATACGTAATGAAATCATCAAATGCCAAGATTTATTTCTTCTCAAATAAAGCTTCCAACACCAATTTATCTTTTCTTCACATTTGTCAGTTAAGAGAATAATGAACTCGATATATGTAAAGTGTCAGGTTACACGTGGTTCCATTATCGCCTATTCAGATATGCGTATGTCATGTGACTCTGCGTCATTACGATGTCAGTGCTGGTTCCTCATGCCATTCCGAGATGCATATTAGTGCTAGGTAAATCATAGTGCTACAGCGACTACATCTATACATGTATGAATTATATACGTGGACGATTACCAGTATATTATCATGAAACTAACTTCTAATATACATATATATCAATAATGAGCCATTCCAGCTCATTCATCAATCATAATCAACTACGAAATGACGTCGTAATCAATGACGTCATGAATGATGTAGATATGTTCGCCAGGAACGATTAATTGATGACGGCCTATGTGTTGTTGTACGAATTGTATGTCTTTAGTCTTTCAAAAAGATGTTGTTAAAAAGTGTGAAACTTATTTGATTAATTTGCCCATAGGGAGCATCAGCAGCACGTCAAATTAATTTTCAAAGTACTCACCAACTTACCCGTATGGTTTTCTGGAAATCGATAGTCAGGGAGTTCAAGGATCGAGTTATCCCTACATGGGCGAAATGTGGGCTGATCTTATCTAAATATGGGCGGGGCATAGCTAAACCCGGAAAGGTCCACTACTACCATTCGACATCCGATTCACTGGAGCGAGACCACCTATCTCAAGATGTTACCAGATAGGGGTAAAAGAATACATTGTGCCGCCTCATACCACTTCAAGTTGTCAGTTTCTCGATCGTCAGAGCTCTGGAGAAGTATGTTTTAAGTCAGGTGATGTGCATGTACAGCGTCATTAACTGCTCTTGTGTCAACTTAACCTTTTAATGGTCAAACTGACCACCACAACTCTGCTGTGGTCTTGAGGCATGTCTATCAGCAGGTCAAGGGAGGAGTATTTATTTCCTCATCAAATGTCCAGTTGCAGGTCAATAGACGGTTATTTTGAAAATGTACCACTGGAATGACTGCCATGTATGTGGTACATTTTCAACAATAAGCGTATATTCGCCTGCAAATTAGCATTCCAGAAGGCTAATGCAGGGTCCGATTTTGGCCAGCTTCATCATGAACGGGCGAACCCTTCATTTACATTTGATTACGTCGACACGAATGTGACTGGGATCTGTTCTCAGTAGGTTAAACATTCTCAATATCTTTCCTATATAATTGTCATGGAATGGAGGGAAAGGGATTTCAAGGGTTAAAGGTCCAAAGGTGTATATTTAATTTCCCAGCAGGCACATGACGTGATTTCAACGTGGATTCAACGCTGAAACAACGTCATGTGCCTGTAGGGTTATATCCGGTTGAATTAATGGAGAGATATATAACACAAACACATTCCAAAGCATCTGTCGCAATAGAACAACGCTGTGTTGTTTATCTGAAGTAATTATCGCGAATTATCAGCGCAGCCTAATGGGTCTAAATGTAACATTATTAGCAGTCACACTTCAATGGTTGCGTCTGCTACCTAGTGTTGAATGTGAGATGTTTACTTGATATATGCAGGATAGAAGCGATCAATTGGTGCAATAATAGAATATGGTAAAGTGGGTGTAATTATACGTGTGCTTGCACTTTCCTGATGCAATCATCTATACGCATCCCATGTAGTCTCCACCGCTGTTTTCCATGCAGCATTTGCTTTTTCTAGTACGGAATCATCCGGGCACATTAATGGACCTCTACGACATTACTTAAATCACTATACGTGGTCGGTTATCGTTGGAGAAGAGGTAAGGTGTGAGACTGGGCAGCGCAAATCGTTGACGTCCAAGGAATCAATACTCCTTAAGGGTAACGAGAAACTAACCTCACATTTATAATGGACCGTTCCAATTTATCCATTCGTCGTATAACGTCATAATCAACAACGCGAAGTGTATGGTGACGTCATAATCAATGATGCCATGACTGACGTAGATAAGTACGTCAGGAACGCACAATTGACGACGTGCTAAGCGTTGTTGTACGAAATCTGCGTAATTACTTTTTAATATACATTCTGTTGAATATTGTGAAACTAATTATAATTTAAAACTTAAAAATGTAACCAGTCAAGTTAGTATCAAAATATTCAACCGCTGACCACCATAGTTGTCTCGAAATTGGTCAACGAGTTCAGAGAATGATTGATCCCAACACGAGCGAGGTGTGGCGGAGCTTAGCTAGAGATGGACGGGGAATAGCTAAAACTGAAAATGCACATTGCATAGCACAAATTGAATGCAAGAATGAATACGAGCAGCGTTGCCATATCACTGTGCATTGGAACGTTACTGTGGGAACTTTCAACCCCGCTCTATGTCCCGTATTCACGCCCACATCTATTTTGACTACAACTATTAATTAATTACCTAACGTACAATAATTACATTCAGATACATGGCAAAATTGGAACGTATGGATTAAGTATGATAGTTGTTGCTGGCAATCATGAAAATAAGGTGGCGTGAGCTACGAGAAATAGTTCAGATTTTGATAAATTGCACCACATAAATGTCCATCATTGCTTGATGCTTTATATGAATTCATTTCAACGTAATGTTTTCGTCTACACACACACACACACACACACACACACACACACACACACACACACACACGCACGTACGCACACACACATATCAATTTATTTACCAGAACATACAACTAGACAGCCCCATAACACGCCAAAACGGAAAGCCGAAAAGCTTAGAATGACCACATTTTATTGGAGTCAGCGTGTTATGCAGAGATAAAATTGCAAACGATCTTGTTATATTGTACTGTTATTTAAACATACAATCGCTGACTAATTTACTCTTGAGTACCACCTTTCAAGTCATAAATCGTTTAAACCTTTAATGTCTGTATTTTGTCAGGAACATTAAGACATTTTGCTTGATAAATGCCCATTTTCAGGCCAAGAGAAGACTATTTTTGAAAAGTTACCACTGGAATCATGGGCTCGGTTATCGAACCAGTCATTTCAGTGGTATAACTTTCAAAAATAGTCTTCTCTTGACATGCAAATGGGCATTCCTCGAGAGCACTACAGAGGCCGGTTTGGGCCGGTTTCGTCATGAACGGGTTAACGATGGACAGTCAGATTGCATTATGCTGTTCCAGACAGGTGCTTAAACAATACAATATAATGGAACAAGACTGCATAAGCCACATTCGACAAGCGGAGAATTACTCGCGTATCGTGCCATGCTAAAACGTGATCTGCTCCAATTGCCAGTTTCTCAGTGAGTGCCAGTCTAGTAAACGGCATTATGGCTTATATTATTGGCATATATTGGTCCATTAGATAACATCAGACAGTCATTATGTTGCTGAAAATCCGGTTAACGAGATAATGCTTTATATTACTGACGGTTGTTGTCACATTAGATGATATCAGCCAGACATTGAGCCATTCGGAATCCGGTCTCCATCCACGGCTTTGCAATGGAGCCAATCCAGCTTTAGCTATTCCCCGCCCATCTCTAGTTAAACTACACACACGCTTTGACTGTGGTGGGGTCAATCGATTGCTACACTATATAGGAACGATGATGGATATTTTGAAACTAATTTGACTGTGTGCTGTTGCTGCCTATGTCAAATTAGTATCAAAATAGTCATCACAATGCTTATTAAACTGTAAAGACATACGATTCGTACAACAACGCGTAATCCGTCTTCAATTAAATGTTCGCGACGAACATAGCTCCGTCATTCATGCGTAATTGATTATAACGTCCTCCTACACGCCACGTAGTTGATTATGACGTCATGTGATGGGTGGATACACTGAATACGTTAATTGCTATCTTGCGTATTGCGATATCCACATGTTCCTGGTTTAGAGCTCTTTCTCTATAGGGTTAAATATCAGATTTGCCATCTTTGCCAGTTTTGTTTTCAATGCAATGTCAATGTGCTTATTTTGCTGTAGCGAAGCAATGATACACCACCTCAATACCCGTGAATGGAATAACCAATTTTTGTCATAAATTCTGTGCTTAGCTATTCCAACATCTCATTTAGAGTATATTTGAAATCAAACACTGACTGGAAATATCGGTATTAGGGTATAAAATAGTTGCGTTATCCAACAAATTATACCATTAATAATTTGGTATTAGCTAGCCAGTTCTAGTTACAAGAATAATGGACCCACTACATGGTGGATTTCATTCTACTTAAGGGTTCATTACCGATGACGCAGATAAACGTATGCAACGTAGATGCATGACATTAGCTCATGGTGGTACTCAACCCTATCTGGAGAGAAAGATCACTACTAACGATAGCCGACTCTTACAATGTATTGCACTTTCATGTAAGTAGTAGATGCGTGAACAACTGAATGGATGATGCCAAACCAATTTCTCCTAATATGCCTACACATTATTAAGTGTTACATTGGGACATCAGTTCCCTGCACTGCAGAATGAGCACTGGTCTCATTCGCTTAGTAAGTTACCAGATAGTGGTCAGCGACGCATTCTCCCATTTTATGTTACTTCTAATTCAAAGGTGCACTATTTTTCAACTGGCCCAACCCCTCTTGTGGCAACTTAACCCTTTAATGGTCAAGTTGGTAAAAACGACCTCTACAGTGATCTGGAGAAATGCCTATTTTCAGGCTAAGAATAGAAAACCTTTGAAAATGTACCACTGGAATGACTGGCTCGGTTACCGAGCCAGTCATTCCAGTGGTAAATTTTCAGAAAATACTCTTCTTGATCTTCAATCTGACACTAGCTAAGCAGAGGTTTGAATTTTCGTGACCATTACACTTTTGACAAATGTCCATTTGAAGGGTAACAGAAATCATTTTTTTTGTAAATTTTCGTTATAAATCTACGGAAATAATCTTTTTGGCTGCTTTAATGTGCTGTTGGCACAATAGGGGTTAACATCTATATATTCTAAGCCAGCTGAAGTGGGATAAATGGCGTCATTACATGTTCTCAGTATGACATTATGGTGCTAATAACCGGGTACGAATCCTCTATCCGATGAACCTTTCCAGTTTATCCACCAATCAAATTCCGGAGTTCGTGATCAACTACGGAGTGTGTTGGACGACGTCATGCTCAATTATGCAGTGAATAACTCGAGTCACTCTGTCCTAAACAATTAATAGTCCGACCCGTTGTATGAATTATATATATTTACTATATTACTAATGAGTCAAATTAGTTTCAAAATCTTCAATAGCTTACATGTATAATTTTCTGGAAATTGATAGTCAGGGCGTTCGGGGATCTATCGATCCCAACACGGACGAAGCGTGGGTGGAATTTAACAGGTGATGGGCGTGGCTAGCTACCACTGGAAAGGTCATTTCACTTTCATCGGATTACATGAAAGAAAAGCGGTATGAAGAAGATTGCTGAGAAACTCGCATCCTTGTTTATGCTCCGACTAATGACGCGCGTACGTGTTCTATGTTTGAGTTGGGCATAATTTATTGGTGGGAAGTGCTGAGAATTGATCTTTTATATGAGTCTGCCCAAGAAGGTCCAATTCCTTATAATGTACAAAATATGCTCTTGCAAATTTTCGTGCTAAATTGCTGTGGACCTGTTCGCGGCAATGGTTGGTTTCAAAATATCCAACAGCTTTCCTGTATAATTGTCTTTGAATGGAGGAAGCTAGTCTTAGTTATACCCCGCCTATCTCTAACTAAACTCCACCATGCTTTGTCCGTGTTTTGGAATCGATCGACACCTGCATTCCCTAATTCGCAATTTCTAGACAACTATTCAGGTAAGTTGCTGAATATTTTGAAATTAATTTGACTGGGTGTTATTGTTGCCTATCATTAGAATACGTATTACATAGTAAAGACATACATTTCGCGCAACTTGACGAACTATTAAGCATTTATGACAGACTAAATCGCGTCATTCATGTATTATTATTATTATTATTATTATTATTATTATTATTATTATTATTATTATTATTATTGGTTATGACGTCATCCAACACATCATGTGGTTGATTATCCCGTCATATGATTACTCGATACACTTGATTCTTTTAGTTAGGACAGTGGCACTACGCAAGTTACAGTGTTACTGAGCGTGTCATGGCACAATGCGTAGGTGAATCGATGGATAGCTCTGTGGCATGGATCTATACACCTGTGCAAAAGTTAAGCACCACCCTATTTTTACGCACATGCGAGGGTATATTCATGTGCTATGAAGAAAGCAATAGCATAAACATTTATGTACCCATCCATCTTAGTGCAAGAGGTAATAATGCAACTAGAGGAATGCTGATTATGATGGTGGGGAAACACTGTATGTTTTTGTTTGAACTTGAAAACGAGGCCTGAATATGGTTACGTTGACACAACTGACAACTATTGCCCTACAGTTGACACACGTGGCTAGATTGTCATTAATGGTGTCTGAAAACGAAGGTTAACATCTGTGCACGAGTTTGAGACTGTCATTATTAATACCGGGTATATCCACCTTGTGCATGGATGACGGCCTGGACACGACGTCTCATGCTGGTCACCAACCGACTGATACGCCATTGTGGTATTCGTTGCCATTCAAGATGGAGTGCGTCTGTTAATTCATGTAGGTTCTGCACAGGAGGATCCCTCCTTCTCACCATGTTTCCCAGAATGTCCCAGATATGCTCAATAGGGTTCATGGCAGGGCTCCTTGCTCGCCATGGTAGGGTTTCGATGGCATTCTGGCGGAGGTATTCATGCACAGCTCTAGCACGATGTGGTCGGGCGTTGTCATCCATGAACATAGGGTGGGTTACAGGTGCATGATTTACAAAATGAGGGACCACAACTCTATCCAGTATGGAATCTTGATATCTTTGTCCATTTAGTGTTCCAGGTACAGTCAACTGATCCAGCTTACAATCAAATGAGATGCACCCCCATATCATAACGGAACCTCCACCAAATGGAACTTCTTCCATGATGTTACGTTGGTCGTACGCCGTGCGTCTGGACCTCCATACACGAGTTCGACCATCTGTGGCATGAAGCAGGAACCGACTTTCATCGGACCAGTGTACCCGTCTCCAGGATCTCATGTTCCAGTGCTCATGTTCCAGTGTCTTCTTTCGTTGCACCACCTCAGACGCTCCTCTTTGTGGTGGGCAGTGAGGAGAGGCCGTCTGACAGGTCTCCTAGCTTTCATGCCAGCAGCATACAGTCTCCTTTTGACGGTAGACATTGCCACTCTATTGCGCGTTTCCCATTGCTGGCTGAGCACTCTGCTGTTGGTGAATGGAGATCTCCTAACAAGGCGTACTAGGGCTCGATCATCACGGGCAGTAGTCTTCTTCGGTCTTCCAGATCTGGGCCTGTCCTTCACCTCGTTAGTTTGCCCATGTTTTGCAATCAAACGACTGATTACAGTATGGTTAATGTTCAGCTGTCTGCCAATCTCTCTGCATGACATACCAGTGGTATGCATGCCTATGATTTGCCATTTCACACGATCACTTAACCTTCGTCTTGCCATAGCGGTTCACAATCAAGAGCTAATTCTCTCTGTACAAATAAACCACGGTCATGAACACAAAATTCCTAATCTTGTCGCCTAAATCTGTATGTAATGTTCTACACCTCAAACTGGACTTTTACATAACTGAACACGTGTGCTATTTCCCGCCACGCACGGACATCAAGCGGCGTGAAGTCATGCATGCATGTGCATTTCGTACTTGGAATTATGTCAGCTACCGCGGGGACAAAAAGTATGGCAGCCTAGTTGTACCATCATGTTTCTACGTTCTATTGTTTTTGCTGGTGCTTAACTTTTGCACAGGTGTATATATACAACCGTGCGTGTCAATATAACAAAAGGTGGTCAGCCAGAAAAAGTCTACCATAGCCACTTTTCTTGGAAATAGGGTGGTATGTAGGCTTGCGCGAATATTACGTTGAGTGATCGCGCTCCATTATTAAAAAATAATCATGATTACTCGATTATTCAGCTTGGAAAAAAATTGTCAATACATAGCAACAAAAGAATGTCAATGAGGAAAATTGCAATGACGTTTAGAAAAGTCCATTTGCAGGCAAGAGAAGTCTATTTTTGTATCGCTGGAATGCCTGGCTCCATTCTCATTTAACCAAATATGTAACTTTTCATGGCAGACCGTATTAAAAAGTAATTGAAAGTTAGGTTTTGAAATATTTTATGCAATAGAAAATATTCACGATTATTCGATTTTAATCAAATAAATTCACGATTTAAAAAATAATCGCGAATTTTGATTTAATCACGTAATCGCACAAGCCAAGTGGTGTGCTTACATTAAATTTCAAACGGTCGCATTATCTTGTGCTAGTATTTATATATACACTCGCCAACTAATGGACCTTTCCATTTTTAGCTATGCCCCGCCCATCACTAGCTAAGCCCCACCCACACCTCACCGTGTTGGGATTGATCGATCCCCAAATGCTCTAGCTATTAATTTCCTGAACACTATACAGGGAAGCTGTTGAATATTTTGTAACTAATTTGACTGGGTGTTGTTGCTGCCTATGGCAGCAACAGTGCCCAGTCAAATTCGTTTCAAAATATTCAACATAATATTTATTAAACAGTAAAAGCAAACAATGTGTACAACAATGCATAGACCGTCTTCAAATATGCGTTCGTGACGTACTTATCGACGTCATTCATGACGTCATTCATTATGATGTCATCGTACACATCACGCAGTTCATTATGACGTCATATGATGGGTGTGTACTCTGGAAAGGTGAATTGGTGCATCGTACAATATTGGCCATACAGATCGCACTTTGTTGTTCCAGCCCACACGTTTGCTAGAATACACTGGAACGGGAATGGAAATGCCACTCTCTTGTTCAACAAGCTGAGAATTACCCATACACATGTACTATGTAATGCTCCAATCTAATTGACAGTTTCTCAGGCATTGAAAGTTCGCTTAGCGAGATAGTGGCGTGTACTACTGACATATATCGGTCCATTAGATAACATCAGACAGACATTGTATTGCTGGAAATCCGTTATACGAGAAAATGGCTTAGATTATTGCCATATATTCGCCCATTAGATGTTATCTGCCTGGCAGGGTGTTGTTGGAAATCCGGTCTTCGACATCCTCGTTGCAATAACGGACATTTACAGTTTTAGCTATGCCCTGCCCACCTCAGGCTGAGCTCCAACCACAACTTGCTGATGTTGGGATCGATCAATCTCTGAAATTCCTGACTATCAATTTCCAGAAATCTATACATATACGCTGTAGAATATTTTACAACTAATTTGACTGGGTGCTGCTGCTCTTTATGGCAAACTATTCAACAGCATGTTTATTGAATAGGAAAAACATACGTACAACAACGCTTAGTCCGTCACCAACTATGTGTTCCTGACGTACTTATGTACATCATTCATGATGTCATGGATTATGACGTCATCTTTGCTATCACGTGATGGATGGATAAACTGGAAACGCCCATAATTAACTTTCCTATTGAGATATTTACATTGTTGCTTTAAGTATCTAGTTTTTCTATGTCTACTTAGCTCATAACTGCAGCTGTGCATTCACAAGTATATCTCACATTCTATGTTAAGCTGTGTGCGTGCGTGCGTGCGTGCGTGCGTGCGTGCATGCATGCGTGCGTGCGTGCTTGCGTGCGTGCGTGCGTGCGTGCGTGCGTGCGTGCGTGCGTGCGTGCGTGCGTGCGTGCGTGCGTGCGTGCGTGCGTGCGTGTGTGTAATTGTATATGTATGTTTAATGTTAGGTGTCCGCCACCACTATAGCCAATGCCATCGGCGGACAACCTGTATTGAAAATATGTAAATTGGTATCCAAGAAGCAAATAAATTATACTGAATCTTGAATCTTGAATCGTGAATCTTGTATCCTCACGTGTATGTTCCGAGTTCACATTTCACATATTTGCCACTTTGAACTCAATACACTATTTATTTATGTACTTTGTATTTGATCTACAATCATGCTCTATATTAAGGCCAGGATATACTATAACGGAGTTTAATCATGTAGAGTGCTTAATAAGAGCTAACGATTCGAAACTTCTCATTAAATCTATTTGAAAATACACATTAAGTGGAATATTGGCAAAAGTGTCTTCTGCCATGGCTTTAATTGTTGCCATTTGCTCACCTTTGTCAGTTAACACAATAATGAAACTGATATATATCTATGGATCATGCGACAGGTGGTCTCATTATCGCTTACTCAGTTATGCTGGCAATTAATGTCCCCTTGAGATGAATATTAGTGTTAGCAGAATTCGACTGTTAAAATATAATATAGCTCCATAAATGAAGCCTATGTGTGGATAATTCACGGCAGATCATAAACATAGCTTCTCCTTATATTCCTCCACATCAGTAATTGTGACGGTGTACTATGTTTCCGCCACTGGTGAGACTACCTGTTTCAGTACGCTACCAGTTTGGGGGCCACCGAAAACATTGTTCCGCTTTAAGTCACTTCTATTGGCAGTTTCTGTATCGTCGGGGGTTTGGATGACTATTTGCTACGCCAGATGCCGCGGCTTATAGTAGCTTAGGTGTATATTGCGGACCAGACATGATTGTGCTAATAACAGGTGTGCATCACCTCTCCAAATCAATTATCATCCTGTATACCAAGTCACATAGATATTGTTTCCCGGGCTGAATGAATGGTACGAGCTCTAAATATGTGAAAGCACTATATCAAGAAGGTTGGTGATAATGGTGCGGCATTTGTTTTAGTACAGCGACAGATACACATATATTTCTTAAACACGCTCAGATCAACAAAACATGGTGTTGGGATGTGCATCACATTAACATTATATACAATACCGATCAAAAACTACAAACTCTTCATAATACCCAGAATATTTACAGGACTATTTTAAAACTAAGTTGAATTGTAAAAGTTGTTGTCAATGGCAGAACTGACTTCCATACAAATTCGGTTCAAATATTCACAAGCTTTCCATCTTGAAATGGCTACACTGGAATGTGATTTGTTAAAGAGATGCTAATCTCATGTCAAATGATTATATTGCACTGATAAATTATGGTGTATAGATTCCATATCAGTTGCATCTTGTCACATTCCCATATCTTTATCGCAATTGTCCGCTTTGTAATATCGCGTAAATGTTGAACAGTGAGCTCCACTATTTTGTCCCATCAAGCGATAATATGTGATGTCATGTAAGTGCCAATGCATTACATTCTTTATTATACATGTAATACTCATCTAGTTGAATAGTTTGAAACTACTTGACTGGAAGTTGTAGCTAGTTATGGCAGCAACAATATATAGGCAAATTAGTTTCAAATATTCAACAGCTTACTTGTATGGTTGCTTTTTATGACATTGTCAAACTATTGCTGCCACCTCTATGACGTACGGTATATACCGAGGCAGACGCGGTAGGTGTTTCTGATTCGTTGAAAAGTAAATCATGACACCCATCATAGGCTGTAGACATGTATCAACGTTTAGCTACTAAAGCCGCAACACCTTTCGTTGGCATCATGATAAAAAGCTAAAATGACAGAGACGGATTATGGCTGGCAAATTTTATTATTTGAACGGTTAAAATACGATATGGTGAGATTTATTTTAAACGGTTAAAATATTGTACAACGACGCAATATACACCCGCCTCTGTAAACCGATGGATAGCTATCTAACACGATTGTATTCACAACCGTTTTTGCACACGTAGCAATGCTTTGTTGCGTATCTGAAGTAATTCTGGTTAGCAATCATTGTCCCCGGGTGGATCTGGTGTAACGCTATCCACACGCTCATTTCAATATATCCTTCTGCTCTATGGAGCTCATTGTGAAATGTAGACTCGATATAAGCGGTAGAGAAAAAAAATCCAGTGATATAATACTAAGAAGTGCTTGTAATTATACGTGTTCTTATTCTTTCCTGATATACTCTTATGTATTCCTACACCACACATTTATTTTATTGACCATATATCGTGTCTATGCACACTCTATGATTATTTTATGATCAAAGGGACTCATCTGAACATGACAGTTTCTTACATTACTGCTTTATTAAAACTTACATCTGTATATTAAAATGTGTTCTTATCGATAACCAGCATTTGGAGCTCAACACAACCCATAAAGAATGGGCCTTTCCAGTGTATCCACTCATCCTATGACGTCATAATCAACTACGTGACGAGTAGAATGATGTCATAATCTATGGCGTCATAAATGACTTAGATAAGTAAGTCACGAACACCATACTTGAAGACGGGCTATGCGTTGTTGTACGAATTGCATGGCTTTACTGTTTAATAAGTAGGTTGTTGAATATTTTGAAACCAATTTGGCTGGGCGATGTTGCTGCCATAGGCAAAATATTCAACAGATTACCTGCATAGTGTTCAGGAAATTAGTTACACAATATTCATCAGGTTACCTTATAGTTGTCAGAAAATTGATAGCCAGGACGTTCTGTGATCGATCAATCCCAATATGGCGAAGTGTGGGTGGAGCCTAGCTAGAGGTTGGCGGGGAAAACTGGAAAGGTCCGTTTAGATGATCTATTGATAATGGTTTCTACATGTGCGGAGCGTCATCCAGAATTCACCACTGCTCTAATTTAGTGTTTGCTTACTCTATAGAAGAAACCAGTTTTAGCTATGTCCCGCACATCTTTAGCTAAGCTCCAATTACATTTCGCCGGTGTTGAGATCGATTGATCCCTGAATCACCTGACTATCAATTTCCTGTTGACTATTTGGAAACTAACCATGGCAGCAAAATTGCCCACTCAAATTGGTTTCAAAATAATCGACAACGCGATTATTAAATAGAAAATACATACAATTCGTGCATAGAAAAGACATACAATTCGTACAGCACCGCTTAGTTCGTTATCCATTAAGCGTTGGTGACGAACTTAGCTACCGCATTCACGACGTAATTGATTATGACGTCAACATACACGACACATAGTTTATTATGATGGCACACGGTTGATGGATAAACCGGAATCCTCTATTCGGATAGTACGATAATGGACCCACTGGCATGACTAGATGGAAGTACAATACAAATTCGTAGAGACATTCACAGAACTGTATTGTAGCTGTGTGTGTTTATCGCTGGAACATAGCTTCTCCCGATAGTTCGATGTATCCAGAATGTTTGGCTTGAAACATGGTGTACTGATATCCAGTGATAACATATGTTACATCCTACGGGATACTCAAGTCCAGATCCATCTGTCCTCACATCTAATTGCACATTGTATCTTCTCAACAATGAAACATTCCAAGTTATACATCACTCATATGACGACATAATCAACTCCATGACGTACATGGAGACGTCATAATCAATGACGGCATGAATGACGTGGATAAGTTCACCACGACTGCATAAATGATAACGAACTAAGTAGTGTTGTACGAATTGTATGTCTTTACTATTTAATAAACATACTCTTGCACACGGGAATACTAATTTTCCATAAGCAGCAACAGCACCTAGTCAAATTAGTTTCGACATTTTCAGCAGCTTACCTGTATAGCTTACTGGACATTCATAGCCAGGAAGTTCATGGATCGAGCGATCCCAACTCGGGCAAAGTGTGATTGGAGATTAGCGCTGACGGGGCATAGCTAAAACTGGAAGGGTTAATTGGAATTAAAGCTAACAGAATAATAACACGTTCGCTTTGCGTTCATCGCATAGCATATTCATAATACTATTTAAATATAATACACCCTCCCATAATGTCATGCTAAGGACAATTTCTATCCCACATAGCAGGAAATAATATAATTTGGCGTATGCAAATCTAATACAATCCAATACTGCTGATCTTATACGAAACCAAATACCATGCCCTGATCGTATCTATTATTACTAAAGCTCTGCCACTGCTGTGTGCTTGGAAATGGAAAACCAAATGTCTTTGCCTCTCGAATACATTCTCTGTTCTACTGGCATAACATGTTCCTGTGTAATTAGTTTTGAAACAAACACCATCTTAACTGTACCGTTACCTTGAAATTTAGATTTTGGACACTCAGTATTCAACGTGATAAATCAGGTTGGCATGACAATTTTCCAAACAACGATGGTTAAATCGTAGTCTAATCGGTAACGTAAAAGCGATTGATGTCGCTATTTTATTTCAGGGTATAGATTAACATTAATCCATAGCGCGATGCTTTTCTCATCGTGTCAATAGTTGTATTAGTAATCAATCATAGTGGGAAGATGATGGGAGGAACACCACACAAGAACCAGGATTATAATACGTACAGAAGATGAATATCCTGGAAAAGATTGCTTTTTCAAATTAGCATCCAATTCAAATGTAAAAGATCAAAACATATGTGTCTATTTGATCCAGATACTAAACGAAGTTTTTCCAAAGCGATATATTCAATAAACATACTAAATAGCTCGCCTTCTTCTCTTTCTGTAGGTACACACTTTGCATCGATATAAACACTGTATGAGAAACCTACGTCTTAGAGAACGTTTTATTTATTCCATCAATGGATCTTTCCAGTGTTAGCTATGCCCCGCCCATACCCTAGTTAAGCTCCACCCACGCGTCGTCCGTGTTGGGATCGATCAAACCCCGAGTGCCCTGCTATAAATTTCCAGAAATACTATACTGGTAAGCTGCCTATGGCAGCAACAGCGCCCAGTCAACGTAGTTTCACAATATTCAACAGCATGTGTATTAATTAGTAAAGCCATGCAATTCGCACAACGTGTCGGACTGTTAGGCGTTTAAGACGGACTAAAACCGATTCATTGAGAACGTAATGATAGTGTCGTGATCCTACGCGTCACTTAGTTGATCATGACGTCATATGATCGACCGAGGATTTGGATTCATCAATTGTACACCATTTTGGCATGGTGACTAAATTGTTAATATTTCACTAAACGATCCTCCCATAATTTGACAACTGTTTACCTTGCGTCCTAATACTGTAGCCACTGTTATCAGTTGCAATAAACACTTGATCTATGCATTTCAGGTTCGTGTTAAGCACACATCTGCAGACGATCCAAAGCAACCATTTCAGTCTGCTTCACGTGTGTGCTCTGGCCCAGGAGTCATGTTTCCGTAATTGGAATGCGAAAGCCTATCACCGTAACACCGATTAACAAGATGATAGGCAGAAATACTTAACACGTAGTTAGATTGATTCACACAGACGCAAACTATCCCTGCTCGCCTGCCAGATGGCTCATCCTCCGCCCGGATGGACACGCGCGTACGCACGCACGCACGCACCCACACATGCCTGTCTATCCTCCTGGGGACATACACATTGACTGACTGATAACCCGTCTAAATGACTGATCGACTAACTAACTGAGTAACTGGGTGCCTGATTGTCGACAAAGCAACCTACCAGCCAACATATCAACTGACCAGGTGACCGACCAACCAACTGACAGACCGACCGCCCATCAGATTAACCGACCAACTCATAAACCGACGGACCACCGGAGCAACCGATTGACAGATCGACAGATGGTCTAACCGACTGCCTGCCTATCAGACTGAGCATCTGACCGACTGACTGCACAACTATCTGACCGGCCACCTTTTCGATCTACTGTCTGACTGACTGATTAACTGATCTACCAACCGACCGACTGATCGTCCAACCAACCGATGGGTGAACCAACCCACTGCCTAACCGACTGAATCTAGCTGACTGACTGCCTCTCTGATCGATTGTTTGATTGCTAGACTGACTGATTGATTGACTGAATGATAGACCAGCTGCTGTTCGGATGCTCAGCTAATTACCCGACCAACCATCTGACAGACCAACACATCAGCCAACTGATTAACTAACTGACAGTCCACACGGCCTGACAACGAACCGACTGACTCACTGATCAAGCGACTGACGGACTGACTGCTGACAGAGTAACTGACCCACCGGCCAACGGACCGACAGACCGATCGACCAAGCGACCGACAAACCGACCGACCAACTGATTGACTGACAGATCTACATAATTAGGAATGGACTGACTGACCGGCTGAATGACCGAATAACCAGTTCTGAGACAGATTGACGGATCTACAACATTCCCGCCTGATCAAATGATTATTTGAATGAATGAATGGATGGATGGATGGATGGATGGATGGATGGATGAATGAATGAATGAATGAATGAATGAATGAATGAATGAATGAATGAATGAATGAATGAATGAATGAATGAATGAATGAATGAATGAAATTGAAAATGTCCGATTTAAAATTTTCAATAGTTTGGGGTTACATTTTGGAAGAAAATGCAATGCTGAATGGCAACTTCTGATCTGAACATCCTTAACACGACTACCTCTGTTTTATCTCCACCTCCTCTAGAAGTTAGATGAATGTACCTGAGAACGAGTACAAAAATTGCCATTCAGTCACCGCTGTGTTATTAGACCACGTTAGGGAGAACCACCAAGTAGTCACAGGCGATATCTTTCAAACACAGGCCCCCCCCCCCCCCCCCCATCATAGAGTTTCCGAAAAGAATCACCAAATAGCAGCTGAACTTATGCACTGGGTAGATCTTTTTTGTCATTAGATAGGCCTACTTTTTTGCAAGAAATTAATAGATCGTCCCACTAAGTGTGATCGGCAATCTGCAAGCACGATATTCATTCAGCACATCGTATCCACTGCCAATCACACCATCGTGTAAATGATCTGGATTCCATATGGGAATCTTTGACGGTTCCAGAATATAAATTGGCTTGTAAGTGGATTTATATGGTTTTCAACATTCCGGAATCCTATTTAATCCGTCCACAGTATACGCGGTATCCACCTGCTACTTATAGCATATGTGTGTTGTACACTACTTGTCACTGTAAATTGTAGACGTCTGCATTCCTAGAATTCCAATTCCAAGATAGCTATACACGTACGTTGTTGATTTTTTTGAAACTAATTTGACTGGGCGTTGATCTGCCTATGGCAGCAACAGCACACAGTAAAATAAGTTTCTAAATATTCAACATAATGTTTATTATATAGTAAAGACATACAGTTAGTACACCTGGTGGATTTATAAATGTTCATTACAGTGTTTTAGCAACGTAATTCAATAGGCAATTTGATTATGACATCATACTACAGGTGACGTAATTCATTATAACGTCATATACCTAAGCGACAGATCGGATTCACCTACTCATGAATTACATGCCCTAAGGATGCTTCCTGCCAAATATAATTGAAATTAGCCCGGTGGTTCTTGAGAAGAAGTCGTTTAACGGAAACGTTGACGGGCGACGGACGACAGACGACGGACGACGGACGACGGACGACGGACGACGGACGACATACGACGGACGACGGACGGAAGACGAACGGACAATGGACGGTCCCCACGGCATTAGCTCACTTGACCTTTCAGGCCAGGTGAGCTAAATTTAATACTATCATACACAAAATCTAGTAATATAGCTCCAACTCGATTAATATTATTATTCTTTTTTACGGCTATACCTGGACACAGCAGCGCATACGGCTATCGTGCCATTGAGTAAAACCACATTCGTCCATTAATTGTAATCCCTATGTTTAGTTTGGCCTAGCCTTTAACTACTTCAACAATAGTGATTAAATCAGATACATCAACCAAATTCGGACTGTCTACCTGTAAATCTAATTAAACTATTTAAA
>CM067361.1:51728239-51781344 GCA_034401795.1 Chaetoderma sp. LZ-2023a
CATGTACCTAATTATGAATTTGAATTGTTTACGCAACCCTCGAAAATACAGAGCATAGCGTATAGTGTAATTGATTAAATGTGATGGTTGCTGCACTATGTCAGCTAATAAAGACACACATTATTACATCCTAAGAGAAACCTTATTGTATTTGACAGACTTTAATATATAAATGTACATACTTAAGGGATACAGTTTTAGCAAAGCCAGGCCAATCTTTAGCTAAGTTCCACCCACACTTCGCCTGTGTTGGCATTGATCGATCCCAGAACTCCCTGACTATCAATTTCCAGAACACTATGCAGTTAAGCTGTTGAATATTTTGAAACGAATTTTACCGGGTGCTGTTGCTGCTTATGCAAAATCATGTTTTTTATATTGTAAACAAATTCAATTCGTACAACAGCGTTTAGTCCGTCATCGATTAAGCATTTGTGATGAACTTAGCTACATCATTCATGACTTACTTGAGTATGGTGTCACCATCCACGTCACATAGTTGATTATGAGGTCATATTGTTGATGGAAAACTGGCATCCTCCATTACTGGGTGCACTGTCTGGTTTATCACACTATACCGCCTTTGTCTATAGATATGTCAATTCATTTATTAGATTTTTGGAGTTACAGTGATATGCATATAGTAAACTGCAAATGACATCATTGTGTACTCTCCTATCATGTATATTTACTGTGGCTGACTAATGGATAGATCAAATCTGTCACTCAAGTACCCGATGCCATAATCATCCATGCCACGTGTAGTCTGATGTCACAGCCTAAATTTGTAAATAATTATATATCTAGATCCGTCTTGAACATTGAATAATCCATCAAGCGTGCGTCTTACTATTTAATGAACATCTAGTTGAATATGCAGCAACATCACCCAATCAAATTAGTTCCAAAATATTTAACATGCTACATGCATGGCTGACATTTGCATTCAGGGCATTAAGGACTCACAGTATATAACTCGATCCCAACTCGTGCAATGCATGGATGGAGCTTAGCTAGAGGTGGGTGGGTTATAGCTAAAAATGGGTCCCCTCCATAGGTTATCAAGTACATTCTGCCAAGCCCTAAATCGTTTAGCCACCAGACAAACAGATTGTTTTATGCTGTTCCAGATAGCCACTTGTAACAATGCTATATGACTGAAGTGCATGCCACAAGCAGAGAATTCACCTTTCCAGAGTATCCCTCTATCAGCTGACGTCATATGACGTCATAATCAGCTAAGAGGCGTTTAGGATTACGTCATAATCACTACGTCATACATAATTCAATTCGGCCCGTCTTTAACTCTTAATAGTTCGATGGTACGAATTGTATGTCTTTACTATGTATTACACATGCTTTTGAATCTTTTGAAACTAATTTGCCATAGGCAGCAACAATGCCCAGTCAAATTAGTTTTCAAGATTTTCAATATCTTACCTGCTAAGTTTTCTGGAAATTAAAAGTCAGTGAGTTAAGAGATCGGTAGATCTCAACATGAGCGAGGTGTGGGTGGAGCTTAGCTAGAGATGGGCGGGGCATAGTTAAAAATGGAAATGTCCATTACCCATCTAGTAGGTCGGGCTAAGAGATGTTCCAGTCTAATTGGCAGTTTCTCGCACATTGTAAATCCCATTATCGAGATAATGGATTGTATTAGTGACATATATGTGTCCATTAGATGACATCAGGCAGACATTGTGCTGCGAGACTCTCATCCCAGATCCTCTTCTATGGAGGTATTAGTTTGAATAGTTAGATTTCCACGCCTTCCTGGATTATACCTACTCGTGTATAAGTTCAGATTCCAGATTTAACCTAAGTGTCACTGTTTACGTTAATGCAATATGTGTTGGCTATTTTCTATAAGCTATGCAATGGATGAATCCGCATTTAGCTATGCGCAGCTCACCTTTAGTTACACTCTGCATACTCTTTGGCCATGTTGGGATAGATTGAACCCCGAATTCTCAAAATATCACGGTCAATGTAACTATCCATGTAAGCTCTGTAATATTCTGAAGGTAATTTGACTGGGTGTTGTTGCTACCTGTTACCGTAACAGCGCTCAGTCAAATTAGTTTCGAAATATTCAATGTAGTGTTTATTAAATAGTATGTACATATAATTCGTACCCTTGACGGACTATTCACTGTGCATCGCGTATATTGATTATGACATCAGCCTACATCATATACTTGAGTGATAGATCGGAGTCATCCATTACGCTCTATGGTGAGATAACAATATATAACAGCATGGTTACCTAGAAGAAACGATTCTGCCGTTTCTCAGCATTAAATATGAAACAAATGAAAATAAACCTGAGGGTATGTATTGGTAAAGGTGTGCACATGCCCATAAATCATTAAAACCCTTACAATCCTATTTTACCATAAGGTGCCATTATCAGTTATATATACGTGCATAATCACACTAAGATTTTTCAAAATTAAATTGTTAAAATTACGTACTTTCAGAGACATAAATTGTGTACCTCAATGTGATGAAAGGAAATAGATGCCCAATATTATGCTGATTTTAATCCGTTTAAAACCCTATACCATTTTAGTTGTGAAGTAGTATTAGAGACTCGCATTTCTAATTCAATTTCCCAAAGAAATGAATGCATTAAAGTATACATAATGAAACCATTATTTGTTAAGATGTATTTCATTTCTTTCCATCAAGGCACATACTTTACGTTTCTAAAAGTACATACTTTTAGCAATTTAAGTGTTTAGCATTCTGTTGTGAATATGCATCTTTAACGCAGTAATGTAGCTGATACATACCCGCATTATCTCAGATTCGCTTATGTGATGTGACTGTGTGTCATCCTATGATAACACTGAGTATTGGACATGTACAGTGCCAATACTTGAGTGCATTGATACAGTATTTGTTTATAACTGTCCCAATACAACACGTTACCAAAGTTAAGATGTGGCCGTACTTGATGCCATCTCGAGATAAATGTCAGTGGTAGCGAGAGCCGACTGACACATCTAGTACCGCATCCAGTGTGCCGATACATCTGTGTGAACGCTTGAAAACAGATAATCGAATTAACTTTTCCTAATATTCCAACATATCGATCATTGTCTCCATGGGAAACTAATTTCTGCAATTGAAGCATAGTCTCAGTACGCTAACAAATAGGAGCCACACTGAAAGTGCAGGTTGCAGGCCGGTACGGGTCCATACCGGGCAATATTGACTTGGTATTGGTCCGGTAACAGCATAATGTAGGCACATTATCAGACCACATGATACATTCTAAGACTGTATACCACCTCTAATTGGCAGCTTCTCTAACTCTAGAGATATGGATAATAATCATGCTAACTCAGTTGACTGTCCAAGTAGTGGGCCAGTACCCACCTAGTAACCTGCCCGAGCAGGGAATATTATATGTGAAATGGCATATAGCTTCATCAACCGACCCCAGACAGATTACGCGTGATTAATGGCCGGGTTTAATTCATATATTCCCCAGGAGTTTATTGAATTATTCTCGTGTATACCACACCCCATTGGTGTTGCTGAGCGAGCAGAATAAGATTTATCACACCCCTGGAGTGAGGCAAAAAGAGATCTATAGTTTGCAATTCATCATTCGAATGGCAAGGTCGATACGGAGCCAGCCATGTCAGTGATGCATTTTCAAACAGTCTTCACAAATGGGCACTGACTATGGAAACACTGAGACGTTCTTGACCGTTAACCCTTCAGTGGCCATACCAAACGTGCAGTTGCATTAGAAATGAAAGGTATCGTTGTAAATCACCAGGTGATAAATGTATAATAATAGGCCATTGGACATTTATTGAGAACATAATGTCAATTCTCCCGATAAACGTTACCATTGATAAGAGTAACATTGAGCTCGTTTGGCACAGTAGTTGTTATCATATATTAAAGTCAGCCATGTGCCCCAATGCAGCAATACTTCGTTGTACATCGGATGCAATAGAGGTATCCATTCCAACCTCCCAGTCAATTATGTTTCAAAATATTCTGTGTTTAGTGAATGATAAATCCCTCAAAGATATTCAATTCGCATACTTGATGGCATGTTTGAGTTTCATGACGGAATAATACTGTTAATTATGAGAGAGATGTCAGCTAACTAGCACCCTAATTGATGCATCCGGTTTCTCAGGCACAATCAACTACGTCTGGTGTAGGCTGACGTCATAATACATTACTTCGCCCTGTAGGTGGGGCACAGAATACACCTTCCGTATCCTCTGCGTGTCATAAGAGGCGACTAAAGGAGGTAAGGGTGAGGTAACCCTGACAGAAACCTCGAGTGCTGAAGACGGAGGTTCCAGGCCGCACGGCACACTCTAATAAACCATGGATCCACGCACTTAACGCTTATGATCATGTCGATAGTCACTTACAGGACTGGCGGTATGATCAGCGAACGAAAAGAAGAAGATAATACATTACTTAATAGTCCATCAATGTGTACGAGTTCGTCCCATGGATAACACAAGGCTGCATGTGACATTTCTGGTGAAACCTACATTTTGCACCATGAAGTACTAGAGGCTGTCCCATTTAGTTGGTAATAAAAGGTAGCAACTACCATGACAATGTACTTCCAAAAACAGTGGCAATAACATGGTAGCAAGTGCAACTATGCTCAGATAATGACTAACACCAGCTCATAAATGCACTCTTTAGAGAATCATTATGTCACAAATGACATCTGGGCATGCGTAAACAACACTTCCTGTTTACTCTGGGGAGGAAACATGGCTTCAGGAAAAAGCAAACAACAAACTCTTGGTCGGGTTATGGTTGCAACCAATGCATCAGATGTCAGAACTAGTTGCTGAAGAGTCCACCGGTGCGATCGCCGACACTGCATACACTGAGCTGCCAGAACGTGTTGGTAAACAGTACAATGGTGCTACCATTGATATGGCTGATCATGGGATGACAGAACTTGTTGCAACAGAGACCAAGGTGACACCATTAATATAGCTGAACATGGGATAACAGAACGTGTTGCAAAACAGTCCAATGGTGCCACCATCGATATGGCTGAACATGGGATGCCAGCTCGTGTTGCAAAACAGTCCAATGGTGTCATCAACGATATGGTTGAACATGGGATGACAGAATCTGTTGCAAAACAGTCCAATGGTGCCACCATCGATATGGCTGAACATGGGATGAAAGAAACTGTTGCTGAACAGACCTATTGTGTTAACATAGATACCGCTGAAACTGGAAGCCCAGTGGCTGGTGCTATGCAGTGTATGCAGTGTGCCACCAAAATGCAAGCCACTGCGTATGATAGGACGCATCGACCAGCGTGTGGGCGGAACCGTGTTCGAAAAGATCAGTGGAAAGAGGGTTTCAAACCCTGGCTAGGAGTACGTGACGGGCAATGAAGAGAGAATACGTACTTTAATCGCAGTCATGAAACGCATACATGTGAAAAGTGGATTGTTTTGTTTAGGAATTATTGACGGATGGGAAACAGTCAGCGCCAGCGGGAATATACATCTAGCTATGTCCTGTGTAATGAGATTTCACTCAGGACAAAAATCGACATCGAAATGAAGCAAACAATTCATTCTCGCCTTACTTAAACTGAAAAAATTGAATGTGCACGGTCATACTCCTTAAGACGTTTGCTATGCAACATCGCAATGCAGGCCATGCCAACATCGATACACGCAGAAAACACACCCAGAGTATCCATACATTATCTGACCTTGTATGACGTCATAATCAGTTCAGCGCGTGTATGATGACATCACACTCATTACGTTTACAAAGGGTTCCATATAGACCGTCATCAAATCTTAAAGAGTCCGACACGTTGTATGAATGTCTTTGTAATTATTTGCTATTTAATAAACATGCTTTTGAATAATTTGAAACTAATTTGATTGGGCGTTGTTGCTGCCTTAGCCAGCAACAACACTCAGATAAATTAGTTTCACCATATTTAACAGCGTACCTGTGTAGTGCTCTGACAATTAATAGTCAGGGTGTTCAGAGATCGATCGATCCCAACACGATCGAGGTGTGTGTGTGGAGCTTAGCTATAGATGGGCGGGACATGGCTAATACCCGAAAGATCCATTAACCGATACTTGAAACTGTTCAAGAACATCCATTTCCTGCAGTGAGGTCTGCTTGTGCCATGAGTAAGTACAAAGACAAGACGTTCCTTGACAAATATCTAAGGCTAAAGCAAATGTATGTGCTATACTGCGAAAAGCATCCCTCTAAACCGAAGATGTCTGTGAAGAAAAAGTACTATAGGGATGTGCCCCATACAGATTTCCCAGACCTTCCATAAGCCGAAAAATGGTGCCTGCAACTTTTGCTTCAGCTTTTGGTAATATTGCCAACTATGAAAAGGCTGCTAAACAAGTAATATCTGATGACCATCATTGATGTGTGCGTGTGCACGAACTGAAACTTGAGAACGGGAACTTCACTCAGCAAAACTCGGCAGTTGTTGCAACAACATTTGATCTAGTGCAGATTTTATTTTGTTTTCAACTTACTATAGCCTCACTCTTTTATATCTCACCAACGGGTGATGGAATGCAGGCTATATGCGGTTAGAATGCGACTCTGCACACTCAAGGATCGGGCAACGACCGGCTTTTAAAAAACGATGACGTGTTCTGCCCTAGATCGTGCCTATGACTTGCCACAACAATGCGTCCAAAACGTCATCAAGGAATACAATGAACTCGCCGAAAATACCGTAAAAACTAAACCCGTGATTATGATGGCTGAGATCAAGTGGCTGAAACTTAAATGGATGAATTATTAGGAAGCTACGACACACATTATACTTTTTATGTATGACTACGATGATGAGCTCAAGCAACTACGGGTGACCAAATGAACAAGTGGTCGACCGATATCGTTGACCTAAATGAGATTCCCATACTACATCTGGAATAGACCTTTGCACTGTATCCATCCGTCACATCATGTCACATGATGCCATAATCAACTGCGTGGCGTGTATAATGACATCACAAACATTGACGTCATTATGACTTCATACATGACGTAGATATGTACGTCACGAACACATAGTCAAAGACGTACTATGCGTTGCTGTACGAATTATATGGTTTTACTATTTAATAAACATCCTGTTGAATATTTTGAAACTAATCTGACCGGGCGCTGTTTCTGCCTATTCAACAACGTAACTGCCTAGCACGAAATTGATATCAAAGGCATTTGGGGATCGATCAATTCCAACACGGCTAAAATTGGAAAGGTCCATTCCCGTTTCTGTCAAAGGACGGGTTTAGTGATTTGCAGTTCCTCCGCCAGTAATGAATATACTACAAAACTATTATGATTTCTACAAAACTCATACGGACAACGGGCAAGCTTTCCTAACAGGTGCAACTTAAGCTGACATTCCCATCGACGATGATGAGTAGGAATGAATTCATAGCAGTCACTGTGAAGCTGGTGTAGTACCAAATCCAGCGCCAGTAATTCAGACGAAAGTACAATCTGTGTAATTTCTATTGCCTTGCACGCGCAGAAAGTAGCATGCCCAATACTTTGTCATTGTTCCTATGGGTTTGGGAACATGGGTGAGTCTCCAGTGTTTTAGGATGGATTGTGATTCAAATACCAATTGTAATGTTCATAGTACTCCTATAAACCTTGTCATGGATTTTAACCTATATTCATACTAAATTGGGTCGTAAGTGATTACATCTATGCTATTGGCAACGCACATCGAGCGTGCCAAGGTCGCAAATGAAATATTGGCAATTTTGTCAATGTCAGTGCACAAGGGTAATGGTTCTTTCCAAGTTTATATATCGATTATTTGATGTCATATGACGTCATAACTGACTAAGTGACGTGTATGATGACGTCATGAGTATGACGTCAGGAATGATTCGAAATAGCCCGTGTTTAATGCTTAATAGTTTGACACGTTGTAAGAATTGTACGTCTTTTCTATTTAAACGACAATCTGTTGAATATTTTGAGAAAATCTGACTGGGCACCGTTGCTGGCATAGGCAGCAACATCACCCTGTCAAATTAGTTTCAAGATATTTAACAATTTACCGGTAGAGTTTTCGGAAAATTGATAGTCAGGATGTTCAGGGATCGATCGATCACAACACGAGCGAGGTGTGGGTGGAGTTTAGCTACAGATGTGGAAAGGCCAATTACTTTAAAAAGTACTGTATACCGCTTAGACTTAATGTAACAAACACGGCTGCGTGGGTGAACTCCTTACACGACTTATTTTTCAGTTACTTAAAGTTACAAACTAAAATTTTTCTTGCGACCTTGTGTTATTCATGACACGCATTGTTTATCCTTACCATTTAATAAAGATTCTTTTGAATAATTTAAAACTAATTTGGCCGTTGCTGCCATAGTCATATTCAACAGTTTACCTGTACAGTTTTTTGGAAAGTGAGATCCAGCGAGAGGGTGAGAGAGAGAGAGAGAGAGGGAGGGAGGAGGGAGGGAGAGAGAGAGAGGGCGCGTGCGCGCGCACGCGCGAGAGAGAGTGCAGGGATAGAGCGATCCAACCACATACGCGCCTCAATCCGGTTATCATTCTATAACCTAATAAAACAGTATGTAAATTTGGAACGATGTTTCACAATTCTACTCCGTCGTGATGCCATAACGCTATGTCATTTTGGAACTCTAAATCACAAATTAGCTGTTGAGACTGAGAGGTGGACGGGAACAGAACGGAGCGAGCGGCTGTGTGATATATTTAACTGCGTAGAGGATGAAGTGCGCTTTTTTTTGCCTGCCCCAAATATAACACAGAAAGACAAACATATATCCCTGAGTACTACACTACCAGTCACACAATAGCATAAACAAAATTGTCCCTTTCAATATACAACAGACCTGTGCTAATACACCTCTGTAAATACCTTATCCATGCGAAGTAAAAGACATAACTTGTGGCGTGGGTGCGCATGGGTTGGGGGGGGGCATAGCTAAAACGCTTCCTCGATTGGCTACCACGTCAGATAGTTTAGCAACATATCCGATCCTTATATAGCCATAGGCTATACGCAAATTAACCAGAGAACCACACCCAGGCAGTCATTGTCTATTGGCAAGCGTGGTATCCTTCCATGGAGCAAAATAAGATAAACGCGAGCATTAAATGTGGACATTTGATAATATTGCCATTGTGAATGGTACAACTATACAAGAAAGTGGGCCTGCAGGCAAACGTGACAGCTAACCTAATTTGACAACATGTTCCTACTTCCGTGTCCTGTATAATGTCTGTCAAGCCTGAAACTATGGCATTGACGGTCTTCTGCGCCTGAGGCCACTTACTAAAATCTCGGAGTAATATGTGTCCACACAGAGGAGATAATGCAATTATGGTAGAAAAATGATTATTTAAATGGTAGATTGATCATATTTTGACTGCTGTCCCAACGGTACTCATAATATTAGATTGTTGAGAGGTTTCTATCGGTAGTGTCGTGTCTTCGTCAATTCATATTGATCATAATTTAATTAGAATCACGCTCTCCACTCCAACTCACCCACATCCCTAGTAGTGGCATACCGATATTCAGAATGAGTAGCCGGTCGCGAAGACTAATTAACTTATGCAAGGCTTACTTTTACATTCCAATCGGCTTAGCAACTATCCAGACGGTTAGTGGCCGGACCCATGTCTGGCTATCCCCGCCAACCTTTCGGCTGATTGGCTCGATTTAACGTTTTGAAACATAAATAACCAGAATCTAAATTTCAAGATGACTATAAACGAATGTTGTTAGTTAGTTTACTCCTGCAGCAATGATCGCTATCAAAACCACCAACCCAAAGTGGAATATTAATTAATGTCACAATATAGTATAGTGTTCCTTGCAACATCATGAAATAGGAAATATAGGATGAGAAGCTGGCATTTTATTGCAAAGTGTGTTAATAGCATGCGAGTGTAGCATGGGTGTAAGCCACGTGTGTTGATAAATACAGATTCTGCGGATAACCATCCCAAAAGTTTGAATGTTGGAGATATGCGCAAACCCCACATCACGGAATGGCTTGATGAAGAGTAGAAACGTCATTTCAATCTTACTTCTCGGGTTATTATTCACAATAGCTGATGGTGGTAGACTTTGAGGATGTTTAAACCAATCATATAAATGACTTAAACATTCACGGACCTCTGCTTGAAAAGCATAACCTGATGTTTCATACAAAATACTGAAATTGTTGAGGATAAAATAACGTACACGTTATCGAGATGATTCAAAGCCTGGTGATTCCTTCAGCAAATATGTCCTACTCATACAACACATTATGCAACTCTGCATATCCATAGAGAAATCTAATCCTGCCACATGCTCCCCTCCACAATGAAAAACACCATTCAGCTCGAGATTACACAACTTCCAAAGCGTTTGTTAATAGGTGGTTTATATACAAATACTGTTACTCATTCGCGAGTGTATTCGCTATTTATTTGCGTCTCATACGAGTTGTGTTAATTAAGGCAAGGTGTAAAGGAAGTATCATAACAATGTGATTGTACAACACCGGTAATGCATCTGACGCTGCAAGATGTGATAGGATAGCATGTATCTGCGCCCATGGAGGGCATGTATCTCGTGACTCGGTTTCTGAAAGTACAGCAATGGGCCTTTCCAGTTTTAGCTATGCCCCGCCCATCTCTCTCTCTACGCTCCTCCCGCAGCTCGGTAGTATTGGGATTCGATCGATCCCTGAACATTTGACTGGCAATGTCCAGAAAACTATACCAGTAAGCTGTTGAATATTTTGAAACTTATTTGACTGGGTGGTGTTGCTGCCTATGGAAGTAACAGCGCCCCGTCAAATTAGTTTCAAAATATTCAACAGCATGTTTATTAAATAGCAAAACACATACAGTTGGTACAACGTGTCGGGCTATTAAGCGTTAAAGACGGGCTTACTCGTATCATTCATAACGTCATGATTATGACGACGTCATGATTATGACGTCAGCATACGAATCGCGTAGTTGATATGATTGCCTGAGGAAATGGATTCATGAATTGATATAGCCCAGAGATCGTGCACTGACTACTTGGATACCTTCCATGTCTATCAATTTATTTCGCCCTTGCATGTTATTGGAACTGACCAATGCGCGTGTTTCTGGTATGTGGGGCTTTGCTATACGATGCCAGGTGAAAGAGATTAACTGGCGTACGTACTAATGTATTAGCCGGAGAGTCATGGGAAACTGTACGTTATCCAATTGAGTGGTGACAATGCTACTCCGTATATCATGTGCTGTGCGCTTCCCCTCAGCAGTACCTCATCATTGTGATCTCAATTGTCTACAACTGCTACCACCTGGTGTCCACTATTATTCTTGCGAACTAATTTGGTTGAACATCTGCCTATGTTCTCGAGTTAATATGAACAGCGCATAATATCAGACCTTTATGGAGCTCTGTGTACGAGACTGCATAGCCTGGACTTTGCATGCACTCAGCCATTTACTGAATACCTAACTTGTGATTAAAATGCGCTGACAAGCCCAGATTATTGGGATACATCACAGATTTAACCAGGCTAATAATGTCGCAACCTTGGGATCAGTTTTCTCATAGAAATCATCTGCTTTGAAAAGGTCTTTTGATTTGAGCTTGATTGGTATGTAGTGGTAAGCAACGTTATTGTTTTGTACAGCAGAGGATCAACACAATCCGTGAACGCGTCAATTGCCATCTCCTCAGAAGTAAATAACTCTATTTGAGGATCCATCTGCATTTATGATAAGCATTCCTACGGCCATGGGAAACACGATTTTTCACTAGGTTCTTGAGTCGTTTCATTTAACATGTTCGCTTCCTCGTCTCTGACTGTCTCGGTAATTGATGCCAATTTACCGACATTAATCATGGTCTCTCCTATAGATGTTTCGCTTGAGCACACCAAATCTTACAATCCCGGTTGTGGAATGAAGTGCTGGCAATATTTTGACTAATCGTTGTTTTAATTTCTGGTTGTTTTAATTTGTAGGAGTAATATGTCGAGGGCCTACTACCGTTTATAGCACCAAGTGCTTCGTCACGGTTCCTTAGAGAACTGAAAAGGTAAACTTCTCTTTTATCCTTACTATTTGGTAGAATTGCGGTTTTATCCGCTTGACTATATCCAGATCAAGATTGGCATACGATTCAAAGGCACGTTTACCAGACAATATCTCTTTTAACATATATCTTTTTATGATGATATCGCGCACGGTAATTTGATCTGGCCTTGTCCAGTGAAGGCAGAGTAGCAGCTGCACATCTCAAGCTTTCTCAGCGGTATCCCGACCCTGTGCATGGCTAGTGTGGCATGCGCAGTCTATCACCGGTTCAACTAAAGTCCAGTTGTTCTTAGTCCCAAGTATCTGAGATGGAAAGCAACTAGATTTACAATTAAATCCAGTATACGTTATTTGGTATCTCGTCACGGAGGGGGCGGGGCTGTGTGTGGGGTGGGTGTGTGGGGGGGGGGGGGGGTTCATCACCATGTTGGCTATTTATAGTCGAAGCCGCCTCTGAACTGCTATTATTCGCACTGTACTCTCCAACATTCCACACATGACGTCAAAATCAACTAAGTGACTTGTATGCTGACGTCATAATCCTGACATCATGAATAATTTAAGATAGCCAGTCTGTAGCAATTAATAGTCCGACACGGTGCGTGAATTGTATGTCTTTGCTATTTAATAAACATGCTGGTGACTATTTTGAAACTAATTTGACTAGACGCTGCTACTGCTATAAGCAGCAACAGCACCCAGTCGAATTAGTTTCAATGAAAAATTAAGGTGTTTTTTTTTTATACATTTACCCAAGTGGAATTTACGAAAATTTGGCCTGCAGATGCAGGCCAGGAAAATAATAATAATAATAATAATATATATATATATATATATATATTCCAGTGAACAACTCTTATATATATATATATATATATATATATATATATATATATATATATATATATATATATATATATATATATATATATATATATATATATATATATATATATATTTATATAGAGTTGTTCACTGGAATGACAGGCTTGGTTTCAGAGCCAATTATTCCTAGTGGGGCTGGGGGTGGGGGAGGGGCTAAGGCGGCTTTGGTGTGTGGATAAACCCATTATCTTGTCCTGCAAATGGACACTCAGCAAGACCACTAGCGCTGCATCGTCCTATCGCACGGTCTCGGGCTCCCACTAACTCCCCCGTGTTGAGTTTTCGAACAGCGAAGCGATGTGAGTGGGCGTATGTTAGTACGATGCTAGTGATGTCGTTTTCGCTGAGTTGAACAATACCTAGTTACGTTGACACACGCCGTTTAAATCATGTCACCAAGGGTGTCACGCATCAACCACATGCTTCTTGGTCGGTCATAAAACCTATTCTCTGCGACAACCGTATCGGCTATTTGACCAGGAAAACCCCAAAGTCCCATACCTTAAATTGTAATACAAAATAAACGTTATCTGTTGAATATTTTGAAACTGATTTGACGGGATCTGTTGCTGCCATTTGTAACAACAGCTCCTAGTCAACTTAGTTTCAAAGTATTATTTGAAATTGATATCATAGAGAGCAGCAGCTTACAATCAAATTACGTTCAACATATTCAATAGCATGCTTTTCTAGATTATAAATTGTTTTTAGTATTTGGTACTTCAGATTCTAAACGCGTGGTTAAGATAGAATGTGTCAACGGAACTTTCCAGAGTAATGACTTCATATGAAGTCATAATCAGCTACGCGCTGGGTAACATGCCTTCATAATCATTAAGCCATACACGATTCTATACGGGTCCTCTTTAACACTAAAGAGTCCGACATGTTGCACACATTGTATGTCTCGACTATTTAATAAACATGTTGTTGAGTATTTTGAAACACATTTAACTGGATGATATTGCTGCCATAGCAAGGCGCCCAGTCAAATTAGTTTCAAAATATTCAACAGTTTAACTGTATATTTTTCTGGGAATTGATAGTCAGGGAGTTCAGAGAGCGTTCTATCCCAACACGAGCGATGTGTGGGTGGAGCTTAGCTAGAGATGGGCGGGCATGGCTAAAATTGGAAAGGTCTATTAAGTGTCTGTACAAGGCAGGTTTTACGACCGTCCAACTAGCGCCTTTATAGTGCACTAGGCCCCGCGATTCTATTCCACAATGAGACGGTTACATCAATATTTTCTCAGTATTGCCGGCCGCCGTACCACTCATCGCCCTCTCTCTCTCTATTATACTTTATGACAATAGATTAAAATGTATTTATAAATTACAAAGTTGCATTTTCAATGTATCAGGCGTGACATTTTTAGCGAAGACGTTAGGAAACTGCCAGTAAAGAGATACGAAAACATAAAGGAGAAAGTGGGAATGTGTTAGAAAAGGTTATTTCTCGAATCAACTCGCAATTCAAGGGCAAACAATTCCGATAGACAAGGCTTTTTTATTCGCACATAAGAAGCTATTTCTCTGAACTTAATATCACAAAGCAAGTTCTACATTACGTAGAATAAATATATAATGAATGTTCTAATATGCAATACATCTAGATATCTCAGGCTGCATTATAATACACCTGGCGAAGCATTATAGGTGTACTCATTTCATCTATGTGAGCATTACGTCTCATACATATTATTGTGACATTCGATTATATGTATATGTGTTAGTTGCAGTTTTGCTAAAATAGTGAAATTAATAAAAAAAAAATGGAAGATTTAGCAGACAAATCTAGCAGACACCAATTCAGGATGATTATTTATTTCCACCTATACCTAGTCACACAACATATATTTACTCTCGTCAGGAATTATCGCACGACTATTGTGACAGCCACGCGTGCGTGCGTGCGTGCGTGCGTGCGTCAGTAAACGCATCCAGAAAGAACCAGAAATCCGATTTACTTTCATGTCTAAGACGGCCAAACCTTACGTCTGTATTGTTTTTGCGGAGTGTCCATCTGCTGGTCAGGAGGAGACTAGCTTATAGATGTTACCGCTGGAATGACAGGCTCGATAACTGAGTCACTCGGTCCAGTGGTGAGTTCCGCAAACTACTATTAACTTGGACTGCAACTGGGCATTCCATAAGTACATATTTTGATTACGGGGTTAATTCGCTGATGGGAAAAGTGATGATTAGTTAACCCTTTAATGTGTAATTTGGTCAAGAAAATCAAAATATGTCCTTATTGAATGGTCATTTGCATGCCGAGAGAAGGGTATTTTCGCACATTTGCCACTGGAATAGCTGGCTCGGTTACCGACCCAGTCACTTCAGTGGTACCATTTCAAAAACGGCATTCTCTTGGCTTCCAAATGAACATTCCTCAAGACCACTGCAGAGGCCGGTTTTGGCCAGCTTCGTCATGAAAGGGTTACACAACAATGTGATTGCACAAGGATCCCCGTTCATGTGTTGGTAAAATAATGTGTTCCATTTTACCTGTAGTATGAGCTGCCTGGGCCCATATTATTTTCCGTGGACAGGATGGGATATGAGGCTGAATCAATATACCTGAGCACACTTAGCATTGAAAATTGGCTCTAACTGGTCGTGAATAAACCACGTTCAACAGGTCATGCCAAATATCATCAATACATGCTGGTATCCAATCTCTCAGTCAACTATATGTCCTCATAAGTAACTACGTCAGACGTCGGCGGACGTAAACAATTCAAATACAATACGACATGAATGGCGTGTAGAAGTCCGTCAGGCCCTCTTAATAGTCCGCCATGTGTACGAATCGTATGCCTTTAGCACTTAATAACCATTCTGTTGAATAGTTTGAAACTAATTTTCCTGGCCGCTGTTGCTGCCAGCACTCCGTGAAATTAGTTTCAAAATATTCAACAGCTTACCTGTATATTTTTTTATGGAAATTAAGATTCAGAAGATTCAGGGTTATATCGATTACAGCACAGGCAAAGCGTGGGCTTAGCTTAGGCATAAATGGGCGGGGCATAGTTAAAAGTTGATTCATCCGTGGGTAAACGTAGTAGGAGAGACTCAGGTGTATATAAATAATAGAGCAGAGCAAATGAAGTCTACAACGATAATGACCTTGAGCGATAATAGTGCGAATAGGAAAACATGTTCACGTGCTGAGTACTCAAACTATCGACATTCTGTCATATCAACACTATTAACACCTTTTATGTTAACAGCGCCTCAAAGCGTCCATGATGCAACTCGTACCAATTAACGGTTCAATTGCCAAGATTTGTCAATAAAATTATAATGTTTGCAGGGCCGAGGGAAGACTATTTTTTTTAATTTACCACTGAAAATTACGAAAATCGCTTTCTGCCCTCTAGACAAATACATAGAACGTCCTTGACTAGGTTGACCACCAAAGGGGAAATTGTTAAGAAAATTTGAGTTTTTGATTAGCCAGCGTCCATTTTCAGGTCAAGGAAGTAGTATCTTTGAACATTTACTATTGGAATGACTGGCTCTGTTATCGAGTCACTTATTCCAGTGGAAAAATTTCAAAAAATACTGTTCTCTTAGCCTGAAAATGTAGCATTGCGGTAGGGGTTTCTTGCCGGCTTGACCATTAAAGGGTTAATAGATGGACTTAGCTGAACGTCACATTGCTTGATACCATGGCAGACAGGTTTGCAAACTAAATCATTCCCAGTGTCATTCTCTCTCGCACAGATTATTTCGTTACATATCAAGCGAGACACATCCCTTTGGAGAGCCGTGTCTCGCCAAGTCTCAATCGCTTTCGTAATCGTCAATACCACACACCAAGTAGTGAGTGAACCCTGGGTAAATGTCAGAACTGTTATTCCCAGAGTGGCTTTTCGTGAGAGAAATTCTCAAGATGGTATCATTATGTATATGATGGCTCTGGAAAGGTCTATGTTAAGATTGGCGTTTACAATGAATTCATACACGGCCACCTATTGAGTCATCAATATACCGATGTTTACCTACTGAAATGTATCTGTTTTATCGACACTTAAGATACAAAAATATAAATGCAATATACAGGAACTAGGTAGCTACGTAGCTATAAGAATATCTCATAGCATTCCTCGTATAAGGACAGTGGATGCATCCATTTTTTCATTTGCTGCGCCCATTCCTAGTTAAGCTCTGCCCACGCTGTGCCCGTGTTGGGATCGATCGATCCTACACTCACTGCATCTCGATTTTCACAACACTATCCAGATAAGCTAATGCAATAGAACACAAACCAAGAGGACGACGACGACGACGACGACGACGACGACGACGACGACGACTAAGACGTGGCTTGTTAAATATAATCATTAGCCCTTTTAATGTCTAAATGTGTGGCCAAGAATCAAAATCTGTGCACATCAAGTGCCCGTGTACGGACTGGCGGGGACTATTGTTGATAAATCCACCACTGGAATGTCTGGCTCGGACAATAGATACAGTTCGTGCAAATTGACTGACTATTAAGTGTTTTTGCTGACAAAATCGTGTAATTCATGACATAATTGATTATGACGTCAGCCGGCACGTGAAAGGTGTTGACGATGGTGTCAGATAATTGATCGAGAACTTGGTTTCATCTATTAATTGTATGTGAACATATCGATTAAGGCTTGCATGACGTCACACCGCCACACATAATATGCATGACTTTTAGCAAATCAACGATATACACTCGTAGTGTTAGTACTATGATATGGCCTAGCTATTCGTCTCTCATTTGCAGCGAAGCCCAGGCACCGCTTTACGCTTCTCAACTCTGAATTCTCAAATCCCATATTCAAGTTATCTATATCCGTGATAACGCAGCTTACTGGGCCAATGCCGGGCCGATCCTGAAAGTATTGGCAAGGTATCGGCACAGTGCGCCGTGTTATCTGGGACAGATAAGCTGTTGTATATTCTGAATTTAATTTCCCGAATTACAAATGAGATTTTACTAAATATGGGTGAGAAATGTAATACGAAATGTCAACGGAAGTGGGATTATATTTATCATATAAGGTATTATTGCTACTTTTACCCAGATTCTTGTCATTGTTGTTCCATTTTGTATAGTTTTTATTTTTCTCTGCACGGATTTCTTCCATACTGGATGTTTTAAACAACGCGTACCAAACTACAATTAAAAAAGCAACATCTGATTTTCTTCACTTATTTCAGTTCCACTTTTAAAATGTCAGAGCTTTATATTAATCGAAGGGCGGGTGCAAAGTAGTCACACATCGACAATGCTTGTATGTAGTGTCATAAAACTTGTCTATATGGGATACTTTATGGGCCATCAAATAGTGATCACAAAAGACGCATGCTTGTTTAACAAAAACAATTTACCATAGTGAATAGCATTTGGGAGCACAATGTGGTGTTATCTAAGCGAGCTCACCGTACGGCCATCCTAAAGAACCATCATCTGTGTCCCCGAAAAGAAGATGTCAGTGAGAAGCAGTTTGACTTATCTCTTTTTATCAATGTGATTCTTTATCTACAATTATGCTAATTGAGCAACTGTAAAACCGGACGCCAGTCTGCGTTGTTATTGGTCACATATAAGAAACACAAATTGTTAGTGTATATACACGCAGTTATCTGTATGTCCTTGTGTCCATCGGTGCCTATATGGCGTAAGAGCATTCTGTTATCTGAAAGCACAAACGATGTTCGCACACTTGTGCATTTCCAGTGTTGCCATTCATCTTAAAAGCATTTTCATATCTAGTCACATGCAGCTGCTTTCCTGATAAAGTAGCAGCGTACTTAGTGGTTGCCCATTCCTTACCCTGGAACTCCATCAGGGGCATTTAGTTCCTTCTAACCAGCTAGCTATTTTATCTGGCGTTGATGATTTGAAGGTGTTTTGGTCTCCGCCAGATATGTTGATGTTGATCATTACTACATCACGGGTACGCTGACTATGTTTAGCATTTTTGATAGAAGTGGACCTGTGAACATCAGCTACAAAATCTACCCGATTGGTTTTTACCTGTAACGTGGCACTATGCATTTTTGGAATATCTGTGCAACCAGCTCGTCACATGTTTATGGAATATGAATCACACTGTGAACTATGGCCACAACATCACCGATCACACATTCCTTATGTACGTTACTTCCTGGATCCTGTGCATTTTCTTTAATGCACCTGCTAAAACGAACTTTCGAGTCCATCTGATGAAGTGAATGAGGGTGCAACTGCACAAAGCCGATATTTCCATGAATTCTATCATGCCCAGTTTTCGCCTTTGCCCAATGATAGCCATGAGAACAATTAGTTTCAATTTCGCGATTACAGATTGTAATTTTGCCTTTGTTGGTTTGATTAATGACTCAATTCATGTCTTCTCTATAGGAACATAGAAGTCTTCATCTGCGGAAAGTATGCACTTGGTAATAAATGATGTCATGTAAGCTCACCTATGTTCTCAGTGTGAACTGGTTTGTCTGAAGCCAGAGCTCATTATGCATGTGCCACGCGGTGGTGCAAAGGTATTTACACCCCAGTCCATGCCAGTTTGAATAATTGTATCCATATCAGGTTGATCTTGTTTCATTCAGAGAAGACTCGGATCATTATGATAGGAATAATGCTCATCAATATTGCTACCATCCAGCTCACGGCAATTAAGAGCCACACTGCCTCTAACATGCTCTAACAATACCCATGTATCAACCAACAGCTCCCATGGTTCGGATGAATTTAACAAGGCTACCTCTGCCCGGCATTGCTCTGTTTTCTTTTTCTACTATATAGTCAAGTTGAACTTTGCCAAACTGGGAGGAGGCAATGCTTTGAGCTGCAAACCCGCCGTTTACCACATATTCACGCGCTGCTAAATATGATATGGACAACGCCAACATTTGAGTATGGCAGATGCCTGCCGTAGTTGGGTTGTCCAGAAGCAAACATGGACGGCATTGTCCTGCAAATACTTAGCAGGGAGAGGGTCCAGTTGGCTTGTCTGAATAATCTGATCACATTGAGTAACAAATTACACATATAGCAAAATGAGTTCCAAAATGGTTGCAATCACTGAACACTCTCACGAGTCGTGCAACATTAGTGAATCTATCCAAATTGTATTGAGCTTGTAGTGAATCTTAAGAGGGAGTTGTTCAAATATTTTTAAGTAGATACTGTAATTCTTCTTTGTTTATATCATTCGTGTAACAGTAATGTCTTTGAATTTTGGTGTTCTAGCCCGGAGATGATCATGAACGCACACAGCTCCATTATGATCGTTGCTTAGTATAGACTTTTCAGAGGTATCATGCATTTTTTGTAATGTTTACAGTTACGAGCGACACCAATAGGACCAGCTACAACTATGCCCGATTCTATCATGAGATCTCTCAATCCAGCAATTCCAATTCGTGTATCAATTACAATTAATTATGGTGTGAAACCCTCCCATGCATGCATTAACCATCAAACGCAATTCTTTCTCCATATATAGTGCTTCCACAATTTGTAATATATTGCAGGATCACTGACGACCAATATTAAATCAAGATTTAGTGCTTGGCAGATTTTATCACTTCTGCACAACATTGAGTAGATGACTAACATTTCCGTTGATGACGAGCTGTCACTGGGATGTGTTTTACTAACGCCTTTTCGCAGATGGCATCGGCGGGGTTATGGTTGAAACCTATCCTTGAGGCAACTTCAGATGACGAAGTTGAAATTCCTATTACACTTGAAAAACCGCTGACACGTAAAGGCGAAATTTCTGTCCTGCGAGTGTTGAAGTCTTTTTAACATCAAGAATACACGTTGTTGCTATATCTGGCACTCGTGTAGGAGGAATCCTTTTTCCATCATAGTAAGTCTGGATGTCACCTTGCCAGGATTTAAAGCAGCACTGTTGTGTACGAGACATAGATAATTCATCAGTCTTTGGTACCTTTAGAATTATTTTCTTTGCATTAGACACTCACTAGTACCCTGGAAGGTGCCACTGCCAATAAGTGTATCTTCATTGGTATCCGTGTTAGCAAATACAATGGCAAATGGCACACCTGGAGATAATAACTTCGGAACAAAGTTCTCCGCACTGCTGGCTTTCTATGTAATGCACTTTCTGGTTCTCTGATGGTTTCATTACACGTACCGTGCCCCAATCTGTTTAACACTGTACAATTTCAGTGGTACATGCAACCTGCCTAACTGTCCTAGATAATACTAAGCTCTTTGGCATCACAATCTTTCCATTTGATGCACAACATATAATCTCTTGTCCAGGACTTAGGATCCTTCTGTATAACACCTGATAAACTGCTATTATAATCTATAGTCGCATTCACAAGCTAGCTCTAGTTGTTGCAGACATACTCCATTCCAGCAATACAGCAATGGAGGGGGGGGGGTGTGTGTGTGCGAGGTGCAGGTCAGGGTGGGTGGGGTATGGTAATGTTAATATTAGATTCACAGCTTTTTGCGACCACCCATTTGGTGATTCTATTTTTAGAATATTCTCTCAGGTTTGCAGCCTTCATAATTATAGTTGTAGAGATGCACCATCCGCAATCTGTTCTAGGACACGCACTCAATCACTTCACCAATCACATGTGTTGAGTATATGATCTGTGATATGGACACTATGTGAATATCAGATAATAACAATGCACATTAGTAATCTTACTTTAAATCTTTAGAACTTATTTAATAGTAATTGCCTCTTTTTACCCAACTGAAACCAGATTTTTTGACTAACCTAATAATTTCAGGGATGAGCGAGCATGAGGTGACGTTGGGTAGGGTAGTGTGGGGTGAGGGTAACTCTAGCAAATATGAATGGATGGATGTTGATGAAATTCAATCCAAAGCAACCAATTCCAATGAGATATTAACATACCAAATTTGAAGCGAACCAACACTGCATTTCTAGATTTATCCTTCTGAAATTAATTTTCATAAGAGGGTATATGGACAGACTGGCAAACGTACGGATGCACAATGGGCGTGGGTGAATTTACATGTCGACTGCCAATGGGGCAAGTGGGCCATTAGCGTTGGGAAGCTATTTCTACCATATCTGGGGAGAACATGCTGACATATTAAGCATATGTAGGTGTTGGTGTGAATATTACTTTGTCAATTTATGAGAAATAGCGACCATTTTAAATTCAAAATGGCGGCTATAATGGACACATTTTGAAAGTGGTAACGCGTGATTTTGGACTCTCAGCTTCAACAATACAATTTACATCACACAGAGTGCCCCGCTACGTCATATGCAGCCATCTAACTATAACATCATATGAAACCGTTTCATTCTACAGCATCTTTACAGTGCTAAGATAATATAGCAACCGGTATTGTTACGTCATCGCTGTTGGCCGATAACTGGCTGAGTAATCTACGGCCTACGACGAGCCTCACTGGCGTGCAATGGAAGATATAATGGAAGACAAGTTTTATTATGTGATATCATTGTATTCTACAATGCGACAACTATAATTACGGAATGACCAATTTTATAAATTGGACAAATAATCTAACATTCTATCGTCTGTCAATCCACGGGTGCACTGCTGCCGATCTAATCACACGCGCCTAGATAGCTATTAATACGTGTCGCCGTCAGTTGAACAGAATCAGCATTAGTTTCAAACACTTATGGCAGGTGTTTCAAAATGAAGTATAAATGCGGTAAAATTGAATCTCTTGAAGCCTGCATTCCAAGAATTTAATTGGCAATGTAATTATACACGTAACCTGTTTAATATGTTGAAACTAATTTAGCAGGAAGCTGCTGCTGCCGGTGGCAGCAACAGCTCCATGGCAAATTAGTGTCAAAATAGTACACCTCATATTTATGAGTTTTAAAGGATTTTGCTATTTGGACTTTCTTGTTCAAAGGGTTAATATCAAAATCTATGATCGGAAGTTGTCCATTCCGGATGTAATCAGTAAGACAACATTAATTCCAATATAAATACTTTAGAAATGGATAGACTGGGAATTGTCTATGCATTAGAGGTTGAGATAATACGGACAATTGTGATCCGGCACACTGCTGATTATTCCATCCATCCGTAATCCTGTTTCACAGAACATTGTTATCCTCGTAAGGCCAAGGATGAGTTAAAGTCAGTCACATCTTTAGGGAATCAACAGATATTTTTCCAATTATATTTAGCCCATAGGGTTACGATATGTATTGAAATTACTCAATTTTCTTAATTCTATCCATTGTATAATTTAGCTTGGGGAGCATATAACCGGTGCCAATTATTAGCAGTTAATTGAGGAATCCAGTTTTAGCTATTCCTCGCCCATCTCTAGCTAAACTCCACCCACACTTTGACAGTGTTGGGAGCACACGATCCGCCACACTCTCTGTATCTCAATTCATGTTGAATATTTTGAAACTAATGGTCGCAACAACACCCTGACAAATTGCTTTCAAAATAGTCATGTTTTATTAAATAGTAAATCTATTCAATTCGTAAAACCTGGCGGCCTATTAAGCGATTAAGATGGACCAAATCGAGTCATTCAGGACACAATCAAGTATGACGACAGCCTACACGTCACGTGGTTGATTATGCGGTTTCACGTCAAAATTTCTAATAACTAGGTCACGAGGTGCATCCAGAAATACACATTTTTGTCATAGGTCGGGAACGCATATAGGTAGAATCACCAAATTAGGCACACGTGTCCATGCTATAGGTGACTAGCAGTTCTATGAGTTTCAAGACAAGGCTTCACATACCTACTTCACGAGGTGCATATCGAAATGTCAATTTCTGTCCATAAACCTGGAGTGCATGAAGGTAGAATAAGCAGGCTTAGTACATGCCTTCATATTACGACGGTTTATGATTGTTTTGGAGTTTGATGTCAACGTATCGCCTATCTAGGTCACATGGCGTCACTAAGTGCATTGCTAAGACTGAGCGAAAAAACACGTAAGTCAGCATCTCCCTTGAGTACTTTCTTGTGTATTATATGTTCACCATTGCCGGAAATCCATTAAATATAATAATGGGCCAATGGCATGGTGCGACATTATATATTGTTCCTCTATCGAGAGTTCGGATAGAATGATGTGCCATGAAGGATGTCTCGGGGGAGGTATCAGTGCCAGCGATAAACTATTGCTCTGAGTATTTTATTTGTCTGTTAGGGTAAACGATCGGAATCAGCTCAACACGCCATCTAGTACAATTCAAATACTTCAGAAATCCAAACCTTGGGAAATTAGTTTCCGTCACTTTGGAGAAAGATCATGTCTGTCTGCACGTTATCCGATATGTACCCCGACACGCATTGTCACTCTGTATGTAACTTAGACTTGGCAGTTACTACATCAATGGATTTCGAGCAAACAGGATAAAAACCAAACATTGGATATACCGTGTAATCGAGCACCCTAATAAGTAGTGCGATACTCACCACCTAATCATTCAGCATATCCAAACGAGACCAGTGTTATCCATGAAATACACTCAATACGCATGCTACGGGTGGAGCCATTTACCAGAGGGACTAAACACGTTTACCCAATCCTATGTCAACTTAACACCATACGGGTCAAGCTGCTTAAGACGACCTATGCATTGGTCTTGTGGAATTGTCATTTGCAGGCTAAGAAACTAAGATTTTGGAGGATGCATTCCGTGATTGGCTGCCTCTGTAGATTTTCAAACAATAGTCTTCTGTTGCAAGGCATTTAAGGAATCCAGTTTTAGCTGTACCCCGCCCATCGTTTGGTAACATCCACCCACAATTCGCCCGTGTTAGGATTGATCGTTCGCTGAACGCTCTAACTATCAATTTCCAGAAAGCTATATAGGTAAGCTGTTTGGGAATTTAGGCATCGATCGATCTCAACACGGGCAACGCGTGTGTGAGGCTTAGCTAGAAATGGGGGGTATATAGGTAGAATTGTGCCCATCTATTTACGAGACCAGCACTGAATCTAGCTCGACTTACCCTGAACCAGCGAGCCACCCACTGCACGACAAATGCAATTCCCTTACGCGGTTGCGGCAGGCTTTCCACAGCAGACTCTTGCACGAGGATCAGACTGCTAGTGATTAAGCTACGCAATTATTCTTGGAATATTGTTGATATAATTCAGTAAATACATCAAGATGGCGGATGATAAATATTATATAGTGGTACAGTACCTTGAACTAATAATTAATATATTAATACATTAATGGAGGGATCTAATTTCAGCTATGCCCCGCCCATTTCTGGACAAGCTCCGCCCACTTTTTCGCGTGATGAAAATGGTTTATATGCCCTGAATCCGGAATTCCCAGAATCCCCATTTCAAGGTAATAATACAGGTAGTTAGTTAAAAACTGTGAAACTAGTTTGCGCGGGCGTTGTTGCTGCCACGGGCGACAACCGCGCCCAGTCAATCTAGCCGCAACACAATAGACAGTATTCAGCGTGTTAATTAGTTACTTAGCTAGGCATATAATTCGTGTACCTGAACGGACTGTTCAATGTTCATGACGGAGCTAGATACGGCACTATATGTTGACACTTCGACCTTCGTGTGACGTGATTTAATATGACGTCGTATACTTGGATTCCTAATCAATTCCCTCAAGTAATAATCCATCCCAAGTACTGATATTGATTTTAAATAGATCTCCTGCATGTATTCGTGCATGCGTGCGTGCGTGCGTGCGTGCGTGCGTGCGTGCGTGCGTGCGTGCGTGCGTGCGTGCGTGCGTGCGTGCGTGCGCATACCGAATGAATGGGAGAAGGGGTTGGGGTTAAATGGGAACGATGAATAAAATATGAATTTAACAACAGTGAGAAAGGTGATGAGCTCTAAGTGATGTTTTCATTCCTGGATAAAGATCTAACCTGCGAGAAACATATAGAGATTACAACATTTAAAGTGGCAAGAAACATTGGGATCATGCGACGACATAAGTCATACTTACCACCTAACATACTAAAAACACTATATTGCACGTTAATACTCCCACAAATAACTTATTGCAACACTATTTGGACTAATACATATAAAATCAGACTGGCAAGACTAAAATCACTTCAAAAGCAAGCCATTACACTTTTGTGTACAAACAGGAGAGGCCCAACATATTTACAAGACAGAAAATGTATTAAAACTAGAAGATATTGGTAATCTCCAATTATATACAATAATAAAAGATTTTTTCAAAGGTAATCTACCAAATTCACTGTCTTCTCTCTTTAACCTAAACACTGAAATACACGCATACAACACCAGATCTAGACACAACTTTCACACAGAATACAATAGAATGGAAATCTCAAAGCAAAAACCATCCATTCAAGCTACACAACTCTGGAATAACACAGACACGAACACACGTACACAGATTATTAGTCAAAATTCCTACAAACATATTATCAAACAAATGTTCATTAATAAGTACTAACTCGAGTAATTGGACCTCACTCATACATTAGTTACTGAACCTTGATGCACCCGGACGCCACAGCAATTACCAGCAATTCATCATGAAGAACCACCTGTTAACAATATTGATAGTACTGCTATTGCCTTGCCTCTACACTTCGGTTTGACATATCGTCTACATAAAATAAAAGGTACTGCTGAATATTCTGGATAAGGCAGCAATGTCTTCTATTCCAAATGTGTGCAGAAGATTACGTACGTCATAACCGAAACAATTTGTTGCTAGAATCATGTTGGCCATTGTTATCTTTACTGTATCATTAACCATAATCATATTTAATTAAATTAATTGTATTATCTTATATTGTATGTGAATGTCTGGCTCCTGGGTCTTACAGACAACACATCCCAAGGGTCATAGCTCCTCTTGCAGGATGTTTTGAAGAGGACTTGACCGGATGCTGTGGCTGGCTATGCTGAATATTCAGCGAGTGTTAAAATCTGAGTCAAAGTGGATCAGCACTCCTCAAGATATACACAGATCCAGAACTTGATCATATCTAAGAGCTATAAGAAACCCAGCCATGACAGACACACTAAGAAATAGAGTCGCACACAGATTCACATGGTCACATGTACTCTCTCTCCTCTAGGGAAAGAAGGTGATAGACAATAATAATAATAATAATAATAATAATAATAATAGAAACAGGATGAACTCTAGGCCCCCCCCACACACCCTTCATCCACTTGCCCATTCCAATGAGTGAAATATGTTACCCAAAGTATGAAAAACAATAAAAAAACAAGTGAACCATGTTTGTCAAATGTCTTGTCTTTTTTTGTTCTTTTCTTTTTTTATGTCAAATCCTATATTATTTGTCTGTAGTTATGTATAATATATTGTCATAATGCCTTATGTCTACTTATGTCAAATCATGTGTAATTTGTATGTTATTCTATGTCAGGTGTCCACAGGCTAATAGGCACAGCCTCCAGTGGACTCCCTGTCATCATATTTGTAATTTATAATATTTACCAAGAGAATAAAATCAAATCAAAAATCCTGCTTGTACAGATTGGCTGATTGCTATTTTGCCTCTTACTGTTGTGAAGTTACTTGAAGCGGCTGGTATTGACATAGGGTTTTACATATAACAATATTGTTTTTCCAAGACCGAAATGTTATTGCGTATAGAAGTGAATTAGCTGTCGGAGTGGCAAGTGTTCAGAACTAGCTGATTTTGAAGAGAGGCTCTTTGGTCGTTAAAGAGAGGGCAACGTAAGATATAGTGATTTGTGGTCATCACTGTATCCACTGGAACAGCTAGCGGGTGTGACAGAAGGTTGTCAAATATAGGTGTCGATTTAAGTTACTACAGTCATTACTGAGCCTACATAGTGATACATTGGCAAACCTCTGGCCTGCATAATACCATGGAGGAGGTTGTCTTAACGGCGACACGGCTTTAAGGTTGCGCAGGGAGGGTATTCGAAGCACGAACTGTTGCTGAGGAACAGATCCACGAAACAGCTCAGTACGGCAACGAGATGGAGTGAACAGATTTGCGTGACGAATGTTCTAATGATTTCGTGCCTGTAATAGTAATAGAAGGTGGTTACTCAAAACCGCACACGCCATCCGTTGATAATTTGATATAGCATAGCTAATCTATGAGATTCGCGTCTACGGGAAAGCGTTTTTACTGGCGTTTCTGTGCACAGGTTTTCCTTACGAGCGCTACTTGGTATTCCCCAAACTGTTCAGAGTGCGACCTTTTGTATGTCCTCTAATCGAGCTATAAGGTATTGTTGTATCTTATCCCAGACAACATCTACGTGTTCCTGAAATGGCCTAACACGTACACAGTCTCACGGCATTTTCGGTCTAGCATTTGCTATTATGGTTTCAACGTGGGCAAGCCAGGTGCCTTTGTCACTGAACGTGTTGCCAAGGTGACCGTGACTATTTGATGGAAGTATTTAAGAAGTTGATAGGGAAGACGGTAAGTCAAAGTCTTTTGCTCAGCACGCGTATTGCGATCGATTTATATATTGTGAAACCTGAATGCTCAGAAACCCATTTTCAAGGTTACGCATGGAATTAAACGGACGTAGTTTTGGAGACATTGAACTCGGCACGCCATGCGTTTTCCCAGTGTACCGTCAACTGGAGATCATGTCAAATTCTTGCAACGCGCTTCTAAGTTATCAGATATTACATATAAGCAGATATCCTCAGCAAATCGTCTAATATTGTTTAAAATAACGCCGGGCATGGTATTAATGAAGACTAATAATAACAATGGACTAAGGACTGGCCCCTGTGGCACTCTAGTATGTAATTGAAGCAAAGTGGATTCAATGCCGTTTATAACCACTCGCTGGTAACGGTTTTCAAGATAACACATTTAATTGTAATAAAGCATCTTGTAGACTTCAATTCCGCGGGATCTTTCCATTTCCTGACTGTAGTCCTAGCGTATACAATACGCTTTGATATTTGCTTTTGTATTATTTATTGTCGCAGGCAAGGATAGTTGATGGCTAGTATAGTATCTCGCCTATTCGGGACAAATAATTGCAAATAAACAGCGTACAATGCCCATCCCTGAGTGCGTCCGCATGTACGTGTTAGTAGGGCACAGCCCTTATGCTAAATGCATAATACTGAGCCAGCACTGAGATAATATCTGGCAAATTTGACCTAGCATTGGTGCAGGACCAACCCAGTAATCTGTGTTGTTAGCGGTGGGCATAACAAACTGTTTCGCGAGAACCTCAATAGTATACCCAACCGCGTACACATTTCGCTGTATTGGGCAGTTGGTGCGCCAATAGCTAGAGGGATTATTTTCTAGCTATGCCCCGCCCATTTCTAGCTAAACACCGCGTTTGCTCGGCGCGTATTACGATCGATTTATATATTGTTAAACCTGAATTCTCAGAATTCCATTTTCAAGGTAATTATACAGCAAAGCTGTTGAATATTTTGAAACTAATTTTTCTAGGTGCTGTTGCTGTTGCTATGACGGGACATAGAAAGAGATCCATCTATCTACGCAACGTTAAAGGCGTCTAGCGCTTTGCACCATGCACCGGCGAGCCACACACCGCGCGACGATATGAAATGGAGGATTCCTATTTTCCAGTTGATCATATGACGTCCTAATCAACTACCTGACGTGTAGGCTGATATCATAATCAATTACGTCATGAATGACTCGATTTGGTCCGTCTTAAACGCGTACTAGTCCGCCAGAATGTACGAATTGTATGCCTTTACTATTTAATAATCATTCTGTTGAATAGTCTGTAACTAATTTGACGGGGCGCTGTTTTTGCCATAGGCTGCAACAGCACACAGTCAGATTAGTTTCAAAATCTGCAACAGCGTACCTGTTTACTTTTCTTGAAATTGATAGTCAGGGGTTTCAGGGGTCGGGCAATCCCAACCTGGGGTAAGCTTAATATTGTATGGGCATAGCTAACACTAGCTTCCTCCCTTACCTTACGATAATGCAAATAACTTTCACTGTAGTGTCTTAAACGCGGATCAAACTGCTAGTGAATAATAACGAACTACTCCAAAATCTGCAATATGATATTTTAATTTATGATATTTTTAATTTAATTATATTGCCACTAAGTTTGCTGTGCTTGTAGTAGCAAATTGCCGACGGAATTACTACAAAGACTAGGAGATTAATGCGCTTTACAGAATAGCATACATTTGTACTATATCATTATTGCCATAACGAATTCGATGATGAAAAGAGAGTTGGAAATTATTATCTACCCTTGCCTTGAGAACTCCGAAATATTAATCTTGGAATATTGATTCTCCAAGTTGTTGCGGTATACGCGAGTTACATGGTGTGCAGTACCATACTATCAAATAATTCAATCAATTTACGGCTCTAAGAGGATGAGGAGGCTTGGTGTAGTGGCTAGCATTCAGGACTACTTAACCGGAGAACCTGGTTCACTGCTGAGGTGCGTGCTATCTCGTCGCCGGTGGACACATTGTTAGCCCCTTTTTCTCATTGCCTCTCTCCACCTAGGAGTGTATATGGGTGCCAGTGCCAGAACTGGGGAAGTTAGTGGTAATGGGGCAATGTACTAAAGATAAAACAAGACTAGACATGTCCTGAATGGGACCTAGACGTTAGTGACTCCATATAGGACAACCAAAGAAATACTACTACAAATAATAATCAACAGATCTACGTCAGGCGGCCAGAGTCCCGGCCACCTGCATAGAGCTGCCACGCTTCGGTATAGATAGGATCCATTTCTGGCTATGCCTTGCCTGGTTATAGCTCTATGGACGTTTCCCGTTTTAGCTATGCCCCGCCCACATCCAGCTAAACTCCATCCACACTTCGCCGTGTTGTGATTGATCAATCCCCGAATGCTCCAAGTATCAATTTCCTGAAAACTATACAGGTAATCTTTTGAATAGTTTGTAACTAATTTGACTGGGTGTTGTTGCCCACTATTTATTACAGATTAGAGACATACAATTCGTGCAACGGCGTGTGGTTCGCCTTCAAACATGCGTTCGTCAGGTACTTATCTACGACATTCTTGACATCATAATGACGTCATTCATTATGATGTCATTCTCCACGTCACGTAGTTGATTATGACATCATATGATGCATGCATAACGTGTGTTGAATAGTTCGGAACTAATTTGACTGGTCTGCAACGGCTCTTAGTCAAATTAGATTCACAAATATTTAACTGAATGCATATATCTAAGTGTATATCCCTCACATTCGTACACTTTAGTGACGGGCCTTACAATTTTCGTAACTGGACTTACGTTAGTTTAAGGCCAAATTCAAGTACGAACGTGCAGGATTTCTTGCCTAATTTGGTCAGAAATTTACTACATAACAAGGAGGAGATGTTCATATACTCCTTATTTCCCTGATCTATTTATATTTTCTTTGTAAGTTAACACATTCGCGCGGAAAGCAAATTTTATTATCTAACTATTGATGTATATTATAATAATCTAGATAAGTTAACAGTTACTTCCTTTCTTTATCATATAAACAAGCCTTCTAGCCCGTTCCATAGTTTTCCACGTGAGCACACGCGCCATATTCAACGGAGTATTTTCGTTGGCTGTTGGGTGGCCCATTTAAATCGACCAATTAAAACACCGATTGATGTGAGTGTGACACGTAGGGATTACTACGCGGTACTGTTTTACTACGATTTGTTTACTAAGATTTGTCATTAGCGAAACGTCATCGCGAAATGCCATTGTTTGACAGTTTATCGGTCGGCAGCGAAGTAACGATTGATGGCAGTGGCTATAATTTTCAATGACCAGTTAAAATACTATTTAACGGCTGACATCGCCAGAGTTTGTGTTTGTCACTATATATTGCTGCGCATTCAGTATCTGTTATCAAGTAGTGGTGTGTCACAGCGACGGTATCGATTTCACGAAAATCAACAATGAGAAATCAGATAAAAGTCACATCAGCAACTATTGGCACATATTTCAAAACTACAGTTTATATGATAAATACAATATTTTGCACTCACTAAAGCTCGTGCAAATTGATAATTTTCAACTCGGTCCATAATAGTGATATGAAAAGTGACCTCGCTCCAGATTCTCTATATATTTTATGTAGATGAAAGCCCCTCCCATAGAAATATATGGGAAATCCACAAATATGCTAGGAAAATGTGTGCATTTGTATAATTTGAACCGGCTTTTATAACCTTTAACAACAGCTTTAAACTTATTAACACTATGTCTCAGAAAGTATGGATACCCACGATTACGAATCTGTAAGGATTGTGTTTATATGATAATTCCATGTTACTTCCTTTTGCATTTCAATGTTTGAAATCATAGTCAAAATACAAATATTTGTTGGAAACAGCAATGTGGTAGGCACGTGCGAAGGCACGTCACGCTGCGCTGATTTCTATAACACGCCGACAATGGACCTTTCCAGAATTAGTGGATTTTTGGGTAAGGCATTGAGGGAAATGCCTTCCCAAAAATGTATTGCTAATACCACTTCTGGCTGGTGACGACGATAGTCGACGCGCAAACAGTATATACGGACGGATGGATGGATGGATGGATGGATGGATGGATGGATGGATGGATGGATGGATGGATGGATGGATGGATGGATGGATGGATGGATGGATGGATGGATGGATGGATGGATGGATGGATGGATGGATGGATGGATGGATGGATGGATGGATGGATGGATGGATGGATGGATGGATGGATGGATGGATGGATGGATGGATGGATGGATGGATGGATGGATGGATGGATGGATGGATGGATGGATGGATGGATGGATGGATGGATGGATGGATGGATGGATGGATGGATGGATGGATGGATGGATGGATGGATGGATGGATGGATGGATGGATGGATGGATGGATGGATGGATGGATGGATGGATGGATGGATGGATGGATGGATGGATGGATGGATGGATGGATGGATGGATGGATGGATGGATGGATGGATGGATGGATGGATGGATGGATGGATGGATGGATGGATGGATGGATGGATGGATGGATGGATGGATGGATGGATGGATGGATGGATGGATGGATGGATTCTTGGCTGGGTGGAGAGGAATACGGGTAGCTGTATAGTTTGGTAAAGGCTAAGTCATGTTGGCGAATAGGATAGTTTAGAGCCAGTCCTTAGAAATGTAATGAAACACGGAACCGTTTATCAATGAGTTTGGCCGACGTGTGAAAATCAATGCCTCATTTCGCCTGTCTATACCGGGCACATTGTGGAACATAATATCGGTCTTTAAGGACACCCTGTGGGCTAGTAAAAATTACGTTTCGCAATGAATGTTTTGGTGGCCACAAGGTCGCCGGATGTTTAGGATGCGTGGTCTTATGATCGCGTATCTTAAAGAGCTACCACCGTCTGGCCCTCCGAAATGGGTCCATCATAAACAGCTTCTCCCGTGATGTCTGCTATCATTAAGAGGTGGTGAGGGCGTGAATAGGGTAACCCTTATTGCCTACACATTTAACCTGACCAGCGATCTTGTAATATAAGTTAGCTAATATAGAAACTGTCTTCCCAGGTCAGAAAACGGATGATTCTTAATAGGATGCTTGACTGGAAAGGAAAATAAAGGAACTAACCCTTTACCACTACAAATATTGTACTTTACATTATTTATGACGTAAGAAATTTTCTGTTGACAATTTTGAATCTAGTTTGACATAAGGTTGTTGACTCCATTGAGAGCAAGAACATATAGTAGAATTGAATTTAGAATGTTTAACTTGTTATCCAAATATGAGGTACTCGAATGCCAAGGTTGAAAAGTGGTGGACGTGTATCGTCTTTCAACAGAGAGTATTCCTAACAAGCCTAATACTAATACACTGGATGGCTAGCACTGACGAGTCAAAGACTTGTTATCGTCCGGCTGGTTCGCAAGTTGACAAAAGAACACGCCCCCCCCCCCCTCCCAAACTGGAAAGGTGTGAACATTATGCATGCCGTTCGGGTACAGCGGGTAGAGCTTGTATAGGCGCTTGTTCGGGAATGCATCATCAACACCATCATCGTGTAGTCTTAATGTTGCAACATAACATGTGCGTTATTAATCATCATCAATCAACATCATCAACTACCGTCATCAATCATTATCATTAATCATCATCATCATAATCATCAATCAGCATCATATTATAACCGTGCAATGTAAGTACATACATTACCTGCACGTACGCGCGGGACTCGCGTGATGGCACCATCTGGCACATTATAGCTAAAATATTTTAGGTCAAAATAATTTTTGCGATAGACAGGAGAGTAACGTTCGAGATTTGCCTACACGGCTTACAGTATTCTATTTAAATACACTTATCGCCCCAACTTTAAGGGTTAATTAGAATAGACATTTTAATTGAATTTGCAGTCCGTTCCAACCTGACCAAAGTATATCGTTCTAACTGCCGGGGATGTATTGGTTATACATACAAATAAATGAAATGAAGGCCTATATTTAAAGATGAATTTCACTCCCACTGATGGGAATGTGTATTTGAACATAACGTTAGCTACATGAATGGCAGATCGGATCACACCATTGCATGTGCATATCTTGCATTAATTGCTTGCATTTACGGCTGGTGAATCAGCATTTATTAAAAATAAGTTGCAATTTAAAATCAAGATCTACGCCGAAACGTGCTCGATTACATAAACAATCACCGACATAAATTGCCCGCCAAATAAATACTTGAGAATGGATATCCTGGGAATTGGCTATGCATCACAAGTGGAAATAATATTCTCATTAGCATCCGGCTCACGCTGTTGGTGATTGCATTGCTCCCGTTTCATGTTTTAAAATGTATTGAGAATAACACGTGACAATGGACGGATTTCTATCAGTCCAATCTCTAGTGAATATACCTATATTTACTCGCATTATACATAGCCGGTCGGACAAATGACCTTATTGAAAATAGTCTAGCGCATCTGTATCTGGTAAATATGCTAGATCGCATAACTCTCATAATGCTGGCGTATGGTTGGTGTCGATTGTTACTTCTTTCACGACGAAGCCGGCCAAAACCGGCCTCTGTAGTGGTCTTGGGGAATGCCCATTTCCAGGCCTAGAGACGACTATTTTTGAAAATTTACCACTAGAATGACTGGCTCGATAACCGAGCCAGCCATTCCAATGGTAAATCTGCAAAAATAGTCTTCTCTTAGCCTGCAAATGGGCATTCACTAAGGAAATACTTTGGTTTTCCTTTCTAAATTTAGGCAGTAAAGGGTTAATGGGGGGGGGGGGTGGGGAATTTAGAGATTCGATGCGTTTCACTAGTAGCTGCCGTCAGGCGTTGGTAGACACCACTATAAAAAATACGTAACTCCGCCACGGGAATCGCATAGGCATCAATAGCTCCCAGCCAAATTAGTTTCCAAACATGCAACAGCTTACCTAAATGGATATCTAGAATCTTGGATTCCCAAGCATCCCATGCATCCAAACTCTACAAATGTTGCACCTTTTGCGATACCATTGGTATGTTGACATTTTCCTTGCCATCTAACACAGTTATCTCACCACTACGTCTTTAAACCAAGTGCTGCTGTCTACATAGTAACATCGCCATCGTCGTCATCTGCTAAATGGACTTCAAGGATTGAGTCGTCGTCGTTTTCACACCCTATGCTGCATTGGCAAAGTTCCGCACATGGTACATCTTTGGATTTGCATGATTACTGATGTAAGAAACAGTATGATTTGCATTGACACCTACCCATCTCAATGATGCCCATTGGAGATGGCGAAACATCTGTTGTTCTTGCCTTTAGTTGGCCACCTGTCTCCTTGTATTAGCCATTCTGCAGCGGATTCAATAACTCGTCATGCGAAATACTTGGCTGTCCCCACACATTTGCCTGTACATGCACTCTAAGGAGCAGCTGCTTTAAAGCACCCATGGTAGGCGGTAGATTTTCAATATCCGCAAGCTGCTTATAGAATACATGCCAACATAGCTCATGGGTGTTCTCAATGCTGAAAGACTGTGGACAGTATGCAGCGCACATACATGTCGCCAGAATGGAAAGCAGGTCATCTGTCACCTCAGTCTAATTCGCCAAGTTCTCCAGCGCTTCGATGACATCACTGTCTGCATTTAAGAAGAACTTTAACCACGTTGATTTACCTATTCTAGAAACTCGTCCACTATTATCTGCTCCAGTAAAGGCATGCAAGGCGGGCAATGCTCCCGCCTTCTCATTGCCTAGTGTTTTCCAAATAGGTTGTAGCTCAATAGTACCAGAACCTATTGCGGTATACGTTTTCTTAGGTAGACTGCCACACTATGCTATTGCCAGCACTAAAACATCAGTATCTGAAGAGAACATCGTCAACTCTGCCGTATCAAGATTTCGCGGCGCTGCACATATGGCGTGATAGATCAGCTTCCTCGTGATTGTTGTTCTCAAAATGTGGACTCTTATTGCTTATGGTGCAGCCTGATATTGAGGCTATGCCCAATGCAGACGAGTCTTTGTTGTACACAATATTCTTCTCTGAGGGCTACTGTGCAAGGTCAGACATTGTTTGGTCATGAGATAAAAACCTGGTTATGCGGTATCTGTAATACTGTTAACATATTTGACTTGATATCTAATAGGGTTCCTCCCATGCCAATGTCTTTCGCGTTGTGTTTTTTCAGAGAATGCGCTTGATATAAAAACAAGTACAAGCGCATTATACCCTTCTGTCAGCCTCATTACCCTGTAATTAAAACTCATTACAAAGGCCATCGACTGTCACAATAATTGCAGGTTTCTTGGTCAGCATCTGGGCAATAACCATTCCATCCACAACTGCGAATCTCCTACTAGTTTCAGCGGTTGCCAGTGTAAATGCGTTTGCCGTGCCTAGTAACGGTGAACCCTCTGTGCTCTCAGTTACAGATAGATCAGTCAGAAGCTTGATTAACTTCGAGTTATCAGTACATTGGAGCACAGAGTCGCACGGAGCAAACAGTGCCCGCGGTGTCTGCCTGAATTCATGGTTGCCAAACCAATATGTCAACAGTCTTGTCACGAATACGTACTGGTTGTTTTTTCCCCAGGTGTATACATCGTGTTGTTCTCCAATTTCACTGGTGCCTATAGATTTACCTCGCCATTAATGCGCTCTTTCACATACTCTTCATATAATTTCTGCCCTCTTTCGTCTACATTGAGAATTGGTACATAAGCAAGGGAGATAATGTTGTACATCATATCACCTTCAACATCCAAAGGATTGCCATGCGCTAATATGGCAGATTTTATGTTATTGATTGCGCTGTGCTCCTGTTTACCAGTACTTGCTCCAAGGCCATAGTAATCGCTGGTCATGCGCTCTTGCAAATCAAATTGACAGTTGTACTGTCGAGACAGGCGTGAAAGTTCTGGAGTAGCGAGGAAGAATCGCTGTCTAACATTTGCATTGTTAGATATTCCACTTAGCCCTGAGTGAACTTTCATCATTTTGTTCATGGTCTGCATCAAGTGAAGTGAATGGAATGCCATTCTTTGTTACTGATATATTTCCAGTTTCAAATTCTCTCCTGGTCTCTAGATTATCTTGCTTGATGGCATGCATATCTGCTATGTATCTTGGCCAAAGGCGCTTGCATTTGATTATATCACAAGCGAAGAATAACTTGCCCAGAGCTTTTTCCCGTTCAAGATGAAGGGTCAGATCCGCATTTCATGATGCTGCTACAAAGAAAAGAATTGTTTCCACACGGCGCAGATAGTTCATTAGTGACTTGACCATCGCATGTTGGGACCTCTGTGCCTCCCAAATCTGAAACAGATTTAGCATATCATTATTAGCCATCACTTGCAGACGATTGCTGTGAGCCGGTATCGCCGACTCTGACTTGTTGGCCTTCGTTGATGTATTGCATGCTTCTTCTATGTCATCTGTAGCAGGCAGGCAGGCATCTTTTAGCTTCGGATACTCCTTGAAGGAATCGTCAAAGGCCGGTTCATACAATGTTATGTACGAGTAGATATGGGCATGGAGAGAACGTGAGTAGTGCGTGAATTTCGGGATTTGTGTTGTTGTGGTAGAACTAAACACACGAGCTTCAATCCATGCATCATCCATTTCGGAATGCTCAATAGATGTACCGAGATATCTTAAGGCAGTAATGACAACATGCAGTTCGTCAAGTCTAGGAATAACTTCACTTTTTAAATTGGTGTTAGCATCTACCAACTACACTGCTTTCTCGTTCATGCCACAAGTAATGACAGGTAGGTGGTCTTTACCGACTGCCATCTCCTTCAACGTGTGTGTTTGTTTAATTGCAGCCATTCACGTTGCCCATTCATGGGCCAGTTCTGCGAGACGAGGTAATTCTCCAGCATTGGTTCCAGATCTACTTGTGTAGCAGGAGTAAAGTATACCCAGCTCACACAGGAACCAAACCCATCTTTCCTGTCACCCATTCTCGCAAAAACAGATGCTACAACCCAACCCATATGGGTCAGCTGATAGGATTCTGCAACGTCGGTTCCACTCTTCACAAAACTGCTTTGCATTCCAGGCTGAGCCTTTGGTTTGACATATGTCAACATAGCTGGGTTTGGTTGTGTAATGGATACACTCTTTGTATCACGCATGCTTAAAGGTGGCGCAATGGATTCCCCGAGTGCAGCACCTTTTTGATAGACAACAGCAAGTGTTCCATGTGCCGTACCTTTTCCGTCAATGGTGTCCTCAGCAATGTCTATGTTGTCCACAGCAAGGAAAACAAATGCCCCTTTCTTTAGAAACGGCGGAACATACACATTAGTATATTATCTCATGTTTTCGATAACTTCGTTTGCTATTGATGTTTCTAGAACCATTGCACAATGGTAGGATACACAGCAGGTCCGTGCATACGGAAGATTCATAACCTTCTTATTCCTAGTGCCATGATGCACATGCATCAGATGTAAGACCAAACATGAGAGTCTGACAAGATGTTAGTACTGCTCTGTCAATAAGACACGCCCTGGTTTTGCTTTCCAAACTATAAACAGGGCCCATCATTATCCATCGCAGCAGTTCGCATAGTTCATATGGGACGTCATCCATATTGCTTGAGATACGCAAAGAACCAGACTCGCTATCAGTCTTAGTGAATATGGTGGTGCATTTTAGACTTAGCTGTGCTGCCTTGTAGATAGCCCTCATGCTGTCCATGTCATCATCTTCACATGTGCTCGCAGAGCGAACCATATCTTCCTCACATGCTTCCAGAGGATACAGAACGGCACACATGCGCATGCCCTTTTGAAAGACAGGTCGTATATGAGTTAACACGGAAAGAAATGTGTCTTTCAGCCACTGCCTTCTAAATGCAGGAAAGTGATTTTTCAAGGATTCTCGATCAAGCATGTTAATATATTTTTTTTCAATGTCGGCCATCGAAAGATAAGGCCCATTTCGGGTATGTGTATCAACGACGTCGATAATTTCAATCAAGCGGGCCATTTGCCTGGAGAGATCTTTGCCAAGTGATTCTTTTATTTTCTGAATCTCGTAGAACATGGAAGACATGCTTCCTTCAGCATGGCGTGTGATAATGAGTATACATTACATGCGCATCACACGGGGAAAGCGAAGTGTTTAATCTAGTAATTAATGCTGTATCTTGTGATATTTCCAATGCGTCTCGCAGTGCTTTACCAGAATTATCTGCTCGCAATTTAAATAACTGCTGACTGGGATCGACGGTCTGGCAAAAGAAACAGAGTACCTTACACAGTGGAACTGCTGATGAACGTGTAAACACTACTGAGCCTTTCCTTTCATTTCCACGAGTTTTAGTAATGTATGACCCAGTAGATAATGTATCCTCCTTGCGATTTCGCGCCCGTCGTATTTCGTTCTTATTAGTGGCAGTAGAGTAGCAACCCGCTTTATGTACAGATAAGACGTCCTCTGGAAGAGGTTTACGTCTTTTTATGACTTCCAACGTATGCAGCTCCTTGTAAGATTACGCTCTCTTCAACCGCGTGTGGCAAACTGCTAAATGAGTCTACCATTTGCCGCTGCCCCTAAACCGTAGCATTTGTCTGGCACAAAATGCATAGCTTCCAGTTTGTAGACTCCTGTGATGTATCATGCTGTTCCTCCCTCATGGTGAGGACAACATAATTAGTTCAGCCTTTATTACAAACGATATTGCTGATAATAATTGCTGTGTGTTTATGGTTGTTACAAATCCGCGAGCAGACGATCATGTGAACATGTTTTTTCTCGCCAAAATATGTGTTCAGTTTTCTTTCACGACCAAATTTGGAAATTACCCCGGACAATCCATTACGGTAACATTGTTACAATTGTAGCCATAAATGCGCTGGGCGGTTGGCCAGTTTCACGTCGTTCACCATATGTATACTCTATCATAATGTGCTTATTAATAGACGAACTGGAGCGTTGTAGTAGTCCAGCAGCTTTTATGAGATATGTCCTTGTTTTAATATAATCAGTGTATGACTATTCCACTTTTAATCGACGAAATTAGCTTGGAAATATGATAATATAAAATATGATTTGCCAAGACGATATTCTTAATGCTATATAAAGACGCGTAAATCCCATAATTTTGCAAAAAGAATTATCATTATGTATGATTACTGTATTCTGCGGCTGTAGTAGTAGACACATCCTACAGCTGCAATCAGTCCTTCTTCGCTTTTGCCCAATGTGTCTTGTCCTCAGCCGAAACCCGTAGCGTCCTCAGGTCCATTCTTGTCTTGAGTGTACCGAGTCCTGCTTTCTTGAGGTCATCTCGTAGTACGCTTAGAAGATTTATGCAATGCCGTCCTCTCCTGGCTTTGTATTTGCTGGCTCCGAGTACGGCGAATGCCAAGGCTCTCTGTGCTGGTATCTCTTCTGACATCCTCAGCACTTGGCCAAACATCAACCATCTTTGCTGGGCGAATTTTAAAAGACAGCGGCGATGTATTACACATCTTGTATAGTGCATCGTTGGAAAGTAAGCTGTGTGGCCATCGGTGTCCAGTGATGGTGAGTAGGTGTTTGCGGTGGCAGGCATCGATTTTGTCTAGAGCTGGCTTTGGAGCTGCCCAGCTGTTACAGTTATACAGCATCAAGGATACGCCGGTTGCATTGTATAAACGTAGCCTCTTTATCAAGGACATCTTTGAACTACGAATCCATAGCTTCCAGAAGGACTGGAAAGCTGTGTTCCCCATACCGCATCGTGCAGAAATGTCAGCACTACTGCAAAGCAGTGAGCACAGGATTTTACTTTTCCTCCATGGTTCGCCGCCACGAAGTGGGTCGTCATTTTATTTAGTTTCATACTTTTGATGAATGTCCATTTGAAAGATAATAGAAATCTATTCCGTCATCAAGAGAACTTAGGTGTTGCTGGTAACAAGATAATTGAGGAATCCCGTTTAATCTAGCAATCATAACACGTCATAATCAACTACGCGAGTAGGCTGACGTCAAAATTAATCACGCCATTAATGACTCAATTTAGTCCGGCTTAAACGCGTAATAGTCCGCCAGCTGGCACGCATTGTGTCTTTACTATTTAATACACATGCTGGTGAATAATTTGAAACTAATTTTACTGGGCGCTGTTGCTGCCATAGGCAGCAACAATACGCAGTCCAATTAATTTCAAAATATGCAACAGCTTACTTGTGTAGTTTTCTGGAAATTGAAATTGAAAGAGTGCAGTGCTCGATCTATGGCATTCGAGCAAAGCGTAGGAGGAGCATAGCTAGAGAAGCGCGTGGGCGTGGCATAGATAAAACGGGATTGCTTCATTAATCTGTAACACAATACGGTCTGCCATCGGGACAGCGTTCTGTAATTGTTCTAAAAGATATCCCGCTCCCTCAGTATGTGTTGGGAGTCAGCCACGTTATCTAGATGCGTAAATATGCAGAGTTTCGTTTCAGCTCTTTCTACTTCACATGTCACAACAAGCAAGGTAATGTCATGGAATTGGTTAAACGTGAATCTCGGATTCGTTCTGAAAACTAAAATGGTTTACGAATGTTTCGTATTTGGCACATCTAAATAGGGGTGGGAAGGGGGAATTTCTAGCAATGTCCCGCCCATTCCTAAGTAAGCCCAGCCCACGGTGTGCGCGGGTTGGGGTCGATTCATACAGTTTGAAACCTGAATTCTCCGAATGCCATTGTGAAGTTAACTACAGAGGTAAGGTGATGAAGAGTTTGAAACTAATTTGCTGACTATGTCCAATAAAATTAGTTTCACAATCTTCAACAGAATGTGTATTAAATGGTGAATCCCACAAAGACATACAGTTCATATACTTGACGGACTTTTCGATGTTCGTGACGGCTCTAGATACGCCATTAATTAAGCATTTTGATTGTGACACGGGCCTGCCTGCATGCGACGTAATTGATTATGGCATCGGATAATTGAGCAACATATCGGACCTCTCAATTGGTTCTCGTTGCTTTATGAATAATTCAGGAAATGCTAAAGCATCCTGATCTCGGTTGAATTCACATGCTGCATCGTTAAAATGCACACCATCCTCGCTACTCATGGACAGATCTGGTGGTGGAATTGATTTGTTGTTGGTTAGCCGGGCTTCGATTTTTGAAATCAAGAGTCAATGTGTCAGAATACAACGCGCTTGCTGAGATTACTTCAGGGTGACAGATCGATTTAGGTGCATGGGCATTTGACAGTATGCAATAAAAAAAAACCTCGACTAAGGAGTGCTATATTATTATCGAAATAATATAAGAATTGTGTCTCCAAATCTATACACTGGTTCCCATCTATTGTCGTTAATTCCATAAAATGCCTGAAGCATACTCCTCGAAGCATACGAATATGCACAACTTTCGGAGAATATGCTTAATGCGCGACGATACAGATTATGAAAGTAGTACACTATTCAGAATAAATTAACCATTCTCGGATCAACAGCGCGTCAAGGCGCTTAAAATACCACTCGCTGTATCAATTAGAAATTATGATGGTCAATATTTTTCAAGATATTTTAATTTTAGAAGACAATTTTTTGTAAATTTACCACATATCTCTTTTCGCCGCCTTGGCCATTAAAGGGGTAGTGGTAAAGAAGTTTTTACTTTACTGAGCTAGTCATTCTAGTGATAAATATTAAAAAGAACTCTTCTCTAGACCTTTCAAATAGCCATGTCTGAAGACCACTGCACAGTTATTATTTGGTCAGTTTGACCATTAAACGGTTAAGTTGAGACAAGAGGGGTTAAATATACAAACACCTAATTATTATTGTAATAAACTAAATCTATTTTGACACGAAAGTTGTGAATTATCACTCGATTGGAGAAAAGTGTTCCTCTAAGTTGCTCGATAGGAGAGCTACGCTATTCTGTCTCAAGTATTCAGAATAATAGTCAATGGATCTTTCCAGTTTTAGCTATGCCTCGCCTATCTCTAACTAAGCTACACCTACACATGTGTTGGAATCCCTGCACTTCCTGAATATCAATATCCAGAAAACTATACAGGTAAACTGGTGAATATTTTGAAACTAATTTTACTCTATGCTGTTGCTGCCAATGGCAGCAACGGTGTCCTGTCAAATTGGTTTCAAAGCATTTAGAAGCATGTTTATTAAATAGTAACCACGTACAATTCACAACAAACTGACGAACTATTAAGCGTTTACGACGGACTAAATCGAGTCATTCATGTTGGAATTGATTATGACGCCATCCTACACATCATGTTGTTCATTATGACGGCATGAGATGGATGGATAAAATGGAAACGTCACAAGGTAGCTAACGCCACACTTAAAATGTAATGTAGCCGCCTCACGGAACTAGAAATGTCCATCACGAAGGCATACGAATTACGTCTTTTACGAATTTACAATTTAATAAACATTCTGTTGAACAGTTTGCAACTAGTTTGTCAGAGATCTGTAACATCCTTCCGTATGCAAACCATATCTAACGAAGTATGTGTATAGTCACCTAGAAAACAGATTCTGATAATTCAGACTGTGAAGCGTCAAATCGATTTAAAACGCGTCTACCACTGGACGAGGCATAGCTGGAAATGGACCCGTCTATCAACCCGTGTACCCGCTTCGGTATTAGCCCCTCTTGTGCCAACGGCGCTCTAAATACTAATTGATATATCAATTAAACATTTTGATGGTTAATATTTTTCAAAATATTTTAATTTTAGAAGATTATATTTGGAAATTTGCCACGGATTTATTTCGTCGGCTTGACCATCAAAGGGATAATGGTAAAGAAAACTGCTTTCTTAGCCAGTGTCTATCTGCAAGCAGAGAGAATGGTGTTTTGGAAAGTTAGCACGGGAATGACTGGTAACCGAGCCAGTCATTCCAGTGGAAAATATTTTAAAAAATGGCCTTTCAGATAGCCATGTCTCAGGATGCAGAGTTGTTTTTGTCAGTGTGGTCATTAATTGATTAAGTTGAGACAGGGGGGTGGGGGTTGGGGTAGTTCCATGGGTGTTGCATTTATAGGCAACACCCCCCCCCCCCCCGCCCCACCCACCCACCCACACACACACACACCCACCCACACACACACACACACACACACACACATATATATATATATATATATATATATATATATATATATATATATATATATATATATATATATAGATATATGCTAATATATGATTTACCATGTTTCCAAAACAAAACCAACAAAAACATGTTAGTTAGTTCAATTCAGAACACGATGTATGAAATGTTATGGTAAATAGTTTGAACATAATTTGTTTGGAAGACATTGCTACATTAGGCAGCCATTTAGACAGCAATGTCTTCCACTCCAGTTATGTTCATGCTCAATGCTATACCCGGAGTTGTGGCATTTTGGCATTTTGGCGTTGGCAGTGCATCTAACACACAACGGCCGAAAGCGCCAAGCAGCACAGCCCACACACGTTCCCACCACCCCAACACGACAAGACCTTGCGGTGTTTGTCTGCTGGAAGCATTTGTGGCATATGATGCTTGGTGCTTTCGCCGGTTGTGGGTTCGATTCTCTATCAGTACATTCTAAGTTATTTCTTAGCTCTGGTGTAAGTAAGTTGGAAATTAGCAGTAATTAAATCACTGTGAGACCATTATCTGTAATATAAATACTTAAGACGAGCCATCCTGGCAATTGCTTATGCATATCTTGCAGTGAAGATAATATGTGCATTAGTATTCGGCGCACAATGTTGATAATGGGCCGTTCCACTTTTAGCTATTCTCCAGCTCTAGCTAAGCTCCACCCACACCTCGCCCGTGTTGGAATCCATCAATCCCTGAAAACCCTGGATAGTAATTTCCAAAAAGTTATACAGGTAAGTTGTTGAATAATTTGAAACTAATTTAATTGGGTGCTGTTGCTGCATAGTGCAGCAACAGCGCCCAGTCAAATTAGTTTCAAAATATTCAACAGCATCTGTATTAAATAAAAAAGGCATACAATTCGTATACCAACGCTTAGTCCGTAACCAATTATGTGTTCGTGACGTACCTATCTACGTCATTCATAATGTCATTGATTGTCACGTCATCCTGCACATCACGTAGATAAACTGGAAAGTTCTATTGGCCAACACTACCTAGAATCGAAGGCACAATGCGTGTAACTCTGATCCTGGTATACCATATTATGGTCAGCAGTAGTTTATGTGGCACACGCATATGTCTACATCTAGTAGACAATCAGACAAACAGTTGATATAGACGCAATCTCAACCATAACGTTGCTTTATCAAATTGCGCACTGACATGCCAGCATATCTGATCCATATGTAACTGTACATGCTAAGATTGTACTATCTGGTATCAATAACGATGTACAGCAACAGCCATTAGTCAATGTTATTTCAACATAGTCAGCTCAATAATTATTACATTGTATATGAGCTTCAAATAAAGGCGTCCACTTATCTTGATTATTTGATTATGACGTCAGACACTCGACAGATAGATCGGATCCAACGCGTAAAGAAATCTAATAATCCGACGGAATGTTCGTCGATGGCAAAAATCAGCTGAACTTTTATTCCTCCTCACCAGGTTTTCAGCACAATCAATTCCTTATAGCCTCGGCTGACAGACACATTGAGGTCAATCAAGGACAGGATTATTCATACAGTAGGTTGCGCTAACATTAGAACACATTTCCATTTTGAAGATTGAACTGTGATCACCACGTTGCATAACAATGAAATCTCGATGCTGTTCCTACTGAATTATCAACTCACATTACCTTGTTCTCTATGATAAACGTCAATTCTCAACACATCGTCTTTAAACAAATGTTGAAATCGACACTAACAATATTTAAAAGTAGCAATCAGAAGGACATTCTGAAGAAGTGTCGCACACATTCCCAACCAGCGCCCCCAAAGCCTTGACCTCGGGTGTACGGAGAGATAGCGAGACGAAAATCAAAAATGAATAAAACATCGCCGTATGTGCGCATCAAGATATGGAGTGTCGATTGTCAGTTCCTATCTGATGCAAGGCACATCAAACTGAAATGTGCATTAGAAAATGCATTGATTCCCCCAGGCGGATGATACTTTTGTATGCTTGGCTGACCTGCTTAATGCGATATCAAATCAAATCAAATCACACACCCAACGCAGGGATATATAGTGCAACAGTATTCATATTTACAATTTGCAAAACATAAATTTAGAGTCACTATGTTGAAGATCTATTACTCGGCGACCTGAGACTCTCTTAATCCTTGCCTGATGAAGACGGCCATAGCGGGCCTCTGCAGTGATCTTGAGCACTATCCACTTGAAAGCCGAGAGAATACCATTTTCAGAAACCCAGTAAGCCTATGAGGTAAGCAGGGCAACCATCTCGCAGGATTTATCAAAACAAGTTTAATTGACCTGCGGATTTCCAGACGTACTGTCAAATATACGGATTTTGTTCACCCATGTATCAACATCAATTTTGGTCAATATTCTGATGCATTATGGTGATAACAAACATATTTAGTGTTTATAAATAAGTCTGTTGAACTAATATTTATGCCTAGAGGTTGCAATTTGTAATAGGCAAGTTATCCTTAAAATGATGATTTGTATGCATTTCTGCACGCTCACACAACTGGAAGAAACAAATCACCCACGCACGTGCTATGTCCAAAAAGGGCAAACGATGCGCTTTCACGCTCATCCAAAATTATTTTGCGGACAAAAAATCATGACAAGCTCATCGCCCTAGATAAGAAGTAATTTGATATAAAAACACGTTCTCAATGAAATAGATTGGCTCCCGTCTCAGTATCATTCTCTGTGGATGCCATTGCTGTAAATGTTTTATAAACGTATGCCATTGTTGTGTGGTGTCAACTTATATTCCAAGTCGTGATAGTACGCTGTGCGGATTTCAGGCACAGGTATCAATAAAGTAATAGGCTACATAGCAGTCACGTCTTGGTGTTATGTCGACTCTGATAACATGCAGACGTTGGGCCAACGTTGGCAACAGGTTGGCAGATCGCAGTTGGCATTACAACGTTGGCCCACCGTTGTCCAAACGTTGGCTGTATTACTTGTTTGCCAATGTTGGGCCAGCGTTGGGCCAACGTCGGGCCAGCATTGGAATTGTCACATTAAATCAAACAAAATAAATAGAATAGTTAAAGTCCAACGTTGGGCCGATGAGCAAAACTACGTTGGCCCAACGTAGTAGTACACATCGGGCCAACGTTGGGCCAACATTTGTTTGCTATAAGGGCATGAATTGACACACGTGCCATGGAAATCGTATCTAGATGTTAGGCGATAAACACATTAAATGGTTAACAGAGCATTAAAAATGAACGTTAATAATTCTCGTATCCATTAATTATGAATACGATTTTATTAGCAAATCGTGTATATTTGTATTAACATGAACCCCTCTTTATACCTCCGCAACAATAACCCTCTTTTGTTATCAACTTCTTGTTAGATTGGAAATTGTAGTTTTACGAGTGTTGCACGCTAGTGATTAGTTCCAACCGGATTAGACGGAGACTATGTCGTCGTGATGCTATGGACATGTAAGCGGCAATGGAGGAACGGGTAAGGGCAGTTTATATCTCGCCAGCCAATCAGTCGGTAGCTCAGATATAAGTGTGCGGTTGTGAATGTGTCATAGCAATATGGTCAAACTTTAGCCATTTAACCCGTACTGTGTCAACGTGTCGCTATACTGGTAAAACCGACCAAGACGGCCTCAGCAGCAGTCTTGAGAACTGTCTATTTCCAGGCCAAGAGAAGACTACTTTTGAAAAGTTGGCACGGGAATGACTGGCTCGGTTACCGAGCCAGTCATTCCAGTGGTAAATTCTAAAAAGCAATCTCTTGGTCTGCAAATGGACACTAACTAAGCACACATTTAGATTATATTGACCATTAACCATATCAACAAGCCTGTAAAAAAACACTTTAAACATTATTTTCCCTAATCAATGTTATGCGAAGGTAACTCTATATGCGTAGGATGTTCAATATCCTGAAGATAATTTGATTTGGAGATACTGATGTATCATTCGACAATAGCTTCTAGGAAAATTAGCTTAGAAGTATTCAGCCTGATGGTTACTACAAAATAAAGCATGCGATTTAGCTCTACCTCCTCCATGACAGAGAATTCACCTTTCGAGAGTATCCATTGGTGATTTGACGTCATATGACGTCATACTCATCTGAGCGGCGTGTATGATTACGTCATACTCCTTTCGCTATAAATTATTCTCTTAGGCCCGTCTTTAACCATTACTAGTCCGACACGTTGTACGAATTGCATGTTTCTACTACTTAATAAACATGTTTCAAAATATTCAACAGCTTACCTGTATAGTTTTCTGGCAATTGATAGTCAGGGAGATCAGGGATCGATCGATCCCAACAAGAGCGCAGTCTGAGGGGAGCTTAGCTAGAGGTGGGCGGGCATACCATAGCAATTTAGTTTACTAATTAGCATATACTTGCAATGCTAATTAGTACATTAAATTGCTCGACTGGTAGCGAGTCATTGCAAATCCCTACTGGCAACGCTTTGAACGTTTGGCCCGCGCCACAAACCACCGCAAGGGCAGAGTTAAAGGTAAATGTCCTCCTTTTGCACTCCGCAATCATGTGGGTAACTCACATAGCAAATTTGGATGAACTTCATTGGATAGTGTCATAGGAGTTGCATTACAATCAACCTCCTAAACATTTGACCCTAACCACCAACCACCTGTCGGCGAGGCCACATATAAATGTGCTTATGCACTCCGCATTGATATTAGTAACGTGCATAACACATTTGGTTGGATTCTGTCAAACAGCTTCGAAGGAGTTGCATTACAAACAATTTCCAGACATTTTGCTCCCTTTGATCTATATAAATATCTGTAAAATACAACAATACAATTCATGTCCTTGATCCCGTATACATGTAACAGCTGAGCAGGCCCCAAAGCAGGGCTCTAGACAAACTGTATGCCTGCCACCTGAAACACCTACGCACCATCATTGGACACCGATGGCCAGACAGAATACTTTCCAACTATGCACTTTAGCATGGTATTTGGTCATGTGCTAAGGATGACAGGAGACCCACCGACACACAGAGCATTGGAAGCCAGCAAATACATAGCCAGGAGAGGATGCCGTTGCACAAATATATTAAGCGTGATGCGAGGTGAACTCAAGGAAGCAGGGGTCGATAAATATTGCACCGAAGGAAGCTAACGATTTTGACTGAGGACAAAACGCAGTTGTCAAAAGCGAAGAAGGTATGATTGCAGCTGTAAGATCTGTCTAAAGCCGCAGAATACAGTAATCATACATTCTATACAACCTTTGAGATGAGGTTGGTATTCCTTTTTGTCTAACTCTTTAATGCAGACAACTGTCGATACGTGTCTTTCATCAACCCTTATATTATGTTGCTATTTTGGAATAATGGATATTACATTGAATGCATAGACCCAATACACGAATCTAAGCTGCACCCCAAGTATATGACGTCATAATGAATTCTTTCACATATAGGTCGAAGTCAAATATCGTTATTGCCAGACAATACTCCGTCATGAGGCTGAAGAACGTATTGTATATCTTTGATGGATTTACTATTTAATAAACATTTTATTGAGAAATTTGAAAGTAATTTGATTGTGCGCCGTTGTTGCCCCCAGTCGAATTACTTTCAAAATATTTAACAGGGGATCCGTTTGGTCTTCTGGAAATTGAGATTCAGCGAGCTCAGGATAGGATCGAAACCCAACATGTTCAAAGCGTGGGCGGAGCTTAACTATAAATGGGTGCCAAAATGGACCTTTCCGGTTTTAGCTATGCCCCGCCCATCTCTAGCTAAGCTACACCCACACATCGCTCGTGTTGCGATCGATCGATCTCTGAACACCCAGACTATCGATTTCCAAAAATCTACACAGGTAAGCTGTTGAATATTTTGAAACTAATTTGGCTGGGTGCTGTTGCTTCCTAAGGCAGCAACAGCGCCCAGTCAAATTAGTTTCAAAATATTCAACAGCGTGTTTATTAAATAGCAAATAATTACAAATACATACAATCCATACAACGTGTCGGACTGTTTGATTTTTGGTGACGGTCTATATGGAACCCTTTGTGATGTAATGATTGTGACGTCATCATACATGCGACGTGGGGAGTATGACGTCATACAAAGTCAGCCGATGGATTGATACACTGGAAAGGTGAATTAGAACTGCATGACGTTACTCTAGAAAGCCGGATGATAACTTCAGGAATGCCTTGCTTTACGCGATAGAAGGCCATAGGCAGCAGCAGCAGCGGCACCCGGTCAAAATAGTTTCAAATGTTCAACAGCTTGCCTGTATAGTGTTCTGGAAATTGATAGTCTGGGGTGCAGGGGTCAATCGGTCATAACACACGCGAGGTGTGGTTGGAGATTAACTAGAGTTGAGCGGTCATAGCTAAGACTGGAACGCTGCATTCCTTGCTTTACATGATAGAAGGAAGTGCCATTTGACATCATTGAGCTCTTATATGTGAACAACTGTTTACTGTTCTGAAGTTGCAATATGCATCACAGACCTACACCCGCATTTTAAGCGGTATGTCTCTTTCTTGTTTTTAATCCATTTACTATACACATCCTCTATTTCACCTTTCCAGAGTATTCGTCCATCATCTGACCTCGCATGACGTCATAATCAGTTCAGCGCATGTATGATGACGTCACAATCATTACGTCACAAAGGGTTCCGTATAAACCGTCATCAAATCTCAAAGAGTACGACACGTTGTATGAATTATATGCCTTTGTAATTCTTTGCTATTTAACAATGTTGAATAATTTGAAACTAATTTGACTGTGCGCTGTTGCTGCCCAGCAACAGCACCTAGTCAAATTAATTTCAAATAGTTCAACTGGTTGCCTGTGTATTCTTTTTGGGAAATTGATAGACAGGGTGATCAGAGATCGATCGATCCCATCACGGGCGAGGTGTGGCTGGAGCTTAGGTAGAGATGGGCGGGGCATAGCTAACACCGGACAGGTTCATTATCACGCAGCCATACATGCGGCTTTCATTCAGAATTGTATATATATTTGCAACAGATACATTTGTATGTCGATGATTCACAATTCTAAATTGTATGTTGACTATTTTGAAACGGATCTGATTTGGAGCTCTGGATGTGTTTTGCAGAAACAGTTTCCATTCAAATTACTTACAAAATATATAACGCTTTACCAGTATATCGACTTCAATTTACGATTTTAAGTATCCCATGGTTCTAATTACTTAGTAGACCGAAGTAGGCCAAGATTTCAGGGAAAAGGTTTCGTTCCTAAAAACAGATTCTCGACATCAATTTGCCTGTCAGTCAGTCACCTTAGATCGGAATAGACCTGGCGTTGCCAATAAAATGACAACATCTTTGAAACCGGCAATATATTGATCTGCAAATCCTTTCGTGAAAAGAAGTGATATTAATAGCAATTATACTGCTTGCCAACAATGATGGCACATTGACAAGCCATGCAATATTCGTTATTGCCCATGCCAGGGTGTGTATTCACGCTACTCAGACAATAATAGAACCAGTCATGTGGCAGGAAAGCTGGCATATGGAGATGGTCTAGACAATGCGTTTTCCAGAAGCATTGAATGAATCCGATCATATGTATATGACGTCATTGTCAATCACGCCACATGTAAGCTGGCGCCACAATCATATGATGTATTATACCTTGAAATTCGAAAAGTCCGGAAAGTGTACAAAGTGTATGTCCGAGATGAATTTACAATTTACTAAACATTCTCTTTAATTTTTTTAACTAATTTATATACATAGTCCTACTATAGACTCAAACTATTCAAGGACTTTCATGTATAATTACCTGGGAAATTCGGATTCTAGAAAGTCACGCTTCAAACGGAGCATACATTGATACAAACACGCATACACATCGGCCGATGTTTAGCTAGAAATGGATCATTCTCCGATGGCCAATATTATTTAGGCCTAATAAATAGAATATTATACTGTTGGCATTTTATATCACATATATTATACCCTCTGGTGTAGTACGCCATTTCTTAAGCTGTATAGTGTGTTTCTCATTACAAATACACATATTTTATTGACAACGTGTCTAAACATGACATTTGTTACATCTTTTGCCATTGACCTTCACTAACCACGCCCTCACAGCAGCACGAATGCATGGTTTAAGCACGATGGGAGCGTTTAGTGCACGACATTGACAAAATACTCATCTAGCATTAGACTGTCAGATTCTCTGGTGATTAGATCAATGTCCCGACGGACTGCTGCACGGTGACCATATATTTGTCTACCAGACTCACTATTAAACCAATGCAAATCAGATACGCACGTATTCTAAGTGTGTCATTTGCCACTTCCATGCGGAGTGATTTTATGTTAGTTGCATAACAAACCTAGGTCGATAAAGCTAGTATCAAAAACCCTTTAATGGCAAAATTTGGTCAAGCAAATAACAATGTCCGCTTGCAAGCTGAGAAAAGACTACCTATTGGAAATTTACCACCGGAATAACCGGCTGGATCCT
>CM067361.1:51786844-51834344 GCA_034401795.1 Chaetoderma sp. LZ-2023a
ATTTAGGTTGACCCAGTTCCTTACTTTCAATTACAGCACATTTCTTGTGAATTACGATGATTTAATCTTAAGGTAAAATGAGATCTGCAAACTAATTTGATTGGAATCTGTTGCTGCGTTATGTAGCAACAACTTTGGTTAACCCTCTCATGATTACGCTGGCCAAAACCGATCGCAGCAGTGGCCTCGAGGAGTGCTCATTTTCAGGCCTAGAGAAGATTAGTTTTGGACATTTACCGCTGTAATAGCTGGTGTGGTAACCGAGCTAGTCGTTCCAGTAGTATAATTTAAAAAATTGTGTTCTCTTGGCCTGCAAATTAACATTTGATAAGAGCATATTTTGATACTGTTGACCAAATATAGACATTAATGAGTTAAATTACGTTCAATTGTTTCAACCTAATTGTGACTACATAATACAGAATTTGTGGATTCTGGCCTGTAACTGAAGGTTAATGGGTATCTAACTGGTGGCATTTGTCATCACGTCTGAATATCAGTAAACCTACTCGACCTCCTGGATAATACTACGCGTAGCGTGACTTCGATATATCGGCACCGTGTAGGAAAGTGACATTTGATCGGAAGGAATCCAGTTTATCAACCAGTATGATGCATAGTACTATTTTCCTGATCAGGATTAAAAATAATGCAATTTTGTAGAAGCTGATTCGGGTTAATTTGCTGTTGTTGGCGCTGATTATGTCATTGATAGGGTCGGTTTTTCCTAGGGATCTCACAACGGCCACCGTAGCTACTATGGTAGCAACGACGACGATGATGATAGCGACGACACTATTGATCATGGTTTCGCTAATGATGATGATGCTAATGATGATGAAGATGATGATGATGATGATGCTGATGGTTATGACAATGATGGCGACGAGGACGGCGATAATGATGATGGTGCAGGTTTCGGTGATAAGTAAATTAGCTTAAAACGAATTATGTTGTATTACTCGCAATAGTAATGTGGTCATTATTTCGCCAAGATTCCTTTCTATGGCTACATACTTAGAACTTGTATTTTAATTATATGACTTTACAACAACATAATTTGTTGCACACTCGCTCTTCTCTTTCTGTTATCGACATTTTCAATACCGGGCGTGCTTACTCGCGGGCGATTGCATGTATTTAATCATGGAAATTGGCCATAAAATGTACCCTAAAATAGCATCAGCAATTTTCCGATTCACCGAACTCATCAAATTCAAGTATACTTGATGCACAATTAATAGGCAGTTTCCAGTAACCATGCCTTATAGACAGCTTGGGCTCACGTACGTTTTGCGGAAGCATAGCTCTGGATACGTCAACGCAATCTTGATCAACGTTTCTTGATTCCTCGCCGGGTTGCTTTGACACAGACAAGTTGTCTTTTAGTGCCTTAGTGGCAAATAACACCTACAGGAAAGCTGTTGAACTAAGAGAAACTAACTTGGAATGAACGCTGATACTGACATAATATTCTATCTAAAGTAAAACTTTCGGAAAACTACAGAATTCTTTGAAACTATATCGGGTTGAATGACGTTGCTGGCATAAAGGCCAACTACCAGATTCGTTTGTAAATGGTTTCTTGTATCTTAATCCTTAACTTCTGGGTCACGCATCGAGATCATTCACCTGCCAACATAAGATACCGTTTCAAGCTTGTATATATTGGAAATAATAGAACGATGTTATGTGGGGGAAAACGGCGCAAATTTGGTCGTACCATATATAATGTGTTGAAGCTGGCAACAGTACGAGGATCTGTATGCCGCTGACATCCGCACGGTCAAGTCTGCACCATTGATTTCAGGATTGCATTTCATCACATATGGGAAAGATGGACGCGTGCATCTTCACTGGCCCGAAATTATGGGTTCTCTATTGCAACGTTATCTGCAGTACAGTTCATATTTAACTTAGAATAATCTCAAATAAAAAAATCAACATTTAATTAGTACGAAATCATCTGTTCAATGCTATGGATATAATTGGACTGAGATAGACAGCAATGGCCTCCAATTCAATTCACCTTTCCAGAGTATCCACCCATCATATGGCGTGATAATCAACTATGTGATGTGTAGAATGACATCTTAAAGAATGACGCCATGAATGCTGTCAATAAGTACGTCACGAATGCATATTTGAGGACGGTCTATGCGTTGTTGTACACATTGTACGACTTTACTATCTAATAAATATTGCGTTGAATATTTTGAAACTAATTTGACTGGTCGCTGTTGCTGTCATAGGCAGCAACAGCACCAAGTCAAATTAGTTACACAATATTCAACAGCTTCCCTGTATAGTTTTCAGGAAATTGATAGTTAGGTCATTCGGGGATCGATCAATCCCAACACGCGAGGTGTGGGTGGAGCTTAGCTAGAGGTGGGCGGGGCATAGCTAAAAATGGAAATGGCTATTATGTTCAAAATATATGCAATAGTACGTTTAATTGTGTCTTGTAATCATGTTAGTTTATAGGTGTGCTGCATTGTACCCAAGCATGTGATTCACCTTTCCAGAGCATCCATCCACCATCTGAGCTTGTATGACGTCATAATCACCCCCAGCGCGTGTATGATGACGCCACAATCATTACGTCACAAATGATTCCATATAGACCGTCACCCAATCTCAAAGAGTCCGAAACGTTGTATAAATTGTATGTCTTTGTACATCTTTTCTTAGGCAGCAACAACACCCAGCCAAATTAGTTTCAAAATATTCAACAGCTTGCCAGTGTAGTTTTTTTTAATTGATAGGCAGGGTGTTCTTAGATCGATCCCAACACGAGCGAGGTGTGGCTGGAGCTTAGCTAGTGATGGGCGGGGCATAGCTAAATTGCAAAGGTCTATTGAATTGTGTGTGTCCCGAATGCACTAGAAAAAGGATCATCCATTTAACACTCCAACAGGTGAAACCCCGTTTCTACAGCCGTGTCGAGAGGCGTTCATTTTCAGACCATGAGAAGATCATTCTAAGTCATAGATCGTCAAACTAATGATGGGTTCATTATAGCTGCGGGTAGTTGCCCGCCATGTCTCTTAGTGAGTCAGTTATTTCATCCGTCAGTATATCAGTCAGTGGCACCAGCTTATTACGGGCTTTGTCTAAAAACCTACTAATCAGATTTCGGTCAAATTTTAACGCAACGAAAGAACTTGGCGAAAGTGGAGCGGAGATAAACTTGGTCCTGACTCGTGTCGAAAATGGTCTCTCCATTACATGTACGCTCTTGAACGTTGTAAAACTAATTTTACTGGCAATTCATGTTGCTTCTATATCTAAGCAAATTAAAGGTGCATATTCACACCGGAAAACTGAAAAATAAAATTATAAAAAGTGCATACTTTTAGAGGCTTAGATTGTGTGGCTAGATGCAATGAAACGAAATAAATCTTAGCATATGATGATTTCATCATGTATAAATGTGTGCCCCCATTTCAACTGTGCAACTACAAGTTATATTAATTTATACGGAATGAAATCCGCCTTTAGTATGATTCGTTTCGTTGCATTACAATTATGTGCATAATTTAAGCTGCTAAATGTATATAATTTAAATAATTGTATCTTAGAGCATTATCGTATGAATTCTGTCCAGTTTGTCTATCAATCATATGACGTCATAATCAACAACGTGACGTGTAGGATTACGTCATACTCAATGACATCATGATTGATGTAATTAAGTTCGTCACGAACGCATAATTGATGCCGGCCTAAATCGACGTTGTACAAATGGTATGTCTGTATTACTTAATAAACATGCTGTTGAATCTGTTGAAACTAATGTGACTGGACGCTGTTGCTGCCATAGGCACGCAATCAAATTAGTTTCAAAATCTTCAACAGCTTACTTGTATAGTTTCCTGGAAATTGATAGTCAGGGAGTTCAATGATCGATCGATCCCAACACTGGCGAAGTGTGGGTGGAGCTTAGCTAAAGACGGGCGAGGCATATCTAATACTGGATTGCTCCATTGCAACGACAAGTTTTCGTCATAGATTATAAGAGTATGTGGCGCAAACGACAGAAAAGATTCCCTCAAGAGAGCCTAGATGAATTTAGTAAAATACCCTACGGATAATTACGGTATAGCGAAGACTGAATAATACATACATACGCTATGTCTAGTAATATCAGCTACATTCACACATAATACATGACTCCCAAGATATTCATAATATGTGAATAATAGAGAATTCAAAATCATTACACCTTAACTGCAGTTGCATTATGTGTAGTGTTTTGGCCTCTCTTTGAAGTCCGGTTACGGCCCATTATTTTCTTCGATGTGCTATGTCGTTATGGTTGCTGCATACCGACATCTCTATTAAGTCACGTTGATGTGTACGTTTGTTGAGACAGGACATGGGATTCCTTTGCAACCTCTCAGAAATAATACCCGAGACTGCAGATGTGAGCAGGTGATGTAAATCATGGCTGTAATGGGCATTTCCAGTTTATCCAGCACTGACGTCATAATCAACTACATGACGGGCAGGATGGAGTCATAAGCAAGTATGTCATGAATTACGAAGATACGTTCGTCACGAACGCGTAATTGATGGCGAGCAAAGCGTGTTTGTACAGAGTGTATGTCTTTAGCATTTAGTCAACATTATGATGTATACGTTGACACTAATTTGACCGGATGATAGTATTACCATACGCAACAACAGCAACCAGTCAAATTAGTTTCACAGTATTCAACAGCGCACCTGTATATATGTGTGGGCATTGATGGTCGGGAAATTTAGGGATCGGTCGATACCAAAACGGCGAAGTGGGGTTGGAGTTTAGCTAGAGATGGGCGGGCCATAGGTAAAACTAGATTCCTACATTCTGAACTCGAATGATATTCGAAGCTGTCAGTCAGTTCGCGGAATATAACTTCTACTCACAATGCCAACATTTACCACTATCATTCACACGGAACAGAATGAATTCGATTCGTGGGAGCATAGAAATAAATTATGATACATTGTTGGTTGTTTTGCATATTTACAATCGATGAGGAGGAAGTACATGTCCTATTTTAAGATGAGTATATAGACTGGCTAAAACGATTAATTTAAACAGATACAGATAAGTTCAGCTTTAACACAATCCCTAGACAAGTTCGAGCAAACATGACTGTAGATTTAAACAATGTTGCATGGCATGGTACAAAAATTGGTAATTTATTTACAATTAAAAGCAATGTGGATACAAATGAGGGGGTTATTACAGCTCCACAAAACGTTTTATTTCAAAACCAGGTACTCCGCCATGACCCCCAGATATTCCCGTACGCACACCCACGGGCCGTATTACGTGCGTATCTACATATATTTATCTTGCTCGCACACGGGAAGAATGTAAACATAGTTAAAAGCGCAATTACCTAAAACTTACCTTTTTAGACCGACATCTACACTATATCCGAACTCCAATTATTCCATTTAGCATAAACCTCCGAGAACTGTCTCTGTTTGAAAGAATTCCATATAGGTCTATAATATTTCATCAACTAAGCGAAACTTTCTAGAATGAAAGACAGATACGTCTTTGCTTTGTTTTATAATCTTTCTATTCTACTTTTGTCAAAGATTTTCAATTGCACTATTTTTAAAATAGCACGATTTCGACCAAATCGATTATCATTTTTTTCACATACACAGTAGTTCTGTGTCGGTGAAAAGTACGATATATAAATAATTTGATTGCAAATCGTTGTTGCCTTAATCAAATCGCTTTAAAATTGTTGAAAATGTATTTTAATTTTAAGCTCAATCTTGTTAGAACAAGATATCTAGAATTGTTTGAGACCAAACATAATTAGTTGGCTGCACGCGATCAAAATCAACAAAACGACTTGAGATATGCATGAAAATCATTCACTTAGGGCCACGAGAACACATTGTTAACCAAACACTGTATTACTATCTCGTCCAAATTGACCTTAGAACGAACGCTTGCAATCCAAGTCACAATCCGCTACTTATAGATGCGCTTCGACGCAGACGAGTCTGGTCATTGTGGAATGCGCATCTAGCCCATGTCTTGCGAGACACAGCGGAATATCGGCATTGCGAACAAGAAATCACGTCATCACGGAATAATTATGGGATCTTTATTCGAGCAGAGATAGCTTCTGTAACGTTGACTTGAAACCTGTCAACAGTCTCAGATTTATGCTTGCGTTGTCACTAAGGCTTCAGATTGCAGATGTACTGTCTGTGTCGTGGGTTTTATAAAATACATTCGTTATGTTACCAGTGTCTCTTTATGAGCGATGTCCACCTCTCATCGATTTCCTGTGGAGTTTGTTTATAGATTATGAGAATAATTGTATTCCCGTCAGCTACCACACCTGAAATTAATAATAATAATAATAATAATAATAATAATAATAATAATAATAATAATAATAATAATAATAATAATAATAATAATAGTATGTTACGCAAGTATCTGATGCCGCAGTCAAATGCGTCGCATGCCAGCTGACAACCCATTCAAAATGGCATAGTTTCGACACTAAAATAGGCGCCAACTACACCCAGTTAAATTAATTTATGAATATTCAACAGCTGATCTGTAATAGTTACCCTGAAACTTAGATTCTATGAATTCAGGTTTCATGTTTCAAAACGATTCTAACACGTGTACACATTGAAAGTAGTGTAACTAGAAATGGCGGTGTATAGTTAGAAAGGGGGGAATCCAGCTTTAGCTATGGCCCGTCCATATATAGCTACGCTCCACTCATGTTTTTCCGTGTTGGGGTCGATCTATCCATGCACTCTCTGAACCTCGGTTTGCAGAAGACTATACTGCTAACCTGTTGACTATTTTGAAACTAAATTGATTGAGTGGTGTTGCTGCATATGGCAACAACAGCGCGCAGTCAAATTGGTTTCAAAATGGTCAACAGCATGTTTGTTAAATAGGAAAGAACTACAATTCGTACAAGTTGGCTGACTATTAAGCATTTAAGCAGGACTTAAATCGAGTCACTCATGACGTAATTGATTATGGCGTACACGCCACGTAGTTGATTATGACGCCATATGTTTGATGGATTAACTGGATTCCTCAATTGACGCAGCATAGCTAGAAATATATCCGTCTATTCGAGGATCCCATGCCCCTCCGGAAGCTGTGGGTGCAGATCCACGTCCCAATCTAGCGTCATGGTTGAAGTGATTTTCATTCGTCGATTTTATACTGTTCATCCAGTATCACACCAAGTGTCTATCAGATTCTTGTAGAATGGATGTTTTCAGTTCATCCATCAATAATATGACGTTATAATCAACTATGTCACGTGCTGGATGACGCCATAATCAATTACTTCATGAATGAAGTAGCTATGCTCGTCGCGAACGCTTAGTTGATGGCGGGCTAAGCGTAGATTTACGAATTGTACGACGTAGTTATTTAATAAACATGCTGTAGAATATTTTGAAACTAATTTGACTGGGGAATACGATAGGCAGCGAGCCTAAATTTTCTTCGAAATATTCAACAACTTACCGTTTTATGGAAATTGCCATTCAGGCAGAGCAGGAATCGATCGACCCCAGCACGGCCAAAGCGTGGGTAGAGTTTAGCTAGAGATGGGCAGGGCGTAGGTAAAACCGGATTCTTCCATTGGTTCCGCTGTGTGAGGAACACTAAGATCAGCAATCTTTTCTATAGTCTGCTTCAACTTGCGTGTTCAGTCGACTTTTCAACTTTATCCCTGGTCATTGGCCTCTATTTATTGTCCACTCCCTCACAATCTCAATTCTCTGTGTGAGCATACATGCAGGGTGACCTTTATAAGCGCCCAATGGTGTTTACATTGCTTATTTCCTACTCTTCCCTCACGTATAGCGATTTTACGGATAGGTGATCTGGAACAACGCGCGTGTAAATCCTTTGCTCATTGAGACGACGCCGTGGCTGACGTATGGCGTTATTCCTGTTAAGCCCTACATTCTTTCAAGAAAATGTCAATATACAGAACAAGAGAAGACTATTTTTTTATTATCACTGGAATGTCTGGCAGTAGTAAATTAAAAAAAAATGTCTTCTCTTGGTCTGCAAAGGAACATTTCCTAAGCCCACTAGAGAGGCCATTGTTAGGTGATATGAGTGTTAAAGGGTCAACTCTCTAGTAAGAGCGCGGCCTCTGTCTGCACCATTGCACCCTTATGATAATCTATCTGTATCGACGTGAGGTCCTGACACATGGCACACGAGTATCAAATATAATGCAATATATATACCTCGAAATTTTGATAATGTCTGAGCCTTTTCTAAAATCGTCACCATGCGTAATATGTCAATTAGCGCACCATGGAGAGACCCCTTTCAAGCTATGCCCCCTTGATTTCTAGCGATTCCCCGCCCATTTCTAGCTACGCTCAATCAGGTTTTTCAGTGGAATGGGATCAATGGATATGCTTTGAACCCTGAATTACCAGACTTTCAATTGCAATGTAACTATACAGGTAAGCTGGTGAATATGTTAACACTAAATTGACTGGGTACTGTTGCTGGCCTATGGCAACAATAATACCCAGCCACATTAGTTTCAAAGTATGCAACATAATGTTGACTTAACGGTAAAAGCATGCACTTCCTAAACTGGACGGACTAATCGATTGCCATGACGGAGCATTGCGTATTAGGATTGTGACATCGACCTATCCGTGACAGAATTGATTATGACGTCGTATACTTGAGTGACAGATCGGATCTATCAAGTCCTAGACCGCAGGAATTTCAGAGAATATCACGGCGTGACATTATACATTGCCTGCTATCTTGCTGGATTGTAGGGTAAAATGTTCGTTCTGTCTAATGGACACTCTGCCTGTGATATTAAGCAAGAAGAATTCCCTTTCTCGGGTATCCAGATCAAAGCTAAATTTATTGTCTGGACATTGTGCCTTTGAATTGAGGGTTACTTTGTAGCGTGCTATGTTCAAACACATCCATCCAAGCACTTACTGCGCTCTTTGGCTCTGTGTGGTATTCTTCCTAGCATATTCGAATCCCGATTGTGTACTATGAAAAGCAATCCTGACATATTGCAAATGACGCTTTGTAATTGTTCTAATGCATTGTCATGAAGTACCATAGAGACTGTGATCCCTGGTACGGTGTATCTTAAAACTGAGCAAAATGTGCTGTTATCGTGGAATGGCCCTTTCAAGTGTATCCATCTATCGTATGACGTCATATGATGCCATAATGTACCACGTGACGCGTAGGATGACGTCATAATCAATTATAACATGAATGCTGATTTATGTATGTACGCTTTTTTAATTCTGCAGCTGTAGTAGAAGAAATATCCGACAGCTGCAATCAGTCCGTCTTCGCCTTTGCCCACTGTGTCTTGTCCTCAGACCAAATCAATATGTTCCTCAGGCCTATTCTTGACTTGAGTGTACCGAGTCTTGCTTTCTTGAGGTCACCTCGTAGCGCGCTTAGCAGATTTATGCAATGACGTCTTCTCCTGGTGTTGTATTTGCTGGCTCCGAGTAGGGCGAATTCCAAGGCTCTCTGTGCTGGTGTCTCTTCTGGCATCATTAGCACATGGCCAAACACGGTCCATCTTTGCCAGGAGACTTCTAATAAAAGCGGCGACGTATTGCACATCTTGTATAGTGCATCAATGAAAATTATACTGGCTGGCCTTCAGGCTCCAGTGATGGCGCATAGGTGTTTGCGGTGGCAGGCATCGATGTTGTCTAGGGCTACCTTTGGAGCTGCCCAGCTGCTACAATTATACAGCATTGATGACACGCATGTTGCATTGTATACACTTAGCCTTTTTATCAAGGGCATCTTTGATCTACGAATCCATGGCTTCCAGAAGGGCTGGAAAGCTGGGTTCCCCATGACACAGCGTTCAGCAATGGCAGTCGTAGTGAAAAGCAGTAAGCCCATGAGTTTACCTCTCCTCCATTGTTCACCGCCACGAAGCGGATCGTCATTTTCATTAGTTCCATGCTTTGTCGATAGGTATATGTGGGTGAACCCTGTTTTGAATTCATTCATGAAGAGATTCTCGATTTTTAGCTGGCTTGCATCTATTTGGACAAGTTCGTCAAGTGGTATCTTTTCCTCATCTATGAAGTCCACATCGTCGGCATAATCGATCTTTAGCGGCATACCCAGTATTGATACTGGTGGTTTGGTCTTGCGGAACTTTCGCCACACGGATTTCAATGCAGCCGCAAGAAAACAGGTGAGAAACACCAAAGATAGAGCATCTCCCTATGGGGAGTTGATTGATGTCTCAAACGATACAGACTTCACAGACTTGATTCATACTCTCAGCTTGGTGTCTGCAAGCAGTAGTCTCACTAGTCATAGCTCACTTCATTGCAACCGGCGTGGCGTATTCGATCTAGGTTCGTTGAACGATTAATTGTGTAACATGTCAATGCCCATTTTGTGGAAATCCCAGTGTATGGACATGACTACCATCACAATCATGCATTGAGCCCATGCAATGTCTGCATAGCTGCGTCCGAGTTTGAAGGCACTTTGACATGATCCAGTGAAGTCATCAATCTTGTTTCGGATGCGGCATAGAGTAACATTGGATATGAGTTTCCGTATACTGTTGAGGAGCACAATTGGCCACAGCTTAGCTGGGGGTCTGGTGACCTACAGCGTCGATGGGAAAGTGGTGCATAAAAGCTGAATTAATTAGGCGCGTGGTCGGTTTTGTGATAATGCCACTTGCATATTCGAATAGTTCATTGCTCATGCGACCAGGTCCAGATGCACGTCTATTTTTCAGGGCTTTAAGTGCCTTCTCAACTTCTGCTGTTTTAATTGGTGTTGGTAATGGTCTGGTGTCTCCTGAGAACTGGTGCAAGCGTTCATCATCGTGGCAATGTACTGCTCCTTGAACCATTCTCAAATCGCCTCGGCTCTGCTCTGGTCAGTCCTGATATAATGCCCTTCAGAGTTGTTTACACATTGAGTGGTGGTGTGTAGTCAGAAAATCTAAGGGCTTGAGCTGCCATAAACATTTTGTGGCAGTCATCCGTGGCAGTAATTTCGTCTACTAGGGAGTCTGCTTGCCGAATAGCAAGATCGTTTAAGCATTCGATACTGTGGCACAGAATGTTAGTGATTTCAGCGTAGTTTGGTGAGGTCTTCAATTGGCACACTTTGATAAATGAGCAGCCATAACGCTATCTGCTCTGCTGACAGTTTTACTACTAGAGGGTTGTCAGTATATCTAGTTCTGGTGTTTTTAAGAATACATATGGTGGTGGTAGCTGATGATTGTTCAGTATTTTGGTTAGCGCTTCGTTTGCATCGGAGTTGACGTCGATGTTAGCCATCTGCTACCGAGGGACGTTTTGTATGCCATTTGAGTGTCAGTGTTGCTGATTAACTTGGGTAGGTTGTAGGTGACTCTACCCTCGTGCCTGGTATGACGTTTATACACGAGATCGCTCATCTGAAGGCGTGTAATGAATGACTCATGGTCAGAATTGAGGTATGTGCCTCCATAGGAACGAGCATTCCGAAGTAGGGGGTTTGCTCCTGTCTTGCATAGTGTAAAGTCTATTTGGTTGACGACAGCTGTTGTAGCCTTAGAACCATTTGGGGCTTTGCGATCAGCAGGGCGTCCGGCTCATGTTGTCTGGTGACGGCATGGGTGTTTAAAAGCCGTATTTGTGGCAAATAGGTCATTGGAACTAAGGGATGCGATTGCTATCCCATGCATAAGCCAAGTCCTGTACCTGTGTCCGCAATTCCGTGTTCATCCAGCTTGGAATGGAAATCTCCACCCATGAACAGTTGCCTTCTATCAGTGATTGTAATGCCGGAGCTCAGTTCTGCATAGAAGGAATCTAATATTGCTGGATTCTCTTTGGCCTTTTCGGTAGTTGGGCCATAATTATTGACAATGCAACACTTATTGGTGGTGTGTCTTCCCGTAGGTATAGCCAGGTCGATGAATGCGCCACGATCACTGACGTATCCAAAACTAATGACATGGTCCATGACCCTTAGTCTCATTACGAAGCGTAAACCCCTGTATATGGCCTGTTTTTGGTCCATGAGTACTAGCTTATGGTCTGTCCGTAGTTGTTGCTCTGAGGGTTTAGCTACTTTAGTCTCTTGGATGCATGTAATATCGATGGCATAGTGTTCACAGTCTCCACCTACGGTTTGCCTCTGATGTTGCACTCAGACCACGTGCTTTCCACGTAGCTATGGTAAACTCCTGGGAAGATCGCGCCATCCGAGGATGTCGAGCACAGTTTCTTGTTTGAAGAAGGTTAGACAAAATCAGAGTTGCCCGTATATGCGGGTGTCAGCCAGCAATCCTTGATGACTTGGTTTCCCAACAAAGTTGGTACTTATGGAGGAGACCGAACAACAAGTAAGTTGTTAACTATTTTAAAACTAATTTGACAGTGTTTTGTTGCCGATTATGCAATAAGTTGCTTGATTTAGTCCGTCTTAAATGAGTGATAGTCCGACATGTTGTATTTACTATTTAATACACATTATGTTGACTATTTTGAAACTAAGTTGACTGGGCGCTGTTGCAACCATCGGCAGCAACAGCACTCAGTGAAATTAGTTTCAAAATATTTAACAACTTACCTGTATATTTTTCTGGAAATTGATAGTCGGAGAGTTCAGAGATCGATCGATCCCAACACGAGGGAAGCCGGTTGGAGAATACCAAGAGATGAGCGGGTCATAGCTAAAACTGAAACGGTCCATTGGAGACAATGTCCATGTCCACTTAGTTAGACGTTCCTGGGAATTATAGCACAGTAGTATTAGGTTTTATCATTCAGAGGGTGGAGAAACTTTCACTGGATCAATCTCATCGGGCAATCGACTAGATGACGGCATAATGAATTACGTCACATGTAGTTCTCCGCTTCAATGTACCTTTGCAGGTTTAGCTATGACCCACGCATCGCTAGCTAAGCGCCGCCCATGGCTTCCTCCGTGATGGGATCGATCTCCTAGCACACTAAATATCACTTTCCAGAAATATATACAGGTAAGCTATCACAAACCGTGAAACACATTTGGCTGCGTGCTGTTGCTGCCTATGCCAGCAACATCGCTCAGTCAAATTAGTTTCAAAATATGCAACAGAATGTTTATTACATAGTAAAGACATATAATCCGTACAATGTGTCGGACAATTAACCATTTAAGACGGATTAAATCGAGTCATTCATGCCGTAATTGATTGTGACGTCATCATCCACGTCACGCAGTGGATTATGACGTCATATGATGGATACACTGGAAAGGTCCATAGAGGGATCCACTTCTAGGTATTCCTCACCCATTTCTGTCAAAACTCCGCCAACCTGTTACGCGTGTTCGAATAGAGTTTCATCTCCAAGAATATACATTCCAAGGTACCTGGCAAGTGAGGTGCTGAATATTTTGAAACTAGTGTGACTGGGAGCTGTTGCTGCCTAGTAAATTGTAAATACAACAATGCTATGTAGTTCGTACACTTTAGTGATGGGCTTTTTCAATTATTGTGACGGTTCTGCTTCATTTTCTTTGCCACGTCAGCTACACGTGACGCATTTTAAAATGAAGTCAGATATTTGATTGACCGATCGAATCCCGCTATACAATGACCACTGTCCATCCGCAGAGATTACTGGTAACCATTCTCGATGTTTCTGGACGACTAATGTGGGGGTTTTCTTAAGCGATGGTTTCAATAATTCATAAATATCAGTAATGTGTGAAGTACTAATACATAGTTTTGCAGATTTTCCAAGCTATGGAGAGATCCGAACATATAATCACGTATGTGACGTTATAATCAATTACATGAATGCTGACGTCACAATCAAAATTCATAATGAACGTAGCTAATATACGTTATCAAAACTGAATAGCCTGTCAGCTGAACGAATCGCATGCCTTTGACGGATTTAATAGGAATTCTGTCGAATATCTTAAAACTAATTTAATATAGGTAAAAATAGCGGTCATTTAAATTAGTTTCCTAAATGTTCAATAAATTCCCTGTATCGTTATCCCATTAACTTCTTAATTCTGGGAATTCAAGGTTCAAAGTCTATACGCCAATACCAACACGCGCAAAATGTGGGTGGAGCTTATTTAGAAAGACACATTTTGAGATCCCTTTATTGTTAACACTGGCGATGGCATTGCCTGATTTCACACCATAATGTCACACAGACACTTATGGGCGTTCACTAATGGACCGATATGTAGAGGGATTCTACTTACATCGCACAGCCCATTACGCTGCCCTGGCTGTTAGTCGACCTGCGTGAGCACACACTAATTTAGCAAAGGCATGGGATTTGTGTGAGATTACACAGATGTAAACACTCTTGCCGATAGATAAACTGCGTTAGAATATCCATTTTACATTGCCAACTGCGCATTGCAATACTTGTCAAGTAGCATGAATTAGTGTATTTATATACGGTAATATTGCATAATTATTATTAAACATCCAGAGATTGGATAAACCTCAGGCTGTCAAATATAGGAAATAATGAACCGTACTATTGACTTATCAGCATTTGCTTATAATTGCAGACAATCTAGTGTTGTCATTCTTGATGTCTTCTTATGCCTACGGTAATGCTGATTTGCACAATGACACAGCACACAGCTTTCAAATCAATTCCATAATAACGCCAGTTCCTGGGCAGCTATGGGCAAATCTTCCCAGTACGAGCCCGCTAACATGGATTATCATGGTTGAGATGTGTGATATGCGGGTTGTATACCAATTTAAACAGTAAACATATGTATTGCAGAAAGTGTAATACATTGTAAATGCATCAAAGACAATACAATGTGTACACTACAGGTATTTCCACAGTTCTCGACGTTCGTGATGGAGCGAGATACGTCATTATGATTATGACGTCGTCTAACAAATGAAGCATTTTGATCATGACGGCGTATACTTGAGCAACAGATCGGATCCCACTAGTATGTTAATATATAATTTGAACATGCTGGCTGAGAACATTTAAGGGGAATTGGCATTCTCAATTGTTCCCTTTATGCACCAACGGTGATAACATGTTGGGACTATATCACGTAGGCTAACGTTATGCCAGGAATACGCAGCTAGTTCGCCAAAACAAAGGTTCGCATGCTGCCTATCTAACACGAGCATATGGTAATCAGTCACTAATCATCGACAGCACACGACCTGATCTCTTAAGACATGTCCAAATCAAAGACAAATCCTCAAGACATTATTCATATATTGATTACACTTACAATTGCTTTTCCTCCATCCACGTCTATAAAATCTAACCCTATGCCCTTACCAAAGGAACATAAACCGTGCTTCTTGATTTGTTCATTAGTCGAAATGGCCATTATTGAGCATGGGTATGTATTGATCTTCCCATTAACACTGAGGCAAAACAATGTCAATTCATAATGATTTTAGGCGCACACGCGCGGATGCACTTGTGGAATGACATGTAGTAGCTGGATCTAGTACTGTGGTCTGATCCCGCCTAAATAAGCACTGGTGCTATACATTTCACACGATTCTGGCCTAGCATTACAGAGAACTTACTTTGGCAATCCAGCATTTTCAGTTGACTTTAAACATTTATCGCTTGCCCTAACATGAATACACTTTTCGTGCACCCTAAGAGCAACAGCCACCAAAGATTGATTATAATTCGTATATTCGAATACGTGTTATCACACGAGACGCAACATAGACCGGCAGCCCAGCTATGGAATCACCAGCTTAAAACTGGCCTGACTTCATGGCCGAAATTGATTACTCACATATCGGCGATTGGCAACAATCAGTGAAGTCACGGGACCTAATGATGGTATTTGATTGGCTGTGACAGCGTACGCAGAATTCTGTCTGATACAGCACTGCCCTTGCCTGGTGGTATCGCCTGCGCTATTACCATATTTTCGTATGCCATGCAGGAAATACCAGATGACAAACCCCATGCATTTAATGTGTTTTAGTTATTCTCCGCAGCCCCATTGTTATAACACAGAGCTAGCCAATAGCAGGGCGTTGCTTCACTTAGTCACTCGCCTATGCAGTGTGTAATCCAGCGTTGCCAAAATTCGAAATCTAATTGAGGAATGCGTTATTAGCTGTACCCAGCCCATCTCCAGATTCGCTCAACGCACGCGTTACCGGCGTTGGGATCATATTATTAATTTGGAAGTAGCTTACCTGGGAGATATTGCTGTCTATTGCTGATATAGCGCCCAGTCAAATGAGTTTCAAAATATACAACATAATGTTTATTAACTAGGAAAATGCATTCAATTCGTACAACGTGAAGGAGTATTAAGCATCTATGATCGACTGTATTACGGCATTCATAACTTGGTTGATTATAACGTGAAGTGCTTGCCGGAGAAACTGTATTTCGCAATTACAAAGGTCAACTGAATGTATGTTTCCAATACGACAAATATGTCTAGTACAATCCATAATATGCTTAACTAATATTATATTGATATATTTAATGCCGAATTTGTCAAAATTGTCTGTCACGCTGAGGAACATTATTTTATTGTGATATAATCTATAGGTTTAAGACAGCAATACCCTTCAGCGACAACGTTTTGAAAATTAAAATCCGCACTACCTTTGCTTACTCCGTAATAATTACGCGTTTGGCTACAGCGTAATATCTCTTCTAAACACGTAGACAAACAACGCTGTTTTAATCGATATGTAGAATAATTATGTATATTATTGAGATGTCATACATAGAAATTGCACATCACGCGCAAGTGTTATGCTGTTCATGAGGCCACATTACAATGAAAAGCCACGTGTTTATCATATTACTCAGGGTATGTGCACACGCACTATTGAAAAAAATCCAAAAACGATCGTATTTGTTAACATACCATTCGATGTAGTAACCCGATGTAATAACCCGCCTTCTTGATTGGTTGAAAGGTTGAGCACGCACGCACGCACGCACGCACGCACGCACGCACGCACGCACGCACGCACGCACGCACGCACGCACGCACGCACGCACGCACGCACGCACGCACGCACGCACGCACGCACGCACGCACGCACGCACGCACGCACGCACGCACGCACGCACGCACGCACGCACGCACGCACGCACGTGCGTACGTACGTACGTACGTGTGTACGCAAGTACGTACGCACGCACGCACGCACGCACGCACGCACGCACGCACGCACGCACGCACGCACGCACGCACGCACGCACGCACGCACGCACGCACGCACGCACGCACGCACGCACGCACGCACGCACCCACGCACGTACGTACGTACGTACGTACGTGTGTACGCAAGTACGCACGCACTCACACACACACGCACGCACGCACGCACGCACGTACGCACGTACGTACGTGTGTACGCAAGTACGCACGCACACACACGCACGTACGCACGCACGCACGCACGCACGCACGCACGCACCTACGTACGTACGTACGTACGTACGTACGTACGTACGTACGTACGTACGCACGCACGCACGCACGCACGCACGCACGTACGCACGCACGTACGCACGCCCGCACGCACGCCCGCACGCACACGAACACACGTGTCATGCATTTCACACGTAGGCATGTATGTACACACACGCGCACACGCACACGCACACGCACACGCACGTACCTGCGCACATATGCAAGCACACGCACATGCACGCACATATGTACGCACGCACACACGCACGCACCCACGCAAGCATGCGCGCACGCACATGCATGCATCCATGCACGCACATGTGCAATCATACATACACACACACGCTCGCGCACACACACACAGGCGTGCACCTACATGGGCAGGTGGAGATACGGACAGATGGATTGGGGGATGGGCAGATGAACAGACAGTCGAATGGACATACGGACTGTTGGGCGGTGTATTGGATGGGTGGGGCAGCTGATTGGTGGGCTGACGGGCTGGCCGGCTGTCAGGCCGACCTGGTCGTGGTTCGCTGGATGGGTGTGCGGGTGCACAGGTCGGCGAGTACTGCGGCTGGTCGAGTAGGTTGTGGCGTGTGGGTGGATGCGTGGGTGGATGGGTGTGTAGGCGAGCAGTCATGTGGGCAGGAGGCCAGGTGTGCGGGTAGATCGGGTGGTTGGCGGGCGGGTAGTAGGACGGGCGGGCGGGCATGTGGAAAGGAAGGCAGGCAGGCAGTTATTTAAATCACGAAGGGTCAATTGTAACGTTTACTTGGTGAAGCTGCCTAATGGAAGTACATTTTCCTCCGAATAGTCTCAATGGTGGACCACTTCAATTTAAAGTAGATAGAACACATTTGGCTAAAAAGATTTTTATTTTTTCAATCTAATACCTCTGCCAATGACAGTTTTACGGTGCTAAGCCAAACAGACAGATCATTTGTCTTACCGTACCAGCCCATGTCCTTGATAACGTTGTTTAATGGGTAACCGAGTTAATACCGGACACCAAATCTAAAGCTGCCTCTCAGACACGCTTTTCAAAAAGAAGGTGTAGTGTTCTATATCTCGATGTCATATTTAGATAATGAATACGGAATTTTACTCAGTTAATTGTATTAATCATGGCGCTCTCAATGGCTTAAATTGTGTCATTCCTCGGGAATCCGAGACTCCACATTGTTATCGCTTGAAAATGATACAACTCAAATACACATCAAAGTTATTGTCTAACGGCTCTAATAACACTAACAGGCTGATATTGTATTGCATATCGTACTCCTATCTAACTAGGTAGAATTCGCAGGATTCACTTGTAGCTATGTCCGTCCATGTCTAGCTAAGCTCCACCCACATTGCAATTCACCTTTCCAGAGTATGTACCCATCATATGACGTCATACTCATCTACGCGGTGTGTAGAATGACATTATAATGGATGACGTCATGGATGATGTCGATAAGTACGTCACGAATGCATATTTGAAGACGGTCTCTGCATTGTTGTACAAATTGTATGCCTTTACTATTTAATAAATATTATGTTGAATATTTTGAATCTAATTTGACTGGTCGCTGTTTCTGCCATAGCAGCAACAGCACCCAGTCAAATTAGTTGCACAATATTCAACAGCTTCCCTGTACAGTTTTCAGGAAATTGATAGTCAAGTAAGGGCTTGCATATTCTGAAACCTTGGCAGCAACGTCTCATAGTTAATTTAGTTTCAATATATTCAACATAATGTGTATTATATTATAAATTCACTAACGATCTAGAATTCACACTGTTACTTCCATACCTTTTTGCTGTTTGTGACGGACCTACGTCATTTGATTGTCGTGTTTTGAGTATGCCATCTGATTATAAGTGCCAGATCGGATCCATCCATAAAGTGGATATCTAGCTCGCTCACTTTACAGTTTCGGGCTAGTAATAACTTTTGATTGCCATGTCCGTCTCTGATATCAATTGATAACTACACTTTTAGCTATGCCCGCCCATCTCTAGCTAAGCTCCAGCCATGATGTGTACATGTTCGGATCGATTTATATACTGCGCATCCTGAATTCTCATCATACCATTTTCAAGGTAATTATACAGGTAAGCTGTTGAATATTATTATTTTCAAAACTATTCAACAGGATGTTTATTAAATAGTAAATACAAACAATTCGAACACCTTTACTGACTATTTCAGGTTCATGACAGAGGATTATTATGATTGTGAAGGCAACGTATACGTGACGTAGTTGATCATGACATTCGGTGACAGATTGGATTTATCAATTGAAACGAGCAAACTGAAATTGTGGACCCTCTCCCTCTGCATGTTTCTCACGTTTTTTGTGGATCATAGCCACAGCATGCGAATTCTATGTTAGGCTTACGACTTTTGAAGTAAAATTTGAGCCAAATCGTATCGGTAGTTTATGAGATATTTATAGACCCGGAATATCATCCATCCAGGATAGGAGGTTTCTAAATCTTCATGACTATCACAGTCTGTGAATTTAAAGACCGATTTTCCTGACCAGATTAATTTGATCAGCTTTGTCGAATTTGATCAAATCTGTTTGTGGAAGCAAGCGATCTGAAGTATGGTGTCTGAAGTGAATCTGAAGGCGAATCTGATGAGTATTCGATACAATCTAACCGTGTACAACAACTAAGTCTGATGTCTTAATCCAATGTCTGAAGTCTATGCGCTCATTCTTCGGACTTCACGAATTCAATAATATCTGACCATGTAAAATAAAAATCTCAAGTCTGAATTTTGCTGCATGAAGTCGAATCTAAAGAGTGAACTTTCATGAGATTTTGTCTGAAGGCGCAACCAATTATAGTATGTATGATTACTAGAATCAGCGACTGTAGTTGTATAAACATCCTACAGCCGCGACCAGTCCTTGGATTTTGCTCACTGTGTCGTATCCTCAGCCGAAATCCCTAGATTCGTCCGGCCCATTCTTCACTTGAGTCTACCAAGTCCTGCTTGCTTGAGGTCACCTCCTAGCACGTGTAGCAGAACTATGCAATGACATCCTCTCCTGTTTCTGTATTTTCTTGCTCCGAGTACAGCGTATTCCAAGGCCCTCTGTGCTGGTGTCTCTTCTGGCCCCCACAGCACATGGCCAAGCATGGACAATCTTTGCTGTGCGACTTTTACAGACAGCGGCGACGTATTGCACATCTATTATAGTGCATCGTTGGAAATTATGCTCGCTGGCCATCAGTGCCCAGTGATGGTGTGTAGGTGTTTGCGGTGGCAGGCATCGCGTTTGTCTAGAGCTGCCTTTGGAGCTGCCCAGCTGTTACAGTTATACAACATTCAGGCTACGCAGATTGCATTGTATAAACGTAGCCTTTTAATGAAGGGCATCTTTGATCTACAAATCCATAGCTTTCAGAAGGACTGGAAAGCGTTGTTCCCCATGACGCAGCGTGCGGCAATGTCAGCAGTACTGCGAAGCAGTGAGTCCAGGACACCAATTAAGGTGTCTGCTCACATATATCATGTATCAAATGTTTAGTGATCCAAATGAGAAATTCTGTAATAAGTGATAGCGAGCAAATAGTGTATAGGAATGCTTAAACCAATTGCATCATTGTTCTGGCGGTATTCGCTGCCGCATATCCGTGTCTTCTTTCTGGATGACTACCACTACACACGTAGAAATGCCATGAGCTCCTACTCATTCATTTGCATAGACTGCTTATAGCAGTCTGGATTAACTTCTCTCTGACATGGAAAATGTATAAATAAGATCATAATGTTGCTCATTCAATCCATGGCTTTGCATAAGCATTTCATTTCTTCTTCTGTTTGCAATGCGTTTTAAGTGCAATAGACCTTTCCAGTGTTATCTATGCCCCCCCCCCCATCACTAGCTAAAGCTCCACCCAGTCAAATGTGTCGGCGTCAAATTTTTTCATCACATTTTTCCATCGAAAGGTTTCATCAGATTTTTCAGGAGATTTGTCAGACAAATTAATCAAAAAATGTATCTAATCGTTTAAACGCTCTGCGGATTCGAGCTACAACATGAGCTTGTTTCATCAGATTTCGTCTGACAGATTAATCAGATAACTTAAACGATTGCTCGCACGACCGTGTCAGATGTTTGCTTTGGACTTGTCTTATGGTGTATTCCGATCGTGGAACCTGACCTTTAGTGACAGTAGCACACTGTCTTTATCCAAATCGGCTCAGTATGCCCCAAGATATGTCTACGCATACATTCAGACAGAGAGACAGAAACCCACGCCAGAATACAATACCCACTTACTCTTACATGGCGACAGCTGGATAGCAATACCATACTAGAGGGGCCCATTAATCGCTATGACACGCACATTCCTGGTTAAGCACCGCCCACATTTGACGTCTGCTTGAATAGATTTGCTACTTAGAAACGTGACTTCCCAGAATCAATATTTAGGGCTGGAAACAGCACTAAAATTAGTTTCAAAATATTCAAAAGAAATAGCACAAACTCTGATAATTTTTTGACAGTTTTGTCAAATTTCGTGACAGTGCTACATCATTCTGATTCTGACAGCAGCTAACACTTGATGCACTTAACTCTGACGTCAGATACTTTAAATGCCAGATCGGACCCCTCAAGTGATAGAAAGATGGACTCAATGGATGGGTTCAGAAATACGATGCGATTTAGCCAACAGCCCTTACATATATTGAATTACATATTTAATCTTATAAATACGTGCGCATGTTTCGTCTTCCCAATCGAGAATAATTTGTCAATCGATACCCACAACTGATCAAAGAGAAGCATTACCGCTAATGGATAATACTCAAAAGCAGATATCTAGTTCCGTTGTAAATAGTTTAGACGTGATAGCCTTAATGTAACTCGTAAGAACTGGCAGGTTATAAAGGAGCTATATGGAAGATGTGCCACTGACTGTATCATGTCTTGAGAGAGGAGATTCTGTGATCTTAGGGTTTCATTTCCCGACATGGGTATAATAAAGCCACTTAAACTGACATTGTTCAGAGAGTATAACTGAGACATTGGTGTTTCTATTGCTCGAGATGCATGCAGCAGCGATCATGGTTTAGTGTTTTTTGGTCTAGTCAGTCATCACTACAAGAACTATACTAATCTCAGCTAATGCTAGGCATACTGTTATACTTAATTTTAAGCCAGTTAAGCTTATAGTTAAATGAACACAACCAGATTGTTTCCGCGGCAATCGGCTATAGTGAGTGAACGTGAGGGACTACCATGATATATTGCTATGTTCATGACTGGCAATTCTTTGATGCGTAATTCTCCCATTGGCATGCCAAAATATAAATTGCATTAATAGACTTCAAAGCGAATATGCAGATTAGTGCCGATCGCAGTCTCGCACGCTCTTGGTGAAATCCAGTTAAAAATTGATGTGTTTGGTACCTGTGTTTGGGTGATTAGCTAAAGCATACCAAGCAATCAACGCCCAGGATAGAGCAGAACATGAAACCCCTTTACCATGGCGATTCATCATCATATATTAATAATTCGATGTGATGTTATATGAACTACTATTATGACGTCATATTAACATAAATCTGCTCAGACCTGGCAGACACCTACGCCAAAATAGAGCGGCGATAGACTGCGTCCCGTCCTAACTTGTCTTGAAACTGGAGTCTTTGTAACATGTAAGCTGTTGAATATCACGCAAGGCAGTGAAAGGGGTCCCCAAGACGCACAGATCGCTCTGGCCACAAGATACACAGCTCACTCTGGCCCTAAGACAGACAGATCACTCTTGCCCCAAGATACACAGATGCCTCTAGCCCCAAGACACACAGACCACTTTGCCCCAAGACACATACATCACTCTGGCCTCAAGACACACATATGGCTCTGGCCCCAAGACACACAGATCAATCTGACCCCAAGATTCACAGATCTCCCAGGCCACAAGACACACATATCATTCTTACCACACAGCACACAGACCAGTCATGCCAGAAGACACACAGATCTCTCAGCCCACACTACACACAAATCACTCTTGCCACAAGACTCATATATCACTCTTGCCCCAAGACACCAGATCACCCAGGCCACAAGACACACAGATCACTCACGCCACGCGACACACAGGTCACTCTTACAGATCACGCTGGTCACAAGAGACACTGATCACTCAGGCCACGAGACACACACATCACTCAGGCTACAAGCCACACAGACCACTCTGGCACAAGTCACACAGTTCAATCAACCTCCAAAACACACAGATCACTCGGGCTATGAGACACCCCCAACACATCACTCACGCCACAAGACACATACATCTCCCAGACCTCACGACACACAGATCACTCTGGCCCCAGAACAAACATAACCATAATAGGACTTTGCCGTTCCCGTTATTGTGAACGTTACCTGCGCACACACACGCACGCACGCACGCACGTACGCACGCACGCACGCACGCACGCACGCACGCACGCACGCACGCACGCACGCACACACGCACGCACGCACACGCACACGCACGCAAACACATACGCACGCACGCATGGACGCACACATACACACCTACATACACCTACATACACAAACACACACACACGGACATGCTCACGCACACGCACGCGCACGCGCACGCGCATGCGCACGCACATACACACGTACTCACGCACGCACGTACGCACGCACGCACGCACGCACGCACGCGGGCACGCACACACGCACGCACGCACGTACACACGTACGCACGTACGCAGCACGCACGCACGTACGTACACATACGCACACAAACACACGCGCATACACATACACAATTCATCGCTTTTGACCAGTATGTACAAATCTTTAGCTTCCTCAAGTCTTTTCTTGATCTGAGTGTACCGACTCATGCATTCGTGAGGCTATTTCGCAGCACACTTAACATAATCATGCAATGGCGTCCTCTCCTGGGTTTATGTCATTCCATGGCTCTCTGTGCTGGTGTGCCTCCTGGCATCCTTAGCAAATGGCCACCCATGGGCCAGCTTTTCTGGGCGCATTTTACAGACAGCGGCGGTGTATTACACATCTTGTATAGTGCATCGTTGGAAATTATGTTGTCTGACCATTGGTGCCCGTGGATGTTGCCTACCTGCTTGCGGTCACAGGCATAAAGTTTGTTTAGACCTGACTTTGGAGCTGCTCATCAAAGACAATACAAGTCATACACTACTGGTACTGGCGCATTTTTCGATGATTGTGACGAAGAAATATACGCCTTTATGAGTGTGGAGTCGGCTGCCAAGTGAAGCATTTTAATAACGTCATGCACTTGAGTGGCAGATCGAATCCCACTAGTTTGTTAATATATAATTTTAACATGGTGAGTTAAACCCTTTAAGGAGAAATGCCATACTCAATGGTTCCATTTACGCACCAACTGCGATAGAATAGTGCTCCTCTACCACGTACGCTGGCGTGCGGTATGTCAGGAATAAACAGCGAGTTGGTCAGCACACACATTCGCCATATGCCTATCTAACACGAGAATATGGTAATCAGTCATTACTCCTTGACAACGCACAACCTGATCTCCTAAGACATGCCCAGATCAAAGACAACACATTGCTCCTATATCGAGTACACTTACAATAGCTTTTCCCGCATACCCGTATATAAAATATAACCCCTGCCCTTATCAAAGGAACATGATCCGTGCTTCGTGATTTGCCCATTAGTAGGAATGGTTGTTATTTGGCATGGGTAGGTATTGATCTTCCAATTAATACTGAGGAAAAACCAAGCCAATTCATTATGGATTTAGGCACCCTCGCATGGATGCACTTGTGCGATGATGTGTTGTAGCTGGGTATAGTACCCCCAAACTAAACACTGGTGCTGCACGTCTCACTCGCTTCTCGCCTAACATTGCCAAGAATTCACTTTTGCATACCGGCATTGTCAGTTGACGTTGGATATTTATTTCTGCACCTAAAAATGAATAGACCTTTTCGGCATCCTAGGACAAATATCCACCAACGGTTGATTACATTCCTTTATCAGCACGTCTGTTATCACACGAGACACCACATAGACGGACAGACAGGCTTGGCTACTTTAATAGTCATGTGACACTTCATGGCCACAATTGTTTAGTCGCATATCGTCAATTGGCAGCATTCAGCGAAGTCACGGGACCTAATGGTGGTATTTGATTGGCTGTGATAACGTGCGCATGATTCAGTGTGATACAGTATTGCTCTTGTACGGTGGCATCGACTGCACTATACACCCAGGACATACTAGATGATAAACCCAATCCTGGTGATGTGTTTTAGATATATTCCGCAGCCCCATTGTTATAATACAGAGCTGGACAATAACAGGACGTTGCTTCAATTATTGATTCACCTATGCAGTATTCAATAACGTATTGACAGTATTCAATACCCAATGGATGAATCCAGTTTAAGCTATGGCCCACCCATCTCTAGCTAAGCGACACCAATGCGTTGAGCATGGTGGAATCAATTGATCGCAGCACTCCCTGAATCTCAGTTTCTTGAAAACTATACAGGTAGGCCATTGACTATATTAAACGTAATTTTACTAGGTGTTGCCATTGCCTCAACAGCAAATAGTCAAATAATTTCAACCTATTCAACATAATGTTTATCAAATAGTAAATGACATACTATTCTTACAACCTGACACATTATTGAGCGTTTTTGACCAAATATGTCATGCCATTCAGGATGTGAGTGAGCATGACGTCCGCCCGCATGCGACGTAGTTGATTATGACGCCATCTGATTGCGTGAGAAACTGGGTCCCTCAATTATAAATGCCAACTGAATGTATTATTCCAATAAGACACATGTTTCTAGTACAATCCATACTAATTGCAAATTGATATATTTATTGCCGTATTTGTCAAAATCGTCACACTGACACGGCTAAGCAACACTAATTTATTGCAATGAACTCTACATGTCAAAGAAAGCAACACCCATTTGCGACACATATTTGAACATGAATATTTGCACTTCCTTTGCCTACTCCGCAATACTTACATATTTGACGGCAGTGTGATAGCAGCGCACAGGCACGCGCGCGCATACACACGCATAGAGAAGCGGGCAGATGCATAGACTAATGGACACATTTAGGGACATTCATATGGATGGCTGCATGGATGGATGGGCGAGGATGTCGGGTGGGCATATCGGTTGTCTGGCTGGGCGGTAGGAGTGCGGGACATATAGACAGGCGGGTGCACAAGGCAGGTGCGCAAGCCTTTGGACACGTAAGCTGCTGGCGGATCGGTGGATAGGCGGGTGGCAGGCTTGGTGGCCTGGCGCGTGAGTGGGCTGGCAGGCTGGCCGGCGGCAAGGCATTTAAATCAGGAAGGATCAATCATATCTTTGACTTGTTGACGCTACGTACTGGAAATACATCTTACTCCAAGGAATCGCAATGGTTGACCACCTCAAATTAAACGTAAGAGAATACATAATTAATGTAGGTAAAATGATTTTTCAACCTCACTCCTCGGCTAATGACTGCTTTACAGCATATCATCGATCTTAAAGTGCCAGCCCATTTCACGTAGACGGAACTCTGAGTCAATGTCAAGCTCAACAGCTCAGGTTACCTCTCACACGCTTTTGTTGAACAGAAAATGCACTGCTTGGTATCTCGATGGCGTGTCTTGAGAGTAGATACGTAATTTTAATCAGTTAATTTTATTATCTTATTTGCTCTCAATTGCGACCAGTAAGTTCTCTCCTCGGGCATCGGCAACTCCACATTGTTATTGCTAACAAATTGTTCAACTCAAATGCCATTGTCTGACGGCTATAATGACACAAGCAATCCGATATAGTATGGCGTGCATATGGACATTGAATATGCTGAGAAACACGATGTTATTTACCAAACAGCCCAATACACATATTGAATTACATATTTAGTCTTATAAATAGCTCCGCGTGTTTCGTCTTCCTAGTTGTCTTCATTATTATTGAGTTCAATCGAGGATAATTCGTCAATCGATACCCTCAACTGATCAAAGAGAAGCATTACCGCTAATGGATTATACCAAATGCAGCTATCGAGTTCCATTGTAAAGAGGCTAGACACGATAGCGTACATATACCTGGTAAGCAATGGCAGGTTATAAAGGAGATATATGGAAGATGTGTCATTGATTGTATCATGTCTTGAGAGAGGAGATTATGTGAGTTCAGGGTGTAACTTCCAGGCTTCATATATGGGTATGATAAAGCCAGTTAAACTGGCGTTGGTTAGCGAGTATAACTGAGACATTGACGTTTCTATTATTCGAGATGCATGCACAAGCTGACAATGCTTTAGTGTTAGGTTCTCTTTAGGTAGTCTAGTCAGCAATCGCTATACGTACTCTACTACTGCCAGCCAGCGTTAGGCATACTACTATCATTCATGTTAACCTCAAAGCAAGTTAAGCGTATAGTTAATTGAACACCGTCATATTGTTTCAGTGCCAATCGGCTATACTGGACGGAGATAAGAGACTACCATGATATATTGCTATAATCATGACTGGCACGTCTTCGATGCGTAATTCTCCTATTGTCATGTCAAGATAAAAATCTCATTAATAGACTTCAACAAAGTGAATATGCAGATTAGTGTCGAGCGCAGTCTCCCTAGCTCCCGATGAGTTTCAGTTAAAATTTGATCTGTCGGCACCTGTGAGTTGTGCATTGGCGAACACATACCAGCCAATCAAAGCTGGAAATAGAGCAGGCAATGGAACCCCTGTACCATGACTATCCGCCATCAGGTATTAATAGTCCTCTCCTGACTTGTGTCGAAAGTGGTCTGTCCATAACACCTACGCTGTTGAACGTTGTAAAACTAATTTTACTGGGACTGGGAGATGCTCCCGCCGATCGCTACAGTAACTAATAGTTAAATTAGTTTCAACATATTCAACACAATTTTAATTAATTTGTAAATTCATCAAAGAACTACAATTCATATGCTGCCTGTCTGACATTTTCCAGTTTCGTGAGTGATCTACGCCATTTTGAGTATGACATGAGCTAACACGTGGCACACTTTATTATGACGTTAGAGAAGTGAGAGACAGCAAATCATTCCTTTGTGTTATAATGCGTGGTCATTTATGTTACTGAAAATGATTGATTGCTATAACAGCAAAGGTAAATAACAAAGCCGTACAGAAACTTGAGAATAAAACAGGTTTCCACTATCAAACTCTCGTCGCATCACCCGACTGCTGCAATCAGATATTCAAAGACAAAAACATCACATGATCGAGGTTTGACGGATGAGAGTGACGAAGGTTTCAAAAATGTGAACGTCGCTTAAACGTGCATATTCACACCAGAATAATTGAAAATACAATTTTTTAAATTGCGTACTCTTATAAGCTTAAAGTATGTGTCTATGAGTAATACAACGAAGTAAACCTTAACATATGATGATTCCATTCCATATAAATTAATATAATTATTTAAGTTGCGAAATTGAAATAGAGGTCCGTGCATAAAGTGTATAATTTAAACAATCTTGTTTTCATAAATTGTACTGTGAATATGCACATTTAATTGTCTCACTGATGCAAAACAATACGTTGAATGAGCAAGAACATCTAATTTGATGAATATTTTGAAAACAAATTTCAATGAAACGTGTTGGTGATTTAGTTTTCAAAATATTTAGCAGGTTCTAATATATAGCCCCTAGAATGTGTTGTTTGTAAAAAGGCCAGCAGTCAGACGCTTAATGACTCTATCAGGGAAAATACAGTTTAACATTCTGTGCACGAAAGACTGAATTTTAATTTTAGGAAATAATATGTTGATTAATTTGAAGCTTCTTTTACAGAGATTTGTTGGTTGCAACATATTCCTGTCTAATTAATTGTAATCAAGTTATATGCATAGCTACCGTAATACTTTAGATTCTCGGATTTCTGAGTTTAAGGTGTTAAGAGAATAAATACGCTGATAGTGCTATTAGTCAAACATATGGAATTATGTTCAAAATAACATGTAGTTACGCGTAGGCTGAAGACACAATCAAAATGTATAATGCATGGCGTATTCAGCTTGCTCATGTACATTTAATGGTCAGCCAATAATGTGATTTATTTGCCTTCGGTGGATGGACCATTTGGTAAACATTCTAATGAATATTTTGAGACTAATTTGAATGGACACTGCTGCTGCTATAGACAACAATGCGACCCAGTGAAATAAGTTACAAAATATATATGCTTGGAAGACTGAATTACCAGAATCCCATTTGCAATGCAACTATACATGTAACCGGTTGGATATTTTGAAACTTGTATATCCCAATACGCACACGCCGTGGGCAGAGCTTAGCTAGAGATCAGCGAATCTTAGCTAGAAATGGACCCGTTTATTCTTAGGCACAAGCAGTACTATTTCACATACAACCATTATTTTCTGGTCACATGCTAAGTACTACAATAACGTTCTTGTAGATACAATAGGGTTCGACAGAGTGCCAAGTTTCTCTGATCCATGTCTTAGTAAACCTGTGACGCTGCAACAACGCCCGGTTAAATTAGGTTAAATATATTCAACATAATATTGAATAAATGGCAACAACATACAATTACGGAGTATTCAATCGTCATGGTGGAGATAGACATGACATTACGTATGCATCGTGGGTGTGACGTCATCCCACATGTGGCTGTATTATTTATGATAGCAAATAGTTGAGTGCCATATCGGATCCATCAAGTATTATACCGCACTGAGTCCAGATAATTATGATCGCATGACATGATACATTGCGTGATATCTTGCAAGATTGTTAAGTAGTATATTCGTTCTATGTAATGAACAATCTACATGTGGTATTAAACACTAAGCAATACCTCCCTCGGTTATCTAGATCAAAGCTACCTTTTTTGTCTAGACATTGTGTCTTTGAATTGAGGGTTACTTTACAGCGCGCTGTATTCAAACAAATCCGTCACAAGCACGTACTGTACTCTATGTCTCCTGGTGTGTGTTCTTCTTAGAATATTCGAAGTACTATTGTAACTATGAAAAGCAAACTTGACACATAGCAAATGACGCTTTGAAATATTTCTAATATATTGCCATGACGTGCAATAGAGCCACTGATTCCTGGTACGGTGCTTAGCAAAACTGAGCAACATGTGTTGCTAACACAGAATTGGATACACTATCCACGTCGCCATAGTGGCAGGATTATCAGAACGCTTCAAATGGCTCAATATAATACAGTAATATTGAGTTTTATCATTTGGATGGCGGAAAAACTTCCAAATAGAAGAAAAAAATGCATGTGACAATGTTTTTGCTGCTCCTGAATGGAAATAGATGGATATATTTCTAGGTATGCGTTATCGATTTCTATGACAGATCCGCATACTTGAATTGATTTAAAACGGTGAAACTGGAATTGCCAGCATATGCACGCACGGTATCTATACTAGAAAGCTGTTTAGATTTTGAGACTTGCGAGATATCGCTGTATAGTAAATTGTAAATTCTTCAAAGATATACAATTCGTAGACGTCAGTGACACAATTTTTCAATTTCCGTGATGGTTCTACGTCATTTTGCTTGTGACGCCAGCTAGCGCATTTGAAAATGAAGACATGCGTTTGAGTGGCAGATCGCATCTCACCCTACATTGCCTAATATTCGACCAGTCATTCTTTATATTTCGATATGGCAGCAGATGTTATTTTGAATGGATTTTTTCAAAAAAATGTAAATGTCCTCAATATTCAAAGGTATGAGAGTTCGCATTTGTCACTCAGGTATATTATGTTATAATTAATTACGCCACACGTTGGCTGATGTCACAATCAAAATGCATACGGGATGTCGTATATAGCTTCGTCATGATCACTAAATAACCAATCCGATATACGAATCGTATGTTTTTTTTACTGATGTACTATTTAATAATAATAAGCTGTCTGCTGAAGTTTTTAAACTAATTTGACTAGTCATTTTTCCTGCCATAGTCAGCACCATCTCCCCATCAAAATTAGTTACCAAATTTTCAACAATTTACCTGTATCTTTGCCTTCTTAGCGTCTTAATCCAAGGGATTCAGGGTTCAAAGTCTATAAACCAATGACAACACGCAAAAAATGTGGACGGAGTGTAGATAGAAATGGCGGGACATGATTAGAAAGTCAAACTTAGATATCCCTGTATTGTTAGAACTGGCGAGGGCATTACCTGCCTCCACATCATAATATCACACAATACTGGACCGATATGTAGAGGGATTCTAATTATCTCACAGAGCCCGTTATACTGTCCTCGCTGTCCGTTCTATTTTGGTCCAGCGTAAGGGCACACTAATTTAGAAAAGGCATAGCATTTGTGTGAGATTACAAAAATGTAAACACTATTATCGATAGATGAACTATGTTAGAAAATCTTTTTTTTGCTTTACCATAATGTAATACTTGTCAATTACTATGAATAATTGTATTTATATACTGTGGTATTGCATACTTATTTCGAAACAACCAGACAGTGGATACACCTCAGGGCGGTACATATGTCACGTAAGGTAATAATGAACCGGAATATGGACTTACACGCATCTGCTCATACCTGCGGACATTCTACCGCTGTCATTATCGTTGCCTTCTCCTTGTTACGATCATGCTGATGTTCACAGTGATACAATGCATTGCTTTCACATCAATTCCCTGATAACGCCAGTTCCTGGGCATGTTATGGGCGCATTGACCAGGTACCAGCCCAGTAACCTGAAGTATCATGGTTGAGATGTAACAGATGCTGTACAGTATTGTATCAGATCCAATAGGTGATAGTGGTGAATGGGCATTGCGCCTTTAATGGCGTGAACCTCCAAATATTCAACTTAATAATTGAAAGAACATTTAGATTGGATACCAGATTTCCAAGACAACAATGACACAACCAATCAGTATGGCTGGTAGAATTAAATGGGCCACTAGATGTTAGTAATGGCAACCATTATCGTGAATGTAATATGTTTAAGCTTAACATACCAAATGTGTACTTACCTTACCGTCTTGTGAAAATGGTCAACATGATTTATGTTCACGTTCTAATATGAAGACTAAGTAGCTGTGCATTGAATGGTGAGAGTGATTAGTTAATGAAGCAGTTCTTGATGTTCATAACTGAGTGATATATTTCATTATCTTTGTGACGTCAGCTAACAAGTGTAGACTTTTGAATATGATATCATATACTTAAGCGGCATATCAGATCATATTATTGATATATAATTTCAACACGCTGACGGAGAACATTTAAGGAGAATTACCATTCTCAGTGTTCCCTTTACAGAGCTACGGTGATAGAAGATTGCGTCAATATCACGTAGGTTGGCGTGCGTTATGCCACGAATAAACACCCATTTCGCCAGAACAAAAGTTTGGCCGATTTCTATTTCACGCGAGAATATGGTAATCAGTCATTAATCTTTGACAACTCACGACCTGATCTCCCAAGACATGCACAAATCAAAGATAAATCTTCAAGACATTTCTCTTATATCGATTACATTTACAATTGCTTTTCCTGCATCCACGTCTATGAACTCGAACCCCGTGCCCTTATCAAAGGAACATAATCCCTGCTTCGTGATACATCCATTAGTCAAAATGGTCGTTATTCGGCATGTGTAGGTATTGATCTGCCCATTACTACCGAGGACAAACAATGCCAATTCATAATTATTTTAGGCGCACGCGCGCGCATGCACTTGTGATATCAAATGTAGTCGCTGGGTTTAGTACGGTGATCTGATCCCACCCAAATAAACACGGGTGTTATGAGTTTCACCCGAATCTGGCCTAGGATTCCGGAGAATTCAGTTTCCAAATCCGAGAATTTCAATTGCCGTTGGACATGTATATCTTAACCTAAAATGAGCACACTTCTTCGGCACCGAAGGAACCAACACAGAATGATTACAATTGATTTATTAAAGCGTGTGTTATCGCAAGAAACACCACATGGATGGACAGACAGACATTTCTTTGGCTAGTTTAACAGTCGCGTCACACGCCATGGCCTCACTTGATTCGTTACACCTCTTTGATTAGCAGCAGTCAGTGAAATCATAGGACCTAATGATGATATTTGTATTGGCTGTGATAACCTGCGCGTGAGTTACTATGATATAGTATTGCCCTTGCGTGGTGGTAGCGACAGTACTCTTACCATGCTTTAGTAAAGTGCCCATGGAATACCAGCTGATTCACCCATTGCAAATGATGTGTGTTAGCTATACTCCACAGGCACATTGTCAAAACGCAGAGCTAGCCAAAATGTACGTTGCTCCGATTATTAAATCACATATAACGCGCTCAATAAGGCATTACCAGTATTCAATATCCAATGGATGAATCCAGTGTTAACTATACCTCGCCCCACGCCGTGTCCGTGTTGGGATCATTCGATCACTGCAGTCTCTGAAACTCTACTTCCAAAAAAGTATACAGGGGAGATGTTGGATATTTTGAAACTAATTTGACTAGGAGATGTTCCTGATTATAGCACCAACAGCGCCAAGTCAAATTAGGTTGAAGTTATTCAACATACAGTGCCTTAAACAGTAAAAGGCATACAACTCGTACAACTTGATGGGCTATTGAACGTTTATGTCCGACTATATTAAGTCATTCGTGACGTGATATGATTGACTGAGAAACTGAATTCCTCAATTACACATTTTCGCTGAACGTGTTATTCCAATAAGACAACTATATCTAGTCCATACTATGTTGAACTAAGTTTGCATGGGCATGTGGCGAGACAGACAGATGGATGGACGGATGAACAGATATATGGACAGTGGGGTGGACGGATGGGTGGATGTGGAGGGGTTGTTAGATGAGCGGGTCACCGGACTGGCGGGCTGCATGGTAGGCAGTCCAACTGGTCAGCGGGTGGGCGGATGGGAAGGCTGATGCACAGGACATGGGGCAGGCAGGTGGGTTGGTGGATTTTCAGACAGGCGCATGAGTTGGCTTCATGGCTTGAGTCAGATGGGCAGATTGGCGGGATAGCAGGATGGTGAGCGGCAGGTGAGCCGGCAGACTGTCAGGCATGCGTGTAAATTATGAAGGATCAATCGCTGCGTTCTACTACTCGAAGTACATTTTAGTCTAAGGAGTTGCACTGGTGGACCACTTTAAATTAAACTTGATGGAACAAATCTTTATATTTTCAATGTAACTCCTCTACCAATGAGTGCTTTACGATGCTAACACAAATTGACGGGCCATTTGTCTTAAAGTACCTGTACATTTTCCTGATATCGCCGTTTACCCGGACTGTGGTGAGTCAACAGCAGGCACCACATCCCCGGTTACATATCACACTCGTCTGTCTAAGAGAAAGGTTACTGCTCTAAATGTCGATGTCATGTTTAGATAGTCCACACATAATTTTAATCAGTTAATTGTATTAAATAGGACGCTCTCAGTGGCTTCAATTATGTTATTTCGTCTGGCATCCAAGACCGCATATTGTTATTGCTTGGAAATTATCCAACTCAAATGTACGTCAACGCTATTGTCTAGTGGTTATAATAACACTAGCAGGCTAATAGTGTATGTGTAGCATACTGCTATCCAACTAGATAGAATTCGAAGGATCCACTTGTAGATATACCCGCCCATTTCTAGCTATGCTCCACATGCATTGAGAGGGGATGAAACGCTAAACCCTTAATCTCCTCAAACTTTTCGTTCCAAGTTATGAGGAGCTTAAAAGGTGAGATTTACCTAAATACACACGACTGGAGCCATTTTGAATGTACGGGGCGGGCGGGGTTGGAGGTGATGAGTCTCATTTCTCGTTTCTCTTTCGTTTTGTTTCGTGTAGGAAACGAGAAGAGGGGACCTGGGGAAAGCATGGTGGGAGTTGAGAGGAAGAGTTGGGGTGGGTAAATGGGAGTAAATGACGACTGTATGGAAAAACTATGAATACGGTCTGTTAATTCAATTAGTCGTATTGTTTAATCTGTTATGTTAATGGCTAACTGCTATCCGACAATGAAAGTGTTTAAAGGAGCTGTTCCCTTCTTTCCTATTCTTTTCTAATCTGTTTACATCATTTTTCTCCCCCAAATCTCTCTCTCTCTCTCTCTTTCTCTCTCTCTCTCTCTCTCCCGCTGTCATCTCTTAATGTATTGTTTCTCTCTCACCTCTATTTAGTGTTCTCAATCATTGACTGCTTATACAAATTATGTAGGGAGGGGGCAAATCTAAGTTGTAAGAACTTGTGCCCGATCCCATTGTGCAATTGTTACAATCAAATATGTTTAAATCAAATTTAAAAAATGCATTGCACTTACGTTTGACTATGCTCTTACACTGGTATCATATGTATTAACTGGATATCTAGCTTGGTCATTTTACTTAGAAAACACGAGCAATTAGTTATTGCCAAACCGCGAACTCTCATTTCTACCTGTACTCCGACAATTTCTATATAACAACTTCTGAATGTCATGTCTGATTTTGATGTCGGTTGGAATAACCTATTAGAGTTTGGAGACCCTCGCCATCTGGTTGTTTATCACATTTCCACCTTTCGCATTGTCCTGAGTTCTCGTACTTCTTATTGTGGATCATTTGTGTGGGCAATTTACGTGTTTGAATGAAGTTCAACACCCAGAAGCTTGAATTCAAATACTATCAAAGTCGAGCTAACTATACAAGTAAGCTCTTAGATAATTTGAAATTTTAGCAACACCATCACATAGTTAATTTAGTTTTTAATATATTCCACAGAATGTGTGTTATAGTGTAAATTACTAACGACATTCAATTCACACTGTTCCTGGCAAACCTTTTGCCTTTCGTGATGCGCCTACGCCTTTTGATGGTGACGTCACCTGCTATGTGGTTTGTTTTTATTATGATGTTAAATATGCGAATGTCAGATCGGATCCATCCATTTACAATGTCATGATAAAGCCAGCAAAAACCTGCCGCTGCAGAGGTCTTGAGTAATGTCTATTTTCAGACCAAGAAAATACTTTTTTTTAAATCTACCACAGGAATGACTGGATCGTTTAACGAGCCAATCATTCCAGTGGTAAATTTTCAAAATTAGTCGTCTCTTGGCGTGTAAACGAGCATTAAATAATGAAGTATTTTATTTTCTTGTCTAAATGTTGGCCCTTTCCTTGGTTAACTGGACTTCCGGCTCGGCCACGTTATGCAGAAAGGACTCTGGCAGGCAACACCATTTGATTGCCATGCTTGATTTTGATGTCAGTTGAAAGGAGGAATCAGAGACTGCTGAGCCGAACCCTCTCCGTGTTCCTCATCTTATTAAATTTCGGATACTCCTGAATTTGTGTAGATTTTCTTATGGATCACAACCAAACTTGCGAATCATTGGTTAGGGTAACGGCCTTTGTGATAAAATATGTGACAAATCATATCAGTAGTTTCTAATATAGATCCGGAATTTGATCTGTCCAGGAGGATTCCTGTGTTTCTAAATCAGCATCACGATCAGAGTCTTTGACAACTAAAAGCTGGTTTTCACGAGCAGGTTACTCTGATCAGATTTGTTGAATTCGATACAGCTGGTCGTGGAAGCAAAGAAACCTGATGAATGGTGCATGCAGTTGAACATATAACGGCGAATCTGATGAATGATTCTTCAGATGTGTTTAATTTGATAAAATCTGACCATGCAAATCAAAAATCTGAAGTCTGATAACTTCATTTGATAGCTGGAGTCATGTTTGATGATTCTTCAGATTTTTAGAGCTCAATAGAATCTTACCGTGAACCGAAAAGTCTGAAGTCTGATGTCTGACGTCTGGTGCCTGAAGTCGAATCTGAAAACTTCAATTTCTACAGATGTTGGCTGAATGTGCAGCTAAACAGAATGCGTGCTTTAAATACATCATCATCTTTGATGCTATCAGCCAGCGACCAACATTATTAAGTTGTTGGCGGCACCATGGAGAAATTCATTAATAAGTGGCAGTGAGATAATTGTATATTGGACTGTTTAAACCCACTGTATCTTTGTGCTGGCGGATTTGGTTCCTAGATATCTCTGTCCTCCTTCTGCATAGTTCCGTCAACGAGACCTAGAATATCCATGAACTCCTACACGCCATTCGCACATGCTGCGTAGAATGTTCTGGATCATCTGCTCTCAAACTTGTAAAATGTATGAATAAGATCCTAATGTTGATAGTGTTCAATCCACAGTTTGCCTAAACATTTTCCATGCGTCTCCTCTTTACTTTTACGTGCCATTTCGATTGCTGCATTAGATCTGATCCGTTAACCACACTGCGGATTCCGGCTACGACGTCAGATTCGTTCATCAGATTGTATCATATAAATTAATCTGACTGTTTACACGATCTCCAGATTCGCATGACTGCGTCAGATGTTTCATTCTCCTTTGTCTTCCAGATTAATAGGATCATCAAAAACGACCTTTACTTGACATAATGAATTAGAAAGTTATTTAGAAGAACTCAGATTTTAGGAGTCCCTTCATTTAGTCAAATAGCCGATAAATTATATGTTAACTTATACTCTCTCCGCACCCACCCCCCTCCCCCTTGTATGGTGGTGATACTATAATAGTAACAGAATCCATTGGGCCATCCAAAATACATTAACCGCGTTTCGCATTTAGTGCCACGAATAGAGATGGACGGTGAATCATTCTAAAACAAAAATAATAGTATTTTATAAGCGTAAGAAAACTAACAATCCGCAACTCTAGATAGAATGTTACATTAAAGAAATAGTTGATCAATATTTATTTCTAGAAGCCATTTTAAATACACCAGAAGTTTCAGCGTAAGCAGACAATGCAACCAACCATCAACAGTGGGTGATAAAAGAAAATAAGATACCAATAGATTTACAATGTACACTTTTCCTTTTTATTCTACGGTCTCACCAGTCAATCAACATGCCTCTAAAATCTATCAGTTTAAGAACAGTCATTTATTACAAAGTTGTCAGATAAGATTTTTTGAAATTATTCTACAATTGATAAAAACAACCCCATTGAATGATTTATTTAATATGATTCGCTTCTATGCGGACGTTGCAAATGGAGGGTATGGACAATTATCCTCTATCGTTTATTAAACGTATTTATATTACAGCGAAGAGAAAACAAATTGTAGATGATTTAAAACAAATAAAAGCAATAGTTATCTTAATATGGTGTATTCATATGTTTGGTACTGATAGCATAACGAAAATACGTATAACTCAAAACCAATTCAAATATATATACATATATAATAGATCAGCAGAGTCACACCGCTTGACATTTTATAAGGAGATAAAGACTGTTTTCATATTCGAAAATTAGTTTACAACTTTACTCTACCGATATGCTATCAACCTTTGCTATTTTCGAATCCTGACTCATAATTTAGCCATTGAAACGTGGAGGTGGGTGCCACTTGAGAGAAGTGAACGATGGTGCGAAAATTGCATAGGGACTCCTCTCGATATGCAGAAAGCATGGATCTGTTCATATCTTTTAAACTCAAATAAAAAATAACCATTTTTAATACATATGTGCAAACTATCTATCTATTCGCAATATTAACACGCCGCATAGCATTTACTCTCATATTCCATATGTATGACGTGAGTGCAATAAAGTCAAAAAGCACAAAAGCAAAAACGCATACAATAGACATTTACATATTTAGCTATCGCCAGCCCATCTCTATCCAAGCTCCACCCACACCTTGTCCGTGTTGGGATCGAGCGATTTCGGAATTACCTGACTACCAATTTCCAGAAAACTTTACAGATACGCTGTTAAATATTTAAAAAAAATAGTCAACAGAATGTGTATTAATTGGAAAAGACATACACTTCGTACAACGTGTCGGTGTTAAAGATGGACATATCGAGTCATGGATGACGTCATGATCATGGCGTCATCATACACGCCACGTAGTTCATTATGACGTGATATGTTGGATGGACAAAATTGAAAAGGCCTATTAGATATAGAGACAGCCACACAGATCAGGATACGCGGAGAGGGCAATGGCGCCAACTGGATAACAATGTCATAATAAAGGGATCCTTTTCTATCTATGCCACGCCCATTGCTAGCTCAGCCACGCCCGCATTCTATGCGTGTTTGAATCGATTTAAAACGTTGACACCTGAATTCCCAGATTCAGTATTTCAAGATAACTATGCAGGTAAAATGTTGGACATTTGAAAACTAATTTGGATCTGGAAACAACAGTCAAATTAGTTTCAAGATATTCAACAGAAAACGCACCGACTCTTATAATTTTGTCACAGAGTTTTCAGATTTCTAGACAGCGCTACGTCATTCTGATTGTAACACACGATGAGCTTAACTATGACATCATGTACGTAAGTGGCAGAGCGGACATCTCCATTGATTGACAGATGGAATCAATGGATGTGCTGAGAAATACGACGTTATTTAGCAAACAGACCAATACACATATTGAATTACATATTTGGTCTTATAAATACGTGCGCATGTGTCTTATTCCTAATTGTGTTCATTAGTATCGAGTTCAATCGAGAATAATTCGTCAATCGATAGCCACAACTGATCACGGAGAAGCATTACCGCTAATGGATAATACCCAAAACAGATATTGAGTTTCGCTGCAAAGAGTCTAGCCATGATAGCGTAAATGTAACCGTTAAGCACTGTTAGCGTATAGAGGGGGTATCGGGAAGATTTACCATTGAGTGTATTGAGAGGGAGAGTAGATCTGGTGATGTCAAGGATTAATTTCCTGATACGATATAGGGTTATAATAAAGTTAGTTAAACTAGGATTTTTTGAGAGAATTGATTGAAGACATTGATGTTTATATTGTGCGAGTTGTATGCACCATCTTACTACATGGTTTAGTTTTTGAAGGCTTACGGGATGAGTGTCATTGTCTTGTTTAGCCAGTAATCGCTAAATGCAATCTTATAATGCCAGCCAATGTTAGGCATATAGCTACTCTTAATTTTAAGCTCAAATCTAGGAAAAGCATACAGATAATTGAAAATCGCCAGATTGTGTGCATGCCAATCGGCTATACCGGGCGGAGATGGCAGAGATATAATCAAGAATCGCAACTCGTTGATAGGTTACCCCCACCCACCCCACCAATTTGTTCTTTTAAGGTTTAAATCTATTTAATAGACTGCAAAGCAAATACTCGTGTTAGCCTCTAGCGCGGTCTCTGGCCCTCGCGTCAATTATGTTAACGTCTGGTGTGTCGGCTTCTGTGATTGGCTGATTGGCGAAAACCAGGCAGCTAACCACATCCAGAGATACAGCAGACAATGGAATCTGCTTACTATGACGATACAAAGTCACACATTAAGCTTACTATATGATTCCATACCTTTTACTATTCTAAGGATGAATTGCAATAATTCGGCGTGGACTTGGCGGAAATCTACCCGAAACTGGACAAGAGATAGACTGGATCTCACTCTGACTTGTCTCGAAAGTGGAGTCTCCATAACGTGTAAGCTGTTGAAAGTCGTCAACATAATGTGATTGGGAGATGCATGTTGCTTTTATATCAAAGCAAATTAAGAACGCGATGTTCAACATGTTATTTATTTAGTTGTAGATAAATGTATGTATATCACGTGATAGCTTCATCTGGTTAGGGCAGCCCTGATTCATGGGTATGCGGAATGAGAGTATTCACTCCTTGCTATGCCCGAGCCATTTCTAAGTAATCACATCCGACAGTGTACACGCTTGGGAAACCATCTTACCACGTTACGTATCCTCAGAACCACAGTTTCAAGGTAACTAAATATAAAAGGAAACACTTATATTGAGACACACCTCTCCCATAATTGAATGGGTGTCCCAAAATCAGAACATCGATAAGTCTAGATAGGCAATAATGATTATGCTATGCATTAACCCTTGCCACTCATTACGCTCACCTCATTGGATGCCAGGAGACACGTGACTTAACGGGGAACGGAGGGGCGGAGGTTCGTGATTACATGAGTTCACAGGAAAAGACAAATGCAGATATTTACCCCGTCAATCATCCTTGCGCAATGCATTAACCCGTGCCAATTATGCTAATTACCCGTAAGCTCACATCATTGGATGCCAGGAGACAGGTGATTGATTGAGACTCAATGAGTGGCTATGCCCCGCCCATCCCTAACTAAGATCATCCCAACTGTTATGTGATTTGGAATCGATTGGATACTGTTTTACATATTAATTTCAGGGTAAGTATACAGGTAAGTTTTTGAGTATTTTGGAGGCTCCCAGTCCAGTTAGTTTCGAAATATTCAACAGAATGCTGTTTAAATTGTAAATTTACCAAACACATACGCTTCGGTTTCGTGACAGAGCTACGCCATTTTGGCAATGCCATCGTGTAAGAAGCGGTGTATTGCGATAATGACGCCAGCTACTTTAGTGGCAGATTGGATCCCTCCATTGCATTGTAATACAGTTTGTTATATTCACGGACGCTCAGTAACCAAAAAGATGCAAATTAGGAATTTGACAAATATCACAGAATGGACAGATTCGATCACTCATTTAAGTACATGGCATCATTTTTAATTACGGCACGTGTATGGTGAGGTCGCAATCCACAATATATAATGAGTGACGTATCTAGGTCCGTCATGACCATTGAACGGTCCCTCACGTGTACGAATTCTATGCGTTACTGTTCAATACACAGTCTGTTGAATATTTTGAAATTAATTTGCCGGAGTGCTGTTGCTGCCATAGGCAACACATAGCCAAATTAGATTTAAAAAATTCAACAGCGGACCTCGATACTTACCTTGAATGTGTGAGTTTGTGAGTTCAGGCGTCACATTATCAAGGACGTAAATAGATCACAACACCCGGGAAAAGTGGAATGAGCATGGCTCGAATTTGACGGGGCATAGTATATTGTTTGCTGAATCGCTTTGGTTGTTGAGCAGTCAGTATTTTGTGCACACATACATTAGAGTATTTGGAGCCGGTGCAACGCACATCCTGGGTATTTCAAAAATATATTGATATCTCTCTGAGCGTTTGCGTTTTAACCCCTCTTGTTTCGGCTTAATCTTATAATGGCTAAATCTGCAAAATGGCGCATGAAGTGCTCTTGCGCGATGCACATTTACAGGCCAAGAGAGACACTTTTGAAAATGTATCACTTGAATGACGGGTTAGGTAACCGCCGAGCCAGTCATTCCAGTGGTACAAACATACTCTCCTGTTGGCCTACCCATATACACTGTCAAGGCAAACAAAAAGTGATTTTCTTGAATATCAAACATTTAATGATCAAGTTGAACAAAACACGTGGCAACATAAATTAATTTTTGTAAATTTCTGTGACAAATTTACAAACATTTTCTTCTATATGTGGACATTTACTGAGTGGCAATTACAATTTTCTTTAAGATATCTACAGCTGTAAAGGGTTAATTGGTTTAGACAGCATTTTAAGTGCGTTGGGACGCTGTTGACACAACAGGGTCAAAGGCGGCCGATCTTATAGCCAACTCGGCATTGCTCAGACCCTGGCTAGAGGAACCGAAGTCTTGTCTGCCATAAATAGCTGTCATTCATCCACATTGCCTGACTCCACCTCAGTAAAATCGCACAGCGGCGTTATTTGCGAAGGTTTATATCAGACTTTAGTTCAAAATCTGTTGAAGATGTCAACGTTTGATTGAATAAACATGGTGTCAATACATGATACTAACAAAGGGTTTGTGTCAAATAGCATGGCGGCAATCATCCAGCGTATTGCTGAAGTAGATTATTGAGATAATTATAACACCCACGCGTCCATGCACAGCCTGATTAAGTGGAAATGACAGTGTAATCAAACAGATAACCCTGGTCTATGAAATGGCAACAAAAACACAGACTAACATTGACCACGTCGGACAATCTTTGATACCGTACTCAAATAAAAAAACAGCAATCAGAGATTTTGTCATATTGTAAAATGTTTTGAATTTCCCGTTTTTTCCTGATTCTTTTAGTTTCCAGATTTTTCTCATCACGAATAAAGTTGTAAAATCATGTTGTACCACCAGTCTTGTGTCCAGATTTGACCCATATTGCACACGCACGTAGGCACGCGCGCACGCACGCACGTACGCGCATGGCGAACAACAGCTACACTAGACAAGAAAGCTGTTGAATAGTTTTTATTAGGGCAAAATATTCCATAAGTTAACTGTATAGTTTTCAGAAAATTGATAGCCAGGGAATTCGGGGATCGATCAATCCCAAAACGGCGAGGTGTGGTTGGAGCTTATTTAGTGATGGGCGGGGCATAGCTAACACGGGAAAGGTCAATTGGCTGATCACATAAACTGTATTATGTATGCACTACGGCAAGAGGGTGCCGATTTAAAATGAATGGCCTTCCAATAGAAGGATCCTTTTCTAGCTATGCCCCGCTCATTTCTAGCTAAGCTCTGCCCACGATTCGCGTGTGTTGGATTCGATTTATTCAAGTTGAACCCTGAATTCTTCGAATCCCAATTTCACGGTAACTATACAGGCAAGGTGTTGAGCATTTTGAAACTAATTTGGCTGCGTGCTGTTGCTGCCTATCGCAGCAACAGAGCCCAGCCAAATTAGTTTCAAAATATTCAACAGAATATGTATTAACAGCAAATCCATCAATGCCATACCATTAGTATACCTGGCTGACTTCTCCAACTGTAAATTATGATTGTGACATCGAGCTATGTAATTGATTATGGTATCAATACCCGAGTGACATAGCGGATTCATCCATTGTCTACACGTACCGCCTTTTAGATCCGAAATCACAGTGTCTACATCCATACAGAAAGGCATATTTTGAATACATTTCGACAGGTAGCTGTATTAGCAACAGCTTCTAGGTAAATTAGTTTCGAAATATTTACCAGACAATGTCTAGATTTTAGATTATTCTTATTATTATTATTATTATTATTATTATTATTATTATTATTATTATTATTATTATTATTATTCCGTATTTTATCTTCCTGGGTTGCGTCTTCAAAGTAAGGCGATCCTAACTATGGACAGGTGGGTCTTCAACTCCCTTTGGCATGGCCATGTATCGTCTGTTCCCATCTCTAATAATGGCGAAACTATGTTCCACGCTATTGAATAGAAATGTCCGCTGGGTATTCTGTGAAATGCGGGGAATCTCTGCGTGGATGAATTGTATAATTTCTGAATGCTATTATACGGGTTCGGAAATGCCATAGGATAAAACTGTGCTCGAATGTATAAATCGGAAGCCATGGCGTTACTATGTCCTAGGGAAATAAAGCAAAATCGGCAATGGACTTTTGTAGTGTGATGTAATTGGTTGGAATCTATTTTGACTACGCAACTATCATTTAGTGTATTACCCTTGTTTGTTGGGGGTGGGGTGAGTGGGCGTGTATCGAGAAAATGAAGTATCATAAGAAAATAAAGACACCACGCCATGTTAGAAGAAATACATATAAATCCAAGGATCCGAACTGCCACTTAATGGCAGAATCCAACATTGGCTATGCCCCGTCCATCTCTAGCTAAGCTCCACCCACACCTCGCTCTCGTTGTTGTCGATCGAGCCATGAACTCCATCAATTTCCAGAAAACTATACAGGTAAGCTTTGCATATTTTGAAATTATGAAACTATGAAGCGACTTCTAACTAGCTGCACCCGCACCTCTCTGCACTCGCTGAATCTCAATTGCTATTAATCTATACAGGTAAGCTCTTGACTCGTTTGAAACTAAGTTTACCCAGTGTTGTTGCTGCCCATTTCAGCAACGGCGCCCAGTCAAATTAGATTCAAAATATTCAACAGCGTGTTTAGTAAATAATCCAGAAATACAATTCGTGCAGCAACGCTTAGTCCGTCGTCAATTAAGCGTTCCTGACCAACGTATCTACGGTATTCATGACGTCATTCATTATGACATCATCATACACATCACGTAGGTGGTTAAGACGTGATGCGATTGATGGATAAACTGAAAAGGTGTATTATGTGACGCCGTAATCAAATATGCCACATGGTGGTTCACGTTAGCTGACGTCACCATTATAATATCGTAGACTCCATCAAGAAAATCTAAAAGTGTCCCACAAAGTGAACGAGTGAACCTTTCCGGTGTTAGCTATGCCCCGCCCATCACAAGCTAAGCTCCACTCACACCTCGCTCGTGTTGGGATCGACCGATCTCTGAACACCCTGACCATTAATTTAAAAAAGAACTACACAGGTAAGCTGTTGAATATTTTGAAAGTAATTTGACAAATTGCTGTTGCTGCCTGATGGATCAGAACTATCACTCAAATATATGACATCATGATCATGTTGTTCACACGCGCGTTGCCGTGACAATCGTAATGGAATATAGCTCCGTTGCAAACAAAATGGTTAAGCCGAAGTGCATGACTACGAGGTGTAGCCCCATATGCAGCAAATGCTTCAGGCAAATTAATTTCCATTTATTCAACTGCTTACATTTCTAATTACCTTAAAATTGGTATTCTGGGAATTCGTGGTTCAAAGTATATACATGGTGTCCAGCATGCGGTGAAATATGGCCGGAGCTTATATACAAATATGCGGGAGATAGCTAGACATGTATCTGCTCATTGGAGGTTGAGTACACGATGCACCACACACACACCACCACCGCTACCACAACCCCCCCCCCCCAACACCACCACCCACCACCCCAACCCCACTACCACCCACACACCCCATGTTCACCATCCATCGAGGCATGTTTAGATAAAGTCGCACAGCGATTTACTAAATCAGTTTGGGGATTGCTCATGCATTGCGAAATCGGAGCCTTTTACTGCCATTAACCCTCTAATGACTAAATTTGTTGAAAACATTCACACATTTACTTATTGAATGCCCATTTGCAGGCCAAGAGAAAACTATTTTTGAAGATTTATCACTGGAATGACATGCTCGGTTATCGAGCCAGTCATTCCAGTGGTGATTGTTAAAAATAGTCTTCTCTTGCCCTACCAATGGACATTCCCCCAGATCACTGTAGAGGCCGGTTTTGGCCGGCTTCGTCTTTAGATGGGCAACGACGGGAGTTGTGCTCTGATACCGACTTTACTGAAAACGGGGCTCGGAGTCAATATAAAGAATACCGCTACTGAAGAATCGCCTCAATTGTTTGCGCTTGATTAATAACACTGATTTATTAAATCAACCTTACAACTTCGAAAAAACGAAGTTTACCTTAAATGCACTTAGAGGAGGTTTAATGAAGAAGCCTCAGTCAGACATGTATATAGTATTATATGTTGACCCATCTTGTGTCATCTTAACCGTATACTCGTCAGCGCCCCTGCGTTGTTAATTGCTGAATGTCCATTTGCAGGCAAAGAGGTGACCATTTTTGAAAATGTACACGGAAATGTAACCGGGCCAGTGATTCCAGTGATATAGTTTACAAAATAGGCTCCTCGTGGCCTGCAAATAGACACTGACTAAGCCAAGATTTTGCTTGAGCCTTTAACCGTCAAGTCCTCTATGCCACGCTCTTAAAAAACTACTTTCCTAAATTCCAGTAGTAAGTTTACAAATGAAGTCATTCACTGACCAACAATTGGAATTTTCTTGAAAAATCTTGATACATTATAAGGTTAATAGATAAGAGTAGCATTTATGAGCGCGTTAAGGCGTTGTTTCAATACGAGGGGTTAATACATTCTATTGACCATTTCTAAGACTTATAGATATACACATAGGTAGGTAGGCGACTTTGATTATCTGTCAAAATGCAGCTAACCTGGTGACGCCACGTTGACTAATCGCAAAGCTTAATACAATCATCTTTGACCAATCATAGCTTATGAACACATTATAGCCATTCAGAAGTGGCAGAGCGTGGATACCATGTACTGGATGGAGTCCCTCATTATTGCATCTTAGTTCATCTTATTATACAACATCGGGCGC